>CM019069.1:159247362-159318928 GCA_009667805.1 Leptobrachium leishanense
TCTTAGATTGTAAACTCTGGAGCAGGGTCCCCTTTCCTCTTAGATTGTAAGCTCTGGAGCAGGATCCTCTCCTCTTAGATTGTAAGCTCTGGAGCAGGGTCCCCTCTCCTCTTAGATTGTAAGCTCTGGAGCAGGGTCCCCTGTCCTCTTAAAATGTAAACTCTGGAGCAGGGTCCCCTCTCCTCTTAGATTGTACACTCTGGAGCAGGGTCCTCCCTCTCCTCTTAGATTGTAAACTCTGGAGCAGGGTCCTTTCTCCTCTTAGATTGTAAGCTCTGGAGCAGGGTCCCCTCTCCTCTTAGATTGTAAACTCTGGAGCAGGGTCCCCTGTCCTCTTAGAATGTAAGCTCTGGAGCAGAGTCCCCTCTCCCCTTAGATTGTAAACTCTGGAGCAGGGTCCCCCCTCTCCTCTTAGATTGTAAACTCTGGAGCAGGGTCCCCTCTCCTCTTAGATTGAAAGCTCTGGAGCAGGGTCCTTTCTCCTCTTAGATTGTAAGCTCTGAAGCAGGGTCCCCTCTCCTCTTAGATTGTAAACTATGGAGCAGGGTCCCCTCTCCTCTTAGATTGTAAGCTCTGGAGCAGGGTCCCCTCTCCTCTAAGATTATAAACTCTGGAGCAGATTCCTTCCTCCTCTTAGATTGTAAACTCTGGGGCAGGGTCCCCTCTCCTCTTAGATTGTAAACTCTGGAGCAGGGTCCCCTCTCCTCTAAAATTATAAACTCTGGAGCAGATTCCTTCCTCCTCTTAGATTGTAAACTCTGGGGCAGGGTCCCCTCTCCTCTTAGATTGTAAGCTCTGGAGCAGGGTCCTTTCTCCTCTTAGATTGTAAACTCTGGAGCAGGGTCCCCTCTCCTCTTAGATTGTAAGCTCTGGGGCAGGGTCCCCTCTCCTCTTAGATTGTAATCTCTGGAGCAGGGTCCTTCCTCCTCTTAGATTGTAAACTCTGGGGCAGGGTCCCCTCTCCTCTTAGATTGTAAGTGTAAGGTATGTCAAAATCAGGTACCCCATTAAAATAAACCTCTGATAAAGTAAACTAATGGCATTTCTATTAAACCACCAGTAGATGGCAGCAGAGTGAAAAGCCTGAATGATGAGCACGTATTCACCTAAATTGCTTCCCTTTGCAGGGAGGAACAATAAAAGCATTATTTTCGATTCTGGTAGGAAGCAAATATCAAAGTACACATCCTACCAGAACTTAGATTGTAAACTCTGGAGCAGGGTCCCCTCTCCTCTTAGATTGTAAGCTCTGGGGCAGGGTCTCCTCTCCTCTTAGATTGTAAGCTCTGGAGCAGGGTCCTCTCTCCTCTTAGATTGTAAACTCTGGAGCAGGGTCCCCTCTCCTCTTAGATTGTAAACTCTGGAGCAGGGTCCCCTCTCCTCTTAGATTGTAAAATCTGGAGCAGGGTCCTCATCCCCACTGCCCAGGCAAGACCCTGCCTAGAGCACCTGTATACTGCCAATATTGCCTGGCT
Organism: Leptobrachium leishanense; assembly: GCA_009667805.1. Lineage (NCBI taxonomy): Eukaryota > Metazoa > Chordata > Amphibia > Anura > Megophryidae > Leptobrachium > Leptobrachium leishanense. The sequence continues at coordinate 159,248,838 of CM019069.1, forward strand.
TGTGCATCATGCAAGCTGTGTGAGCTTAACACAGGCCCCCACCAGATTGCTATTAATCATTTTGTGTCCCTCTTCCTCAGACAGATAAACTAGACCTCAGATCAGGGGCCTCACCTCAGAAATAAAGACACTGGCATCAAGCTTATTAAAAATGTATTTATTTGACAATCATTACCTTTTTTCCTGTGTCCAGCATACCATCCAGTGGCCCATAGCAGCTGCACCTGCATCTCAGCCCTGTCTCTCTCAGCCTGCAAAGTGAGTGGGAGCATGTGGTGGATTGGAGGTGGAGTGAGGATTTGACGCTGGTGCAGCCTAGTGGAGAGCCCAGGAACTGCAGCATTGCAGTGAATAAATTATCATAATTTAGCTGGTTGCTCCATGCTGTGGACGCCTATGAGTCTGACGTTCCCTCCTGGTTCTGTATCCTTTGGCTCCAGTCCTAACTATTCGATCCTTTTTTCATGTTCTGTGTATGTATCCAGCAGTATATAGCTATCCTTAGCATAGAGGCCAGTATAAGGACCTCATTTTAGTTCAGGGCTTCCTTGGTGTTGTTACTGGTTTTCTTGTTTAACCCTCGCCCTTCCTGTTTTTCTGTCTCTGTTATTCTTTATTTAGGTTTCCATAGGCAGAAGACCATTCAAGGATCTTACCCAGTGTTAGGGATTCCTTTAGATTTCTTCTGTGTTCTCCTGCTCTTCTTGTTACAGTTCTGGTATATCCTGTCCGGTGTTTGTGTATTTCTGTATACTGCAACCTGTCCATGCAGCCAGAAGCTAACCTGCCTCAAGGACTTAACCTCTTCCTGAACCAAGGCCCCACCATGGACCAAGCCAAAGGCCATCGTCACACCCCTCCCCAATGAATCCTATACTCACTTCTCATCCTGCTGTGAGAACAGTGGCCCAATCCACTGATTCTGGCTGCAGGGAGAAGAGTGAGACTGGGGACAAGTAGTCCCCAGTCTACTTCCACGATCACTTTGCAACTCTGTGCATCTAACGAAAGCGAGATCAAGCAGGGCACGTGGCACGACAGAGCAACCCTCAATGGAGTAGTATGGACTCTAGGAGGTGATGCTCGCAGCTTCCACGAGTATCCCCAAAGGTAGCGCATGGTTTCGGGGCAAGGTGCTGAAGTAGCGCATGCACTGGAATCTCACGATAAAGTGGGGACGCTATGGAGAAACCTGCAGGGGCACATTATTCCTTTTAGCATCCCATTCTAATGTTAGGAACGGAATAAGGCCCTATGTCGGGTTTCAGGAATTTTATCTCAGGTCTTGGGATTCTCTTACCTGTGCACAAATATCGGAAAGATGAAATCAGGGCTTCGGACATCAGGTTCAGCCTGTCTTATTTTCTCAGCAAGTTTATATCCTCTGCTCCACTTCACCGGCTTATCCAGGGGCAGCAAGTTAGCTGGACACAGATTACAAAAAGAACGAGGGATACTGAGATCGAATCAAGAGAGACAACGGCCCATATTACATTCCTAACGCTAAAACGGGGACGTTAAGGTGGATAATGTGCACATGCCGGTTTACCTTAGTGTCTCCATTTAAGCTCCATATTGCAGGGCAGGTGATAATTCGGCAGCCTGCCCCATAATGCAGCACTAACTCCCTGGATACTAAAGCACCACTGCAAGTACCACCTCTTGGAGTCCATAGAACTCCATGGAGGGTTGTGCTGCCAAGCCTTTAGCCCTGTACGATCTCGCTCTCATGAGATTGTGCAGGGCCACGTAGTGATTCACAGAGGGAGACTGGGGACTATTTGTCTCACTCGGCTCCCCGGTGGCAAGAAGAAGCGGTTGGAGCTGCCGTTCTTGCCGAGGGATGGAAAGTGAGTATGTGATTCTTGGGGGGTTTCAGCTGGTGCTGACTGATCCCGCAGAAGCCTTATCACTGAGCACCAGCTCCAAGATGTGAGGAACTTTTCAGTAACTGCAGCTGGACACCGGATGGTAATTAGCGTTAGGACTTTGTAATACTACCGCTGATTAACTCTTTGTGCTCCCCATGTTAAGTATAGAGAGCGCAAATACAGTATCCTCGCAATGAAAAGCACAAGATCTGAATCACTAACGGGTTTTTTAACCAGTTAGCATTCGGATTCTAATCATTAAAGTCACTTAAACCAGCATTAACGCTCACATATCTGTGCACTATTGTTAGCGTTGAATTTGTAAAGGGCCCAAAGTGTTATATATATATATATATACATATATATGTGATAAGTGAGCCATATACTAACAACATTTCTTTTCCCATTTGCAAATGTTTTCATTCAATGTTTCGATTGTTTTGGACGTCTGTGACACCTGTTCTCAAACCCAAGCAGGTCAGAGGTATAAGTTAAAAAGTAAAAATAAGATACTTAATAAAATGAAACATTGTTTGGATTTAATTAAATACATTATAATATAAACAAACCCATTTTGTTTTTGGTTACTCTTTGTGTTTGAAGCTGAGCACATTTTAGTAATTTTTTGAGTATTTATTTTTGAAATCATCGCATATTCCAAACGATCGCCTCCTTACTAATAGCATTGTGTGAGTTACACTCGGCCGCACGGCTAATTTCACACAGACTCTAGATATGTACGTGAAAGCAGGAATAAGAGGAGAAAACCAAGCACACGGTGAGACTAGCTCGGAACTAAAAAGAGGATTGAATCGTACAAGAGTTGAGTGAAAAACATTTCCATCACAGACAGAGAGAGACTCGACGAGTCTAAGCAAGATTACAAATCATGATTTAATTGTATCAGCTGTATTTCCGAAATATTCAATCAAATTAATTCAGCTGTAGCCAATATTCAAACAATGCAGCCGGTCTGAGTAAAGCCGGGAAAATGGCCAGAAAATCCTCTTTTTATCTGGCATCTCACAGATTGTGTCTTTAAACGTGACTATTAGAAATATCTGATGTTTATAAAACGATTTCCGTCTGATTCCCTCGATTTCCTGGTCTGGGAATCCATTAATCAGCCTCTTTTAGCATGTTTATAATTTTTGGGGAGTTGGCAATGCATCCCCATGAATTGGATTGAGTCTCTAAAGCTGCTATGTCCATTGAAAAGTAAAGCTGCGAGAGCCGATATCTCAGCCGAATTCTTACCGCAAATCAAAATGCTGTATGATTGAAACATACAGGAGATCCTTGATAATAGTTACTTTTGGTAGATCAGGCTGAATGATGAATGATACACTGTATCGTCCTGTGTGACCAGGTCCCAGAAATGTGCAATATCTACAGAATTCATAGATTAATGCCCCGTGTCAGCAGTAATGTCTCGTTACATTTTGCACTTACCCAGCTGTGCGTAGATCTCTCCGGTCTCGTAGCCGTCCATTGTGGAACAGCCGCGATTATCCACCAGCGTGATGGTCTTTGTGAGTGGGTAAGATATCCTTTCCGTGGTGTGTCCTCCATCATCACTGTTTGCCTGGGTGTGATTGATGAATTCTCCATCGTCCCAGACGTACTTACATGTGTTGATGAAGGAGGACTTCCCGTGCCCCAAAAATCCAAAGAGCTGGATGAGGAGACGAGAATATCCGCTGTTTGCTTTAAATCTGAAGTGTTTCACTTTACTTCTAAGTTTGGCTAACTCCTCCATGGTGCGCGGTGTGTGTCCCGCTGCATGTCCTGGTGTGTGTCCTGGTGTGTGTCCCGGTGCGTGTCCCAGTTTGTGTCCTGGTGCGTGCCGGTGTTTGCCGGTGAATTCTCTTCTCCACTTTGCCAGAAAAGGACGTTTTCTCTGTTTGTTTCTTTGTCTCACTTTGACATAAATTCCGTTAACAAGACGCGTGAGCTGCAACGTGTAAAACATCTCGTCTGGACATTTCCTTCAGACTCCCAAACCTATAAAACGTACAGACTGTGGCTGTAAACCTTAAAAAATCCAGTTTTTAGTCTTTGCTCTTATAAAATGTAGGTTTTATGTCACATTCAGACCTTTGACTCCTATAAATAAATCATATCTTACTTTATGTCCCGCTGCTGTTTGTATTGGGATGGAATTCTATAAAACCACCATCATATCGGCAGCTCATCATTCAAAGGCCTTTCCAATGATCCAAACATGACCAGGCTTTAAGTAAAAAAAATATATAGATTTACTTTTTCTTTCCAACAGTAATATTTTTCATTTTTCAATTATAAAGTAAACAATGATGCTGCACTAACTAACCATCACATTTCTCATGTCACCAACAAATGTGGAGGTGATGGGTGATGGTACAATCCATTGTTACGAATTGTTACATCAAAAACCTAAACCGCCGCACTGCAGGGAAGAGCATTGCGGGGAACTTTGGACCCCTGCATCACTAATCTTTACAGCTCACTCACAAGGTCAAGTGAGGTGTCATTGGACAGGACAGGGTCTGGCCTTTGCATTAATACAAACCTGACCATGTAAAATCTAAAAGAAAAGAAAACAATTTATTTATTTTTAGTTCCAAAGCGATGGCATTGTCCATTTGTCACGTATAAAATGAGCAATACCACTGCCATTGCTCACCTTCTCATTTCCAACACTGGGAGCAAGGTTAGTGTTTTATACATAGTCATATTACTACATAGGCTGAAAAAAAGACATGCGTCCATTGGGTTCCGCCTCTCACACAACACCTACTGCTGTTGATCCAAAAGAAGGCAAAAAACACAGTCTGAAATGCTCGCCAATATGCAACAAACTGGGGAAACATTCCTTCTTGACCCCAGAATGGCAGTCAGATTTCTCCTTGGATCAAGAAGCTTTTACCCACATATTAATACTAGTTGTAAAGCCTGCCCAGAGGGCAGTCTATTGTGGATATACTGCCCCTGCTCATGTATACTGCCCCAGCTTGTGGATATTGCCCCAGCTCGTGGATATTGCCCCAGCACGTGGATACTGCCCCAGCACGTGGATATTGCCCCAGCACGTGGATACTGCCCCAGAACGTGGATACTGCCCCAGCACGTGGATACTGCCCCAGCACGTGGATACTGCCCCAGCACGTGGATATTGCCCCAGCACGTGGATATTGCCCCAGCACGTGGATACTGCCCCAGCACGTGGATACTGCCCCAGCACGTGGATACTGCCCCAGCTCGTGGATATTGCCCCAGCACGTGGATATTGCCCCAGCACGTGGATATTGCCGCAGCACGTGGATACTGCCCCAGCTCGTGGATACTGCCCCAGCTCGTGGATACTGCCCCAGCACGTGGATTGATACTGCCCCAGCACGTGGATATTGACCCAGCACGTGGATACTGCCCCAGCACGTGGATACTGCCCCAGCACGTGGATATTGCCCCAGCACGTGGATACTGCCCCAGCACGTGGATATTGCCCCAGCACGTGGATACTGCCCCAGCACGTGGATACTGCCCCAGCTCGTGGATACTGCCCCAGCACGTGGATTGATACTGCCCCAGCACGTGGATATTGCCCCAGCACGTGGATACTGCCCCAGCACGTGGATACTGCCCCAGCACGTGGATACTGCCCCCAGCTCGTGGATATTGGCCCAGCTCGTGGATACTGCCCCAGCACGTGGATACTGCCCCAGCACGTGGATTGATACTGCCCCAGCACGTGGATATTGGCCCAGCACGTGGATTGATACTGCCCCAGCACGTGGTTGATACTGCCCCAGCACGTGGATACTGCCCCAGCACGTGGATTGATACTGCCCCAGCACGTGGATATTGGCCAGCACGTGGATACTGCCCCCAGCTCGTGGATATTGCCCCAGCTCGTGGATACTGCCCCAGCACGTGGATATTGACCCAGCACGTGGATACTGCCCCAGCACGTGGATACTGCCCCAGCACGTGGATTGATACTGCCCCAGCACGTGGATATTGGCCCAGCACGTGGATACTGCCCCCAGCTCGTGGATATTGGCCCAGCTCGTGGATACTGCCCCAGCACGTGGATATTGACCCAGCTCGTGGATACTGCCCCAGCACGTGGATTGATACTGCCCAGCACGTGGATATTGACCCAGCACGTGGATACTGCCCCAGCACGTGGATACTGCCCCAGCACGTGGATATTGCCCCAGCACGTGGATACTGCCCCAGCACGTGGATATTGCCCCAGCACGTGGATACTGCCCCAGCACATGGATACTGCCCCAGCTCGTGGATACTGCCCCAGCACGTGGATTGATACTGCCCCAGCACGTGGATATTGCCCCAGCACGTGGATACTGCCCCAGCACGTGGATACTGCCCCAGCACGTGGATACTGCCCCCAGCTCGTGGATACTGCCCCAGCACGTGGATACTGCCCCAGCACGTGGATTGATACTGCCCCAGCACGTGGATATTGGCCCAGCACGTGGATTGATACTGCCCCAGCACGTGGATTGATACTGCCCCAGCACGTGGATACTGCCCCAGCACGTGGATTGATACTGCCCCAGCACGTGGATATTGGCCCAGCACGTGGATACTGCCCCAGCACGTGGATTGATACTGCCCCAGCTCGTGGATATTGGCCCAGCACGTGGATACTGCCCCCAGCACGTGGATATTGGCCCAGCTCGTGGATATCGCCCCCCCCCGCTCGTGGATATCGCCCCCCCCGCTCGTGGATATCGCCCCCCCCGCTCGTGGATATCGCCCCCCGCTCGTGGATATCGCCCCCCCCGCTCGTGGATATCGCCCCCCCCCGCTCGTGGATATCGCCCCCCGCTCGTGGATATGGCCCCCCCGCTCGTGGATATACTCACCTACATCGGCCTTAGCTCCTCCAGCGATGGCGGTCCCGCGTCCCGCTTCCAGCGTCCTCTCTCGCTCCGTTGGTCGCCGGGATGACGTCACGAAAGCCTTTGACCCCCGGGGTCAAAGGCTTTCGTGACGTCATTCCGGCGAACAACGGAGCGAGAGAGGACGCTGGAAGCGGGACCGCCATCGCTGGAGGAGCTAAGGGCCGATGTAGGTGAGTATGTGTCCCCTACATTGGCCCGGAGCCTCAGCGGTGGCTGTCGCAGGCTGCTCGGCCGGCCTTCAGGCTTAGGCGAGCCCCCGGCTCGGCTGGGCCTGTAGGCCCAAGCCAAGCCGGGGCTCGCCTGAGCCTGGAGGCCGGCCGAGCAGCCTGCGACAGCCGGAGGACAGTCACCGCTGGAGCTCAGGGCTAATGTAGGTGAGTATGTGCTCTCCACACCCACCCTGCTTACTCGGCCGGTATCCAAGCTTAGGCGAGCCCCCGGCTTGGGCCTAGAGGCCCAGCAGAGCCGGGGAGTCGCCTGAGCATGGAGGCGGTCGAGTTGCATGCTCGGCCGTCCTCCAGGCTCAGGTGAGTCCCTGGCTCGGCTGGGCCTCTAGGCCCAAGCCAAGCCGGGGGCTCGCCTGAGCCTGGATGCCGACCAAGCTTAGGCGAGCCCCCGGCTTGGCGTGGGCCTAGAGGCCCAGCCGAGCCGGGGACTCGCCTGAGCCTGGAGGACGCCCGAGCATGCAACTCGACCGCCTCCATGCTCAGGCGAGTCCCCGCTCGGCAGGGCCTCTAGGCCCAAGCCAAGCCGGGGGCTCGCCTAAGCTTGGATACCGGCCGAGCAAGCAGGGTGTGTGTGTGTGTGTGTAGAGCACATACTCACCTACATCGGCCTCGAGTCCTCCACCGGTTCCACACATACTCACCGACATCGCCCTTAGCTCCTCCAGCGATGGCGGTCCCGCTTGCAGCATCCTCCCTCCGTTGCTCGCCAGGATGACGTCACGAAAGCCTTTGACCCCGGGGTCAAAGGCTTTCGTGACGTCATTCCGGCGAGCAACGGAGAGAGGATGCTGCAAGCGGGACCGCCATCGCTGGAGGAGCCAAGGGCCGATGTCGGTGAGTATGTGTTAGGCAACATCGGCCCTGAGCTCCAGCGGTGACCTCCTCCGGCCGAGCAGGCTGCTCGGCCGGCCTCTACGCTTAGGCGAGTCCCCGGCTCGGCTGGGCCTGTAGGCCCAAGCCAAGCCGGGGCTCGCCTAAGCCTAGAGGCCCGCCGAGCAGCCAGCGGCAGCTGGAGGAGGTCTCCGCTGGAGCTCAGGGCCGATTTTGGGGTGTGTTTGTTTGGAACTTCGGCCCCGATCCTCCAGCGGTGACCTTCTCCGGCTGCCGCTGGCTGCTCGGCGGGCCTCTAGGCTTAGGCGAGTCCCCGGCTCGGCTGGGCCTGTAGGCCCAAACCGAGCCGGGGGCTCGCCTAAGCCTAGAGGGCCGCCGAGCAGCCAGCGGCAGCCGGAGGAGGTCTCCGCTGGAGCTCAGGGCCGATTTTGGGGTGTGTTTGTTTGGGAACTTCGGCCCCGATCCTCCAGCGGTGACTTCTCCGGCTGCCGCTGGCTGCTCGGCGGGCCTCTAGGCTTAGGCGAGTCCCCGGCTCGGCTGGCCTGTAGGCCCAAACCGAGCCGGGGGCTCGCCTAAGCCTAGAGGGCCGCCGAGCAGCCAGCGGCAGCCGGAGGAGGTCTCCGCTGGAGCTCAGGGCCGATTTTGGGGTGTTTGTTTGGGAACTTCGGCCCCGATCCTCCAGCGGTGACCTTCTCCGGCTGCCGCTGGCTGCTCGGCGGGCCTCTAGGCTTAGGCGAGTCCCCGGCTCGGCTGGGCCTGTAGGCCCAAACCGAGCCGGGGGCTCGCCTAAGCCTAGAGGGCCGCCGAGCAGCCAGCGGCAGCCGGAGGAGGTCTCCGCTGGAGCTCAGGGCCGATTTTGGGGTGTTTGTTTGGGAACTTCGGCCCCGATCCCACAGCGGTGACCTTCTCCGCTGCTCGGCGGGCCTCTAGGCTTAGGCGAGTCCCCGGCTCGGCTGGGCCTGTAGGCCCAAACCGAGCCGGGGGCTCGCCTAAGCCTAGAGGGCCGCCGAGCAGCCAGCGGCAGCCGGAGGAGGTCTCCGCTGGAGCTCAGGGCCGATTTTGGGGTGTATTTGTTTGGGAACTTCGGCCCCGATCCTCCAGCGGTGACCTTCTCCGGCTGCCGCTGGCTGCTCGGCGGGCCTCTAGGCTTAGGCGAGTCCCCGGCTCGGCTGGGCCTGTAGGCCCAAACCGAGCCGGGGGCTCGCCTAAGCCTAGAGGGCCGCCGAGCAGCCAGCGGCAGCCGGAGGAGGTGTCCGCTGGAGCTCAGGGCCGATTTTGGGGTGTTTGTTTGGGAACTTCGGCCCCGATCCTCCAGCGGTGACCTTCTCCGGCTGCCGCTGGCTGCTCGGCGGGCCTCTAGGCTTAGGCGAGTCCCCGGCTCGGCTGGGCCTGTAGGCCCAAACCGAGCCGGGGGCTCGCCTAAGCCTAGAGGGCCGCCGAGCAGCCAGCGGCAGCCGGAGGAGGTCTCCGCTGGAGCTCAGGGCCGATTTTGGGGTGTTTGTTTGGGAACTTCGGCCCGATCCTCCAGCGGTGACCACCTCCGGCTGCCGCTGGGTGCTCGGCGGGCCTCTAGGCTTAGGCGAGTCCCCGGCTCGGCTTGGGCCTGTAGGCCCAAACCGAGCCGGGGGCTCGCCTGAGCCTGGAGGCCCGCCGGCAGCCGGAGGACGGTCACCGCTGGAGGATCGGGGCATCTGGCCGTTTAAACACACGGGTAGCTGCGCGCGGCTCATGCCGTTTTTTTTTTTTTTTTCACGCGGCCGCACGCGCAGCTACCTGTGTGTTCTAACGGCCGCTTTCAAATGTCCGTCGCGCATGCGCAGTAGGGTTTTGGCGACGGACGTTTTTAGGCTTATTCTATTATAGTATAGATTATAACCCTTAATATTCTGTGTCTGCAGGAAGTCATCCAGTCGCTGCTTAAAAGTCTGTACAGTCTCTGACCCAACCACCTCAACAGGCAGAGAATTCCACAGCTTTATTGTTCTCACCATAAAATAACCCTTCCTATGCTTTAGGCTGAATTTCCTTTCGTCAAGTCTAAATGGGTGACCTCGTGTCCTGTGTATAGTCCTGTTAATGAATAGAAATATTATTCATAAAAAAACATGTTCCAAAACACAAGGGAAATATTTCTTCTTTTTTTTTTCTTTTTTTGGTTAAAATTTTATATTTTCTCAGAAAAATGCAGTAACAGGTTCCCACTAGCTTCAGACTAAGCCCAGACGGGCGAACGCGTCAAGCTATGCCTCCTTGTTGTTGTTTTTAACTGTATTTTGGTTGGTGAGGGTAGTTGTTTGGGTTTGCTATATGCTGTCTGGTACTCCTTATTACATTACTGGTTATGTAGGTGGCTTGAACCGCCGAGGTATAGACCCTTTACCCTTTCATTGTGCAATTTTGCTTATTGATGGTGGTCCTTGTCCCACCCTCCACACCCTCTACCACCAACCTTGCAATTTTTAATTATTGTCTGTTTATGTGTATCATTAAAATTAACCTATTCTTGGTACTCTAGTTGCACTTTGTGCAAATTGATTCTTCTTTCATGTTGTTTGGGTTATGCCCTTTTGAGTACCTGGTGCCCCTTTCATTGTGCTTTTTTTCACAGGTTCCCATTTCACTTTTTTTTTAACAAGAATGTCCTATAGAATATATAACTACAAAGGTTTGGATGATAAAATGGGAAAAACATTTTTACACTCTTTAAATGATTGAAATCTGAATGGAAATTTCCTCACACAGTATATGCCTGGTTAGATATACCCATATCTGCACTACTAAATAAGAAAAAAACATGTTTTCATTTCACTAAATTACAAAAAAGCCCACCAAAATCTTCAGCTCCAGGCCCATAGAGATCTTAATCCGGGCTTGCAAGGAGCAATGGGCCAGGTACCTCACTCCTGGACTAAAAGGTCCAGCGGTCGAAGCCTTTGCAGAGTTACCAGCTGAGAGCGACCAGGACTATAAGGCGATTAAAGCCACGTTGCAGAGACAGTATAACCTCACGCCAGAGGTATATCGCAAAAAGTTCAGGTCCCTGCAGAAGCAGGCCGCGGAGAGCTACTCTGCAGTTGTGAGCCACCTGACCACCCCATTTCGACAATGGGTCAGGGGGCTGAAGATTGACACCTTGGATGCCCTGGAAGACCTGTTGATCAAGGAGCAGTTCCTGCAGCTGTGCCCACCTGAGATCCAGGAATGGCTTCTGGATCACAAACCCGAGACGGCCCTGGAAGCAGAGGAAGAAGCCTGCATCTGCAGCTGGGGGAGGACACCCCTCAGCATCACCCTCTGTCCTGTTCGTGACCAGATCGGAGGGCAGTGCCAACGTGAACCAGCAAGCAGTCATTGTCGGGACTCAGGTATCTGTGGGTTTAAGAGATACGGCGGCTGAAGTAACTTTGGTGCGTCCAGGGTTAGTCAGTAGGGATGAGCCAAACACCCCCGAGTTCAGTTCGCATTCGAACTCGAACTTTCCAAATGTTCGAATTCGAACTTGAACTCGAACACAAACTCAATACGAGTCAAGAGGGCATATATGCTAGATATTTGCCATAAAAGGTGTATGGGGGTCCGGGTAGTGCCCTGGGGAAAAGGAAACAAGGACAAAAAGATTAAAAAAAAAACCTTTTTAAAGTTTTCCATGAAATAAGGGTTAAAAATAAAAACAAAAAATTCTTTCAAATATCATGCCTAGGAGGTCCCCATAACCTGCCCGTGAAGTGGCGGATTTCTAGGATGTATAGAAACATTTAAAAACAAAAAAATGACGTTTCATATGACGGTAAATGCTTTTCCTTTAATCTATTCATAAACAACTGCTTGGGGCGGCAGCCTGTATGAAAAGACATTTTCGGACGCGCAGAAAAAGTTTAGTAATTTTTTGGCTAAATTATGGTGAAACTTATGCAGGCTTTGGATGAAAGAAACAAGAGGTGCTTTAAAATTGGGCCTTTAGTGTCAGCAACAGTGCCGTCACACAGTATCCCCTCTGCGGATATGAATCTGATACAGGCATCAGTGGCAGTGCACCCAAATAGTGTGCCTTTGGTGCCAGGCCAGCAAGTGCATTCATACAATAACCCATCTGTGGTATTGTGGAAGTGTGCAGGGGTGGACCATGTGGTCCTATATTAAAAAGATAAGAATCTGGTAAAGGCGTCAGTGCACCCAGAGATATTGTGCTTTTGGTGCCAGGCCAGCAAGTGCATTCATACAGTAACACCTCTGTGGTATTGTGGAAGAGTGCAGGGGTGGACCATGCTGTCCTATATTAAAAAGAAATGCATCTGGTAAAGGCGTCAGTGCACCCAGATATTGTGCTTTTGGTGCCAGGCCAGCAAGTGCATTCATACAGTAACCCCTTTGTGGTATTGTGGAAGAGTGCAGGGGTGGACCATGCGGTCCTATATTAAAAAGATATGAATCTGGTAAAGGCGTCAGTGCAGCCAAATATTGTGCCTTTCATGGCATCAAGTGCCTTCACACCGTAACCCTTTTGTGGTATTGTGGAAGAGTGCAGTGGTGGAGGTTTTGTGAATGCAGAAGACATTCCCAATCTATTCCGTTAGGTCAGCATCAGGGGATTGATAGCTGCTGACCCAGGACTGATTCATTTTTATAAATGTCAGCCGGTCTACAGAGTCGGTGGACAGACGCACTCTTTTGTCTGTGACAAAACCTCCAGCGGCACTGAACGTCATTTCAGAAAGCACGCTAGATGAAAGGCAACCTGGTAGCTGCATAGCATATTGGCTAAGTTATGGCCAGTGATCCAATCTCAACATCAAGTAAGCCAGTGGATCATCTGCTGGAAAGGTATCCAGGTCTGCCCTTGCCCCTAGGTAGTCCGGCACCATATGGTGAAGACGCTGGTCAATGGGTGCCTACATTTGAAGTCCCTGGGCGTCGTGGACTAAAAAAATTTAAAAAGGCATCAGTCAAGCGGCCTTCACCACTATTCCTCTGATCATCCACAACCTCAAAAGCACCTGTGTCATCACTTGGTAACCTACCAGTGCCTGGAAAGGTGTTACACAAGTGCTGCTTTAGAGCGTCTTCAAGTTTTTTCATCCTGTGCTCCCTCTGTGCGGGCAGGATGAGCTCTGCAACTTTACCCTTGTATCGTGGATCAAGAAGGGTTGCCAACCAGTAATGATCCCTCTCCTTGATAGCACGAATCTTGAGGTCCTTTAGCAGGCTTTGCATAATAAGGGAGCCCATGCAGCATAGGTTGGAGGTGGCATTAGCTTCCGAGTCTTCCTGGTCAATGAGGAGGATGACCATATCGTGCACTTCCTCCTCCCAGTCACGTACTAGTCCTTGTGTTTCTGGGCACACAAAGCCCTCCCTTGAGGAATCCCCACGTTCAATGCCCCCACTACTTAAATATTCCTCCTCCTCCTTCTCCTCATCCTCCTCCTGTCTGATCTGAGGAGGACCCGCTGGAATGCTGTCTGCGGAAAGACTGGGGCCTTCAGAGCTAGGGAAGGCCTCCTCTTCCTCCCGCTGCTCTGCCTCTAGAGCCACATCTATAATTCCCCACAGAGTGTGCTCCAGCAGGAACACTAAAGGAATTGTTTCACTGATGCATGCACTGTCCCTGCTCACCATCCTCGTTGCTTCCTCAAATGGTGACAGTACAGTGCATGCATCCTTGATCATCAGCCACTGTGGGGGAACAATAAACAAGTTGACCTGAACCTGTCCTTGTGCCATACTCACACAGGTACTAGTTGAAGGCCCTCTGCTGCTTGTGCAGACGCTGCAGCATTGTTCCACCTGGTGGGCATGTCACAGATCAGACGGATTGTGGGAAGGTGGAGTTCTCTTTGAATTTCTGCCAGGCGAACGCTTGCTGGGAATGACCGTCTGAAGTGGCTGCAGACTTTTCTGGCCTGGCTGAGAAGCTCTGGCAGCCCTGGGTGCTTGGTTAGGAAATGCTGTACCACTAGATTTAGGACGTGTGCTAGGCATGGTACATGCGTCAATTTACCCTTGTGTAGGGCAGAGAGAAGGTTGCTGCCATTATCACAGACGACTATTCCCAGCTGAAGCTGGCGTGGTGTTAACCATTAGGGATGCGCGTTTCGGGTTTCGGAATTTTCACTAAATTTCCCGATTCATTTTTCCGAATCGGATCGGACCCGAAAACCGACAGATCCGAAAAGTTTTCCAAGCCGAAACGAAATATTTTCTGAATTTTCGAATGGACTTGAAATGTGTCAAATCGAAATTAATTTTCGCTCTATTCATGATTTCGGTTCCATTCGTGATTTCGGTTCCATTTCGGTAATTCTGGACATCGTATATTTAACTATTATCGGTTATATCGCTGATTCTGTAAATTTTGTATTTGTAAATGCGTATCACTTGTTTTTGTTTCCAATGATCCAATAATTCTGTCGATACGATAATTCTGTCGTAATCGGGTCGAATCCGATTCGTCCGCGGGTCGCGCATGCGCGCGCGCGGATGTCGTAACTTTATTGAGCCAGTTTTGACAATTTTTTGACAGGCCAAAAAAATTGAAATTACTGTATTTAGAATTCATCATGGCTGAAAGACGAGACAGAGAGTCCCATTCGGACACCTCCTCGTCCTCATCTGCTTCCACCCCAGAGACACCCAGGAAGAAGCGGGCCAGCAACATAGCATTTGAGGAGATGTTGGAGCATCTTTGATAAAAAAGATTATGACTGCCGTAAGGGCCCTTACGGCAGGAAGAATAACACCCGCAAGGACCGTATCCTTGACAAGCTCCGAACCACCATCCTGGAACTGTTCGGAAAGACCGGACGAAGGACCAGCTCTGAAAACGCTGGTCCGACCTCAAGGCATGCGAGCAGGAGCAGCTGAGGCACATCCGTTGCGTCATAGCCAAACGTAAGTGTCATGTTATATTGTAAAGCGCTGCACAGACTGTTGGCACTATATAAATCCTGTATAATAATAATAATGTGCTTGCATGTGCTAATGTGCACAGAAATACGTTGATTTATCTAGTCCTTTTTTCATGCAATGTGATTGTGTATAGCTTTGCGTATTCACAACTCATCATACATGCATTTTTGCCATAGCTCTTCTTTTTTGTGATTTTACGTATTCGTGAAAATTGTGACATTTGATGTATGTAGATGAAATTACAATGCTGGATTTCTTTTGGCACTGTGTGTACTGTAGTGTGCTGGGGGGGGAGGTTGTTGTGACTGAGTGATACATACGAGATGACCCGCAGCTTGCCAATATTGGCTCCCACCTGCGCATCAACAAAAATCTCTGCGTCTCTGCTAAGTGGTAGGATGGGATGTAGTTCTTCTGAAAGTGCATCCAAACAGAGCCGCGTTCAATACGTCCTCAGCAGCTGCTGAATTGTTGCAGCGCAGCAATTCAGTTTGCTGCAGCAGTGTCATTGAACGCTTTAGGCTAGGGTCAGACGAACGCAGCTTTAACGTGCGTTTAGCCGCACAAAATCACGGCCGTGCTAGCAGCAAATGACGTCCAATGCCGGGGAACACACGAAGTACGGCCGCACGAATGTTCGTCCGCGCAACGCAAGTGGCAAACGAACGCATTTTTTCGAGAACGTCAAACCGCTACTACTGACGTACAGAGTGCGCTGCGGCCGCATAGCGGCGTGTGTGTGTGATTAGGAGACGTCAGACGCTGCTAATGTCCGGCTAACATAACGTCCAGACGCAAAAAGGGTTTTATTGATGATCCGTACAAAATCACGGACGAAAAGGCGCATCGTATGACCGCTATCGCGTATTCCGTGAAAAAATATGTCCGTTCGTTCGACCGCACTTTTCCACGGTCGACGCGAAAAATGCGTTAGTCTGACCCTAGCCTTAGATGCAAATTTCAAAACAAAATGGCGGATTTCTGTTGTTTCTGCAATATCCACAGTTTTATTCGCAGAAACTGAAAGTGAAACTGAGGCTGAGGCATCTATAAAATAACTAAAAGCAGTCACACAATGCGTTTTGTATGCACACAACACAAATAATAGTTTTTATTGAATAAAAGTAATGTTTACTTCTGAAAAAAATATATAATTGAATGGTAATATATGTCTGTGCAGAGGAAATAAATAAATATTTTGTGACTTTAGAATTAGGAGATGGGAGTAGTGGTGGGTCAAGCTGGTAATGGGGTAGTGGAGGGGTGTCGCAATACTTTCGGCAGTATATTGTATAGATATACCATTTTTTCCAGTCTGCATTATTTACGTGTTATTTTTTGGATTTGGCAGAAGACAGGAAGGCAAAGGCAGCATCTGCCCCGGCGGGCACCAGTGCCCCAGTGGAGGAGGAGGGGGAGCCACGGCCGACCACCAGCGCTGGTATATACTGTTTTATTTTGCAACGACTTTTGGTCAAAACAGAAACATTTTTGTTTTATATATATAGCACAAGAGGAGCAGGAGGAGGAAGAGGAGGAGCAGGAGGAGCAGGAGGAGGAAGAGGAGGAGCAGGAGGAGGGCGATGTTGGAGAGAGGAGCCGGAGCCACAGCAGGAGGCCGCGAGTCCAGGTTTTTTTTTTACTGTTGTATTTTGCATCGACTTTTGTTCAAAAATAAATCAGTTTTGTTGTTTACTGTATTTTTTATTTCTTTAATTTCTTAGATATAGCACCGAAGAGATGCTGACGGTGGTGGGGAGGAGGAGGTCGGAGGAGGAGGAGGAGTCAGAGCCTCAGGAGGCGCCAGCTCTGGTATATACTACTGTTATATTTTTTCAAGACTTTCAGTCAAAAATAGAAACCTGCTTTACTTACTGTATTTTCCTTCTTTCATTTATTGGATATATAGAAGGAGAAGCCAGACCGGACACTGACAGGTCCAGCGTCAGGATGGCGATCGGCGAGCTACGCCTGGCTGGCACCAACATAGAAGCCATCCAGGAGTTGCTGCAGGAGTTAAGGGAGCATATCAACAATTGCGTTGACGTCTTGGAGCGGCAGTGAGACCAGTCTCCTCCTCCCCTATGTTTGTGCCCCTGTTGGGCAGTTTGCCAATGCCATTCGTGGCATGTTGTAAATAAATTTTCTATTTTTTCTATATTTTCCTGTTTGTGTGCGTTTCTTTTCCTTACTTAATAAGTTAATATGTATTGCTTGGTTTCCACACTGTTAAAATTATATGTACATAAATGTATTGATATTTCTATGGACCCTTTGTCATAAATTTGTCAACATATTTGTGGCCATGAATGTGACTGTGCACATTCTACACTTCCTGCCTGGCCAAAAAATGTCACACACTAACACAACCTTGTTGTACTGCCTTGAGATTTGATTACCGACGTGGCCTGGTTTTGTTAAGCTTAGGCGATGTCACAACAACATGGATTTTTGTCCACAGTCACATTCAATGTATAACCAAGAATTTATCAAAAAATATTGATGGCAGCACTGCGTGAAGTCTTCTCCGACACAACCCAAAGATCCTTAGTGTGGCTTAGGTCTAGTTTATTTGTCCCTGTTTGCAGCTTCACGCGACACCTCGGCTCCCAGCTATGAGCTCACTCTCTCCCACCGCTGCCCGTTAAGACGCTGCCCGCCAACATGGTCACGTCTTTGCAGGAAGACAACAGCGTGGGGGAACGGCAGCTGCCGACAGTCCCAAGACCTCGTCACACTGGAGTTAACCCCTAACTGCGACCAATGGTGGAGATAGGGGGTTCATTGGAACCCCTATCTCCCGATCCGCGGCAGCTATCGGTTGGTTAATGTTTGGTATCTTTGGATCGACCAGAGCATGGCCTTTCCAACAATACCAAACATGACAATGTTAAAAATTATAAAAATTAAAATATAAAAAAAAATAAACAGGTTTTTTGTTTTGTTTTGTTAATGCAGCAATATTGTTCCCATTTCAATTATAATGTGAACAATGATGCTGCACTAAGGATTTTGTATGGGGTGCGTTTGTTAAAAATAGTGTAATTTTCACCCAAAAAATATAGCAAGTCCCCATTTCAATTTTTTTAACAAACGCAACTCATAAAATATAACCGCAAACACTCGCATGTTAAAAATGTGAAAAAAACACTTTACACCTTGTAAAACAAACATTGAAAATTCAAATTTTATTGCATTTTTTGTTATAATATACAGACAGGACACGACGCATACATATGATAATGATATATTATGAATCATCTGCCGAGCCTGCCGGAAAGAACGATATATAACATGTCTGGGTCATATTATAAAAGAAGGCTTCAAAACGCGTTTAAACAAGAGGAGCGAAACTGTTAAAAATTAGCTCAGCAGCAGACCGCAGTGCCGCACACAGGCGTGAAGGGAAGCCGAGAAATGCCTCAGCAGCGAAAGGGTTAATTTTTTTTTTGTCTGTTTTAAATCATTTTATTTGTTGTTTTTTTCGTTTCAGATCATTTTGATCAACTATTTTTCCGTTTTAAAACCTTTTGTTCTGGTGTTTATTTTTAAAGTCAGACCATTCGGGTCAGTTTAGCGTTTTTTAAATGGTTTTGTTCTTTTTTTTTGTTCCTTGGCTTTCATACCATTTTAATATGATTAAATAAAGTTGTGAAATGTATATTCATAAGAAAAAAAGGATCTTTATTTAATAAAAAAAAAAACACGATAGAATCGCCAGAATTATCGTATCGACAGAATGAATTATCGTATCCGAAAAACAAACCAAAAATTTATTATAAAAAAATATATAAAGTATAAAAAAGTAAACCATAGTAGTTTACGTCAAAACGAATAGAGTTAGACACTTTGAAACGAGGAGAACAGACGTTCCGAAAAAAACGAAAATTTATGAAATCACGAAAAGTCGATATAAAAAACGAGCAAAGTGACTCGAAAATACGAAAAATGGTCGATATTCGAAAAAAAATGTACACGAAAAACGAGCCGAACCGAACCGAATCGAAACAGAAATCGGTCGAAACGAGCCGAATCGAAAATTTTAAACATCCGAACAAATCGAACCGAATCGAACCAAAAAAAATCGGTGCACAAGCCTATTAACCATCTCTGCACCTGCCTCTGCAGAGCTGACAGAATTTCTGGCCCGGTGTGGCTCCTGTCCCCTAAACAACCAGCTCAAGCACATATATGGCATCTTTCTGCTTGCAGCAGCTTGCTGGTGGCAGCGTAACTAATAGAATAGGAAAGTGAGCCCAGGAATTGTGGGAGACGTAGTCATTACCCGCTTCAAGAGAAGACTTATACTGCGCTGCAATCCTGAGATCATTGTATTGCGGTCTACATACCTGTTGCGAGGGAAAGTGCGCAGGGACAGATAGGTAAGCAAGCGCGTGGGGCTTGTTGTCTATGCAGTCATTATCTGGGTCTAGGCTAGACAGATAGTGGTGGCTTAACCCGGCGTCTTTCGCAGCAGCGCGCGTAGTGGACGTGACAACATCCACTGCCAGTGACAAAGGAAACACCCACTGAGTACATCCAGGAGGGGAATCCTCCCGAGTGATGCCTGGAGCCATCATCTGTCTAGGCGCTGGATAACGACAAACACAAGTGATGGAAGAGGACAGCCACGTAGAGGTGTCTGTTCGAGGGCAGTGAAATCCCTATAGAGAAGCAATGCTTTGTCTATTCAGAGAACACAAAACAGCAGTGAAAAGTTGCCGAAATGCCCTGCTGTTCAGTGGTTTCATTCGACAGGTTTATTCAGGCGAATCTCATAGGCTTCAATGTTAAAAATATTCTGGTTTTAATTCAATATCTAATAAACCGTTTATTATAATATTCTGCAGTAAAAAGTCTCTTTATTTATAGATTTTTTTAGGATATTTTAAGCATTTTTCTGGATTTCTTTTAAAAATAGTTTTTTAACTTTACTTCCTTTTTCTGTAACAGCCTTTTTATTATCATTCACTGGATTTTATATGTAAATTTCAGACATTTTCGCTCTGTAGTTTCTTTGCAAACAGTGTTTCACTTTTCAAACATTCATGCAAACTGTGTCTCCGGTGTCAGCTTTTTCCGGCGGCTGCGCTGCGTCTGATCGGCTCCTGCTCGGGTTTTTCCAGCGTTTTCGGAGGGTTAATCCAGATGTTTTTGTGGGTTTCGTCATGCATTCGCCGGGTTTTTGCGGTGAGCTTTCGACGGGTTTGCGGCAGCTTTTCCCTGCACTTCGATGGCCCTGTGGTGCTTGCTGAATACACCGCAGGGTCGTCGGAATGGGATCGCCAAATCGCCCCGAATTGAAGAGAAGAGAACGAAAAGTCACCGAACGTGCGTTGACTTTTCGATTCTCTTTGAATAACCCTGTCTCTTTATTCATTCTATAGGGGTTTATTCAGAGAGGTCCGAAATGTCACCGAAATGTAACCGGACACTGAAATTCAGCATACGGTGACATTTCGTGGCCATTCGGGTATTCAGAGAGAAGGCAGTTGGCCAAATTTTGGCGAATTTGCCATCACGTACGGTGCCTGTTCGATGGCAGTGAAATGCGGTGCCTGTTTGGCGTCAGTGAAATACGGTGCTGTTCGCCAGCAGTGAAATACGGTGCCTGTTTGGTGGCAGCGAAATACGGTGCTGTTCGCCAGCAGTGAAATACGGTGCTGTTTGGCAGCAGTGAAATACGATGCCTCTTCGGCAGCAGTAAAACATGGTGCTGTTTGGTGGCAATGAAATACGATGCCTTTTCGGCGGCAGTGAAATACGGTGCCTGTTCGGCGGCAGTGAAATACGGTGTCTGTTTGGCGGCAGTGAAATACGGTGTCTGTTTGGCATCAGTGAAATACGGTGCCTGTTCGGCGTCATTGAAATACGGTGCCTGTTTGGTGGCAGTGAAATACAGTGCCTGTTCAGCGGCAGTGAAATATGGTGCCTGTTCGGCGTCAGTGAAATACGGTGCCTGTTCGGCGGCAGTGAAATACGGTGTCTGTTTGGCATCAGTGAAATACGGTGCCTGTTTGGTGGCAGTGAAATACGGTGCTGATCGGCGGCAGTGAAATACGGTGCTGTCCGACGGCAGTGAAATCCCCCATAGAGAAGCAATGGTTAATCTATTCACATTGAACAGCAGAGAAATGTCAGTGAAATGCCCTGATGTTCAGTGGTTTCATTCGACAGGTTTATTCAGGCGAATCCCATAGGTTTCAATGTTAAAAATATTCCTGTTTTAATCCAATATCTAATAAACCGTTAATTATTTTAATCTGCAGCAAATAGTCTCTTTATTTACAGTTTTCTTTAGGATCTTTCAGGCAATTTTCGGGATTTTTTCGGCAAAATTTTTTTTCTCAATTTTTTTTAAAACCTTTTTTTTTTTCTGTAACAGACCTTTTTATTAGCATTCCTAGGGTCTTATATGTAAATTCCAGACATTTTTGTTGAGTAGTTTTTTGGCGAACAACATTTAAATTTTCACACTTTCAAACTCATCTTTTTTTTTTTTTTTCTTATTCCGTTCGTCAGCTTGTCGACTTTTTCTGGCTGATTTTTGGGCAAAATTGTTTTTTTAATTAAAATTAGAAACATAGAAACATAGAAACATAGAAACATAGAAAATGTCGGCAGATAAGAACCTTTCGGCCCATCTAGTCTGCCCAATTACATGGATACTTTACCTGGATTTATCTTTTGTTTAGGATAGCCTTATGCCTATCCCATGCTTGCTTAAATTCAATCACTGTTTTTCATTTTTCTGTAACAGCCTTTTTCTTATCATTCATTGGATCTTATGTGTAAATTCCAGACATTTTCGTCAAGTAGTTTGTTTGCAAACAGCGTTTCAATTTTGAAACTTTCAAGAGTACTGTTTTTTTGTTTTTTTTTACCGCATTCGTCTGTTTGTCGGGTTTTTTCCGGCGGCTGCTCTGTGCTGTGATCTCAGAAGCTTGTTGGGTTTTTCCGTCATGTTTGGCGAGGTTTTTCTGGAGGTTTCTGCGGATTTTCAAGGAGTGTTCGTGGAGTGTTCGGCAAGTGTTCTGCGGGTTTGCAGCGAGTATTTCCTACACTACGAGGGCTGAATACACCGCAGGGTCGATAAACTAGAATCGCCAAATCGCCCCGAAGTGCAGGGAACGTGCAGTGACATTTCGAATCTTTCCTAATAATCCTGTGGATGAAAGTCATTAGTATTGTGTGATCTTATAAATCTCCTGGAGATTCCTTGCTTCTTCTGAAGACGATAGGTGGATAGAAAGTAAAAATAAAATTTCTAGAGGTGTGCATTCATTCCGTAATGAATCTCAATTCATTTGAAAATCCGTTAACTCGTCTTTCAGTAGTACTTCCGAAATAACGAAATGGTTTCATCCGAATTGAAACGTAAACGAAACCAAACAGTATATAACCAGATTGATTCATTATACTGTTTCACAAGAGAACCATTGATTGAATGATTCCTCTATGCACACTGCAGCTAAACGGTAATTTAGGCTAGGGTCAGACGAACGCATTTTTCACGTCGTCCGTGAAAAAGTTCGGTCGAACGAACGTACGTATTTTCCCCCGGAATACGCGATAGCGGTCATACGATGCGCCTTTTCGTCCGTGATTTTGTACGGATCATCAATAAAACACTTTTTGAGTCTGGACGTTATGTTGGCCGGACATTAGCAGCGTCTGACGTCTCCTAATCACGCACACACGCCGCTATGCGGCCGCAGCGCACTCTGTACGTCAGTAGTAGCGGTTTGACGTTCTCGAAAAAATGCGTTCGTTGGCCACTTGCGTTGCGCGGACGAACTTTCGTGCGGCCGTTCGTCGTATGTTCCCCGGCATTGGACGTCATTTGCTGCTAGTACGGCCGTGATTTCGTGCGGCTAAACGCACGTTAAAACTGCGCTAGTCTGACCCTAGCCTTAACCCTATTTTACCTTTTAATCCTCATGTTTAACTCTAACCTAACAGTATTTGAGCAGGATTTGATTTATTGTCTTTTTTAGTGATCCTAAAATTCGAATTGATCGTAAATTACAAACGAAATTATGAAAACGAATCAGTTTCGTTTACTGTTTCACAAAGCACCCCGTCCCTGTCATTTAACTTTGGCACTGAATCTGTTGTATTCAGCACCATAGGCCAAAAGGAAGCTTAATATTTAACCATAGCTAGCCTTTTAACCCTCATGTTTAACCATAATCTAACAGTAATTGATTTTTTTTTTTTTAATTTAGTGATCTGTAATTTGAATCAAATCAAAACGAAACAAAATGAAATTATGAAACGAAACAAAATTATGAAATGAAATTCCGAAAAGTAAACTATACTCAAACAAAACGAAACAAACACATTTTTCAGCTGTGCACACTAGGGATGTGCGTTTCGGGTTTCGGAATTTCGGAATTTTCACGAAATTTCCCGATTCGTGTTTTCGGATGCGGCCGAATTTCCGAAAATTATTAGATCCGAAAATGTCAGATCCGAAACGTTTTCCGAGCCGAAACGAAATATTTTCGGATTTTTCGAATGGACTTGAAATGTGTCAAACGAGGAGAACACACGTTCTGAAAAACGAAAATTTTCCGAAAAGCGGAAAGTCGATACATTAAACTAGTAATGTGACACGAAAAATACGAAAAATGGTCGATATTCCGAAAAATGTACAATTCCGAAAAACGAAAATTTCCGAAAACACGAAAAGTCGATACAAAAACCAAGCACAGTGACACGAAAATACGAAAAATGGTTGATATTCCGAAAAAAAAAAGTACCCGAAAAATGACCCGAACCGAATCGAATCGAAACCGAAATCGGTCGAAACGAGCCGAATCGAAAAGTTTAAAAATCCGAAAAATCGAACCGAATCGAACCGAAAAAAAAAAATCGGTGCACAAGCCTAGTGCACACCTCTAAAAGTTTCTTTAAGCTGAAGCTTGTGACTTCTATAATAAAGTCATTTTGTGATGGGGGAAGGTTATTATTCCCTGTTACACTATTTCTGAAAGCCGCTCTACCCTTATCATGAGACACTGAGGTGCGGAGTGAACATACACCCACTGGCCTCATGCATAAATCCTGTTCCCATTAGACGTATGTGATTCATTTAGAAACAAATCACAATTCGCCTGAAATTTCAAAGATTCGTAGTTCGAAAGTATTTCTGAAATTAAGAATCACATATTGGCTGCATCCGACACGAAACAAATCAGAATATAATGAATCAATTAGATCGGTTCGATATATATAAAACAAATTGCCTTTGTTGTGACGTTCTCAGAAGTGGAATGATTGACAGCAGCCTGGACAATCACTGCATTCCTTGACTAGAAAAGTCAATTGAAAAATGACAGACTATGATAGCTGATTAATAATTAATTTGTTAAAATAAAAATATAATAATTAATTAAAAAAATGAAAACAACTTACAATAAAATGTTTGTTTATGTTGATTATATATAATATATTTTAAAAAAAATACATAAATCGGTCATTATGCAGCAGACACCACATGTTACATGGCAAATCTTTAGATCAACTGAGCAGCATGTGGATTTCTGGTGTCTAACTCGATCCAAATCGATCCGAAATAACAAATTGAAATAATAACAAATTTAATTCTGGATTATAATTTTTCCATCCTAAACTAACTGGAATGAAACCATTTTCTTTCAGCTTTCACGGGTCTAGCTGATACTTTTAGGCTGACTTCTTCATTCTTCAGGTTCTGGTTTTTCTTTCTCAGGTAATGAAGAAACCTGAAGCTCTCAATATATAAACATTGAATTGTAATAATTAAATTTGCAAACCCTGAGGACAAGAACAACAATTTAATACAAAAAACAAACTGTAAAATAACATACAGAGACTCAATCTGCTACATAGTATTTCCCAGTCGCCGCTTGAGCTGAGGTTAAACGCCTGCGTTCATATGTTATATTTTATTACGTCCTCACTGGATTCCCATAGATTTCACCGTCTGTCACTGTATCTGTGTTTCAGTTTCTAGTCTCAGTCTTTAGCGCCTGTGTCTGCAGCGCTCTTCGTGTTCCAGGCTATGTTCCATGATCTCTATATATCCACTTTCCTTCTGCATATAACAGTACTAGTTGTAAAGCCTGCCCAGAGGGCAGTCTTTGTGGATATACTGCCCCTGCTCATGTATACTGCCCCAGCTTGTGATATTGCCCCAGCTCGTGGATATTGCCCCAGCACGTGGATACTGCCCCAGCACGTGGATACTGCCCCAGCACGTGGATACTGCCCCAGAACGTGGATACTGCCCCAGCACGTGGATACTGCCCAGCACGTGGATACTGCCCCAGCACGTGGATACTGCCCCAGCACGTGGATACTGCGCCAGCACGTGGATATTGCCCCAGCACGTGGATATTGCCCCAGCACGTGGATACTGCCCAGCACGTGATACTGCCCAGCACGTGGATATTGCCCCAGCACGTGGATATTGCCGCAGCACGTGGATACTGCCCCAGCTCGTGGATACTGCCCCAGCTCGTGGATACTGCCCCAGCACGTGGATTGATACTGCCCCAGCACGTGGATATTGACCAGCACGTGGATACTGCCCCAGCACGTGATACTGCCCCAGCACGTGGATATTGCCCCAGCACGTGGATACTGCCCCAGCACGTGGATATTGCCCAGCACGTGGATACTGCCCAGCACGTGGATACTGCCCCAGCTCGTGGATACTGCCCCAGCACGTGGATTGATACTGCCCCAGCACGTGGATATTGCCCCAGCACGTGGATACTGCCCCAGCACGTGGATACTGCCCCAGCACGTGGATACTGCCCCAGCTCGTGGATATTGGCCCAGCTCGTGGATACTGCCCCAGCACGTGGATACTGCCCCAGCACGTGGATTGATACTGCCCCAGCACGTGGATTGATACTGCCCCAGCACGTGGATATTGCCCCAGCACGTGGATTGATACTGCCCCAGCACGTGGATATTGGCCCAGCACGTGGATACTGCCCCAGCTCGTGGATACTGCCCCAGCACGTGGATTGATACTGCCCCAGCACGTGGATTGATACTGCCCCAGCACGTGGATATTGCCCAGCACGTGGATTGATACTGCCCCAGCACGTGGATATTGACCCAGCACGTGGATACTGCCCAGCACGTGGATATTGACCAGCACGTGGATACTGCCCCAGCTCGTGGATACTGCCCCAGCACGTGGATTGATACTGCCCAGCACGTGGAATATTGCCCAGCACGTGGATACTGCCCCAGCACGTGGATACTGCCCCAGCACGTGGATACTGCCCCCCGCTCGTGGATATTGGCCCAGCTCGTGGATATGCCCCAGCACGTGGATACTGCCCCAGCACGTGGATTGATACTGCCCAGCACGTGGATTGATACTGCCCCAGCACGTGGATATTGGCCCAGCACGTGGATTGATACTGGCCCCAGCACGTGGATTGATACTGCCCCAGCACGTGGATATTGCCCAGCACGTGGATTGATACTGCCCCAGCACGTGGATATTGCCCAGCACGTGGATACTGCCCCAGCACGTGGATACTGCCCCAGCTCGTGGATACTGCCCAGCACGTGGATTGATACTGCCCAGCACGTGGATATTGCCCCAGCACGTGGATACTGCCCCAGCACGTGGATACTGCCCCAGCTCGTGGATATTGGCCCAGCTCGTGGATACTGCCCCAGCACGTGGATACTGCCCCAGCACGTGGATTGATACTGCCCCAGGCACGTGGATTGATACTGCCCCAGCACGTGGATATTGCCCCAGCACGTGGATTGATACTGCCCCAGCACGTGGATATGGCCCCAGCACGTGGATTGATACTGCCCCAGCACGTGGATATTGCCCCAGCACGTGGATACTGCCCCAGCACGTGGATACTGCCCAGCACGTGGATACTGCCCCAGCTCGTGGATATTGGCCCAGCTCGTGGATACTGCCCCAGCACGTGGATACTGCCCAGCACGTGGATTGATACTGCCCCAGCACGTGGATTGATACTGCCCCAGCACGTGGATATTGCCCCAGCACGTGGATTGATACTGCCCCAGCACGTGGATATTGGCCCAGCACGTGGATACTGCCCCAGCTCGTGGATACTGCCCAGCACGTGGATTGATACTGCCCCAGCACGTGGATTGATACTGCCCCAGCACGTGGATATTGCCCCAGCACGTGGATTGATACTGCCCCAGCACGTGGATATTGACCCAGCACGTGGATACTGCCCCAGCTCGTGGATATTGGCCCAGCTCGTGGATACTGCCCCAGCACGTGGATACTGCCCCAGCACGTGGATTGATACTGCCCCAGCACGTGATATTGCCCCAGCACGTGGATTGATACTGCCCAGCACGTGGATATTGACCCAGCACGTGGATATCGCCCCCCCGCTCGTGGATATGGCCCCCCCCCGCTCGTGGATATCGCCCCCCCGCTCGTGGATATGGCCCCCCCGCTCGTGGATATCGCCCCCCCGCTCGTGGATATCGCCCCAGCACGTGGATTGATACTGCCCAGCACGTGGATATTGACCCAGCACGTGGATACTGCCCCAGCTCGTGGATATTGGCCCAGCTCGTGGATACTGCCCCAGCACGTGGATACTGCCCCAGCACGTGGATTGATACTGCCCCAGCACGTGGATATTGCCCCAGCACGTGGATTGATACTGCCCCAGCACGTGGATATTGACCCAGCACGTGGATATCGCCCCCCCGCTCGTGGATATGGCCCCCCCGCTCGTGGATATCGCCCCCCCCCCGCTCGTGGATATCGCCCCCCCGCTCGTGGATATCGCCCCAGCACGTGGATTGATACTGCCCCAGCACGTGGATATTGACCCAGCACGTGGATACTGCCCCAGCTCGTGGATATTGGCCCAGCTCGTGGATACTGCCCCAGCACGTGGATACTGCCCCAGCACGTGGATTGATACTGCCCCAGCACGTGGATATTGCCCCAGCACGTGGATTGATACTGCCCCAGCACGTGGATATTGACCCAGCACGTGGATATCGCCCCCCCGCGTCGTGGATATGGCCCCCCCGCTCGTGGATATCGCCCCCCCGCTCGTGGATATGGCCCCCCCGCTCGTGGATATCGCCCCCCCCCCGCTCGTGGATATGGCCCCCCCGCTCGTGGATATACTCACCTACATCGGCCCTCCAGCGATGGCGGTCCCGCGTCCCGCTTCCAGCGTCCTCTCTCGCTCCGTTGGTCGCCGATGACGTCACGAAAAGCTTTGACCCCCCGGGGTCAAAGGCTTTCGTGACGTCATTCCGGCGAACAACGGAGCGAGAGAGGACGCTGGAAGCGGGACCGCCATCGCTGGAGGAGCTAAGGGCGATGTAGGTGAGTATGTGTCCCCCTACATTGGCCCGGAGCCTCAGCGGTGGCTGTCGTAGGCTGCTCGGCCGGCCTTCAGGCTTAGGCGAGCCCCCGGCTCGGCTGGGCCTGTAGGCCCAAGCCAAGCCGGGGCTTCGCCTGAGCCTGGAGGCCAGCCGAGTAGCCTGCGACAGCCGGAGGACAGTCACCGCTGGAGCTCAGGGCTAATGTAGGTGAGAGTATGTGCTCTCCACACCCACCCTGCTTACTCGGCCGGTATCCAAGCTTAGGCGAGCCCCCGGCTTGGGCTAGAGGCCCAGCAGAGCCGGGGACTCGCCTGAGCATGGAGGCCGTCGAGTTGCATGCTCGGCCGTCCTCCAGGCTCAGGTGAGTCCCTGGCTCGGCTGGGCCTCTAGGCCCAAGCCAAGCCGGGGGCTCGCCTGAGCCTGGATGCCGACCAAGCTTAGGCGAGCCCCCGGCTTGGCGTGGGCCTAGAGGCCCAGCCGAGCCGGGGACTCGCCTGAGCCTGGAGGACGCCCGAGCATGCAACTCGACCGGCCTCCATGCTCAGGCGAGTCCCCGGCTCGGCAGGGCCTCTAGGCCCAAGCCAAGCCGGGGGCTCGCTAAGCTTGGATACCGGCCGAGCAAGCAGGGTGTGTGTGTGTGTAGAGCACATACTCACCTACATCGGCTCGAGTCTCCACCGGTTCCACACATACTCACCGACATCGGCCCTTGGCTCCTCCAGCGATGGCGGTCCCGCTTCCAGCATCCTCCTCCGTTGCTCGCCAGGATGACGTCACGAAAGCCTTTGACCCCGGGGTCAAAGGCTTCGTGACGTCATTCGGCGAGCAACGGAGGAGGATGCTGCAAGCGGGACCGCCATCGCTGGAGGAGCCAAGGGCCGATGTCGGTGAGTATGTGTTAGGCAACATCGGCCTGAGCTCCAGCGGTGACCTCCTCCGGCCGAGCAGGCTGCTCGGCCGGCCTCTACGCTTAGGCGAGTCCCCGGCTCGGCTGGGCCTGTAGCCCAAGCCAAGCCGGGGCTCGCCTAAGCCTAGAGGCCCGCCGAGCAGCCAGCGGCAGCTGGAGGAGGTCTCCGCTGGAGCTCAGGGCCGATTTTGGGGTGTGTTTGTTTGGGAACTTCGGCCCCGATCCTCCAGCGGTGACCTTCTCCGGCTGCCGCTGGCTGCTCGGCGGGCCTCTAGGCTTAGGCGAGTCCCCGGCTCGGCTGGGCCTGTAGGCCCAAACCGAGCCGGGGGCTCGCCTAAGCCTAGAGGGCCGCCGAGCAGCCAGCGGCAGCCGGAGGAGGTCTCCGCTGGAGCTCAGGGCCGATTTTGGGGTGTTTGTTTGGGAACTTCGGCCCCGATCCTCCAGCGGTGACCTTCTCCGGCTGCCGCTGCTGCTCGGCGGGCCTCTAGGCTTAGGCGAGTCCCCGGCTCGGCTGGGCCTGTAGGCCCAAACCGAGCCGGGGGCTCGCCTAAGCCTAGAGGGCCGCGAGCAGCCAGCGGCAGCCGGAGGAGGTCTCCGCTGGAGCTCAGGGCCGATTTTGGGGTGTTTGTTTGGGAACTTCGGCCCCGATCCTCAGCGGTGACCTTCTCCGGCTGCCGCTGGGTGCTCGGCGGGCCTCTAGGCTTAGGCGAGTCCCCGGCTCGGCTGGGCCTGTAGGCCCAAACCGAGCCGGGGGCTCGCCTAAGCCTAGAGCCCGCGAGCAGCCAGCGGCAGCCGGAGGAGGTCTCCGCTGGAGCTCAGGGCCGATTTTGGGGTGTTTGTTTGGAACTTCGGCCCCGATCCTCCAGCGGTGACCTTCTCCGGCTGCCGCTGGGTGCTCGGCGGGCTCTAGGCTTAGGCGAGTCCCCGGCTCGCTGGGCCTGTAGGCCCAAACCGAGCCGGGGGCTCGCCTAAGCCTAGAAGGCCGCCGAGCAGCCAGCGGCAGCCGGAGGAGGTCTCCGCTGGAGCTCAGGCCGATTTTGGGGTGTTTGTTTGGGAACTTCGGCCCCGATCCTCCAGCGGTGACTTCTCCGCTGCCGCTGGGTGCTCGGCGGGCCTCTAGGCTTAGGCGAGTCCCCGGCTCGGCTGGGCCTGTAGGCCCAAACCGAGCCGGGGGCTCGCCTAAGCCTAGAGGGCCGCCGAGCAGCCAGCGGCAGCCGGAGGAGGTCTCCGCTGGAGCTCAGGGCCGATTTTGGGGTGTTTTTTGGGAACTTCGGCCCCGATCCTCCAGCGGTGACCTTCTCCGGCTGCCGCTGGGTGGCCGGCGGGCCTCTAGGCTTAGGCGAGTCCCCGGCTCGGCTGGGCCTGTAGGCCCAAACCGAGCGGGGGCTCGCCTAAGCCTAGGGGCCGCCGAGCAGCCAGCGGCAGCCGGAGGAGGTCTCCGCTGGAGCTCAGGGCCGATTTTGGGGGTTTGTTTGGGAATCGGCCCGATCCTCCAGCGGTGACCACCTCCGGCTGCGCTGGGTGCTCGGCGGCCCTCTAGGCTTAGGCGAGTCCCCGGCTCGGCTTGGGCCTGTAGGCCCAAACCGAGCCCGGGGCGCGCCTGAGCCTGGAGGCCCGCCGGCAGCCGGAGGACGGTCACCGCTGGAGGATCGGGGCATCTGGCCGTGTAAACACACGGGTAGCTGCGCGCGGCTCGTGCCGTTTTTTTTTTTTTTTTTTTCACGCGGCCGGCACGCGCAGCTACCTGTGTGTTCTAACGGCCGCTTTCAAATGTCCGTCGCGCATGCGCAGTAGGGTTTTGGCGACGGACGTTTTTAGGCTTATTCTATTATAGTATAGATTCGTCGTTGTGGAGCTTCTATACAAACCTTGCTCTATCCATCTTTAAAATGTGCTTTTTATGTGATTGTGTATAAACATCATTTCACACAGAATGTGTCGTATATTAAGGTCTTACAAGGACAGTAATTTTTAATCATCACATTTACTAAGGATATAAATTAGTAACAATTCATTAGTAATAAAACAATTTTCTTTTAAGCATTTATTTCTCCCTGTAAAAAGATTCCATTTAATGTATAGATTTGTATATTAGGTTACATAGAAACATCAAAATGTGCTTGTATATGCTTTACCAATGTATATATATATACTCCCCTTCACATGGGATAATAATAATCATTTATGTATGGGGTTATTCAAAGAAAGGTGAAACTCTGGAGAACTTTTGGAGAAGTGAAAAGTCTAGGATAAAATAGCCGATTTGGAAAGTGAGATAAATGGGAGAATTTTTCTGGTTTGGCTATTTTGACCTAGAATTTTCACTTCTCCAAAAGTTCTCCAGAGTTTCACCTTTATCTGAATAACCCTGTGTGTTATAGAAAGATCAATCACTCGTCTTATTCTCCCCTGAGTCTCCTATGTATCACCATGTGAGGACATTCTGGATTGATGATTGTGCTGCATGAGCTGTATGTGTGTCATGTGGTGCATGAGCTGCAAGTGTGTCAGCTGGTGTATGAGCTGTATTTGCATTGTGCGGTGCATGAGCTGTATGTGTGTCGTGTGGTGCATGAGCTGCAAGTGTGTCAGCTGGTGTATGAGCTGTATTTGCATTGTGCGGTGCATGAACTGTATGTGTGTTCTGTGCTGCATGAGCTGTATGTGTGTCGTGTCATGCCTTTTCCAGTATTAAAGTAGAGGTTCTCCCACATGGAGTCACTGAATCACACATGGCTCCCTCTGATGTTTCTTTGATTTCTTCTTTTTTTTCAGCAACTCAAGTCCATGGATCTCCTCTAGCAGTTTGTGCATCTCCAGCTCCAGTAACTCCCTTTCCTTTTCCCTCTCCCGTTCCATCGTCTCCCTTTGTTTCTCCATTTCACTTCTATGTCTTGTTTGATCCTGCTCTCTCACCTTTCCAATGACCCCCTGTACTTTCTGCAATGCCAGGGCCATGTCCTCTCTTTCTATACTCAATTTCTTTTCATTTTCTTGCTCCTGGATTCTCAGTTCTCGCTGACTGACGTATTTAGTAAGAAAGTGCATCCGGTTTCTTGCGTCTCTTTCTGGATTTTGCCATTGAGTCATTCGGAACTCGACATCCCTAATGACCCCAGAAAGGAACCTCAGGACCTCTTCATCTCGTCCTATGGTCTTTATATGATCCTCCTCTGTGTAATTCTCCACCGCAAAGATCTGCTCCATCCCCATATTCCTGAAAAAGCTCTTGACCTTAGATGTATTAGCGTTATTTTTGTGGGTGAGGATGACGACTGGAAATATTCCTGAGAAGAGAAATATTGTTATAACATCAAACGGATCCACATCACAGGGAACTATATGTGACTGATAAAGGTAAAGTCTGATAGACAATCCTGACTGTATGTTTCCGATGTTACTAATTCAGCACCATTTAGTAAATAAACCCCCATGCATTTGGTTTTAAGAGATTCTAGATTGTAAATTCCCACGGAAATAGGGCCCTCACGTCCTCCTGTATCTGCTGGCAGCAATACTAACTGTAAGGGTTCAGACTGTGCTCAGTGTAGCAAGATGGGGTTGTGAGCCCAGGATGCAGTGATAGAGGCAGGTTTACGGTATAACAAAGGGTGTTTATTAGAAATAAACACTATAGCGCAGAATCCGGCAAGGAACAAAGGCGAAGTCAGGGTTAAGCAAAAGGGTCTGGTACACGGGGGGTCCTAGATGGGTCCGGCAAGGAACAGACAAAAGGCGTAGTCAGGTTAAGCAAATGGGGCTGGTACACGGGGGGGGGTCCTAGATGGGGGGCAGAAGGATGGGAGGGTACCGATTTATGGAGCAGAAGAATGTCCAGATAATACAGAGGGTCCTTGGTTGCAGAATTCAGGTAAATGTCCAGAAGGTTCAGGGAGCTTTGGTGCATAGATTCACAGCCAGGTAACAGCAATGTGGAAGTGAGTTCTAGAGGGTGTAGCTTCCTGATATAGTGGGATAATCAGGGGAAGGTGTGGTCAGGTGAGGTTCTATGGCTAGGATGAGAGAGTTCAGGATGTGCAGAGTCTATACAAAAAGTCCTGGAACCTGCAGGATGTGAAACCAAAGGGGGTGCCAGGGGGTGAGGGCCTCCAGGACCTTACAGAGCCCCCCTCTAAGGGCCGGACTCCGAACGGCCCAGGGCGAGGTCAAGGTCACACCGGTGGATTACGGGATAGAAAGGCATTGCACCATTGGAGGGTAGAATAATGATCATGGCGACCAGAGTTGGGCAGAGCTTCGCCACTGCGAAGCGATCTCCAGGCACTCTCGGCATTTGAAAACACCTGCAGGTCTGCGCATCTGACTACAGTCCCATTTGAACCGTAGATAAACTCCGGCGGCAAGGGTTCCATCGCCATGGTGCCTTCAGGGGTGTTGATCCTCTTGGTGACACGACTCTTCGAAGTACACTTGACATGGACCGGTGGGACAGCGCCCTTGGTGAGGACCGGCGGGGCAGCGCCCTTGGTGAGGACCGGCGGGGCAGCGCCCTTGGAAAGGACCGGTGGGGCAGCGACCTCAGAAAGGACTGGTGGGGCAGCGACCTCGGAAAGGACCGGTGGGGCAGCGACCTCGGAAAGGACCGGTGGGGCAGCGACCTCGGAAAGGACCGGTGGGGCAGCGCCCTCGGCAGCCGGTGGGGCAGCGCCCTTGACGAGGCATTGTGGGGCAGCGCCCTTGGCAGCAGGTGGAGCAGCGCCCTTGAGGACCGGAGGGGCAGCGCCCTTGGCAACCTCCTTGGCACTGCACGGCTCTGCGGCGGCGACCTCCTTGGCACTGCAAGGCTCTGCGGCGGCGACCTCCTTGGCACTGCACGGCTCTGCGGCAGCGACCTCCTTGGCACTGCACGGCTCTGCGGCGGCGACCTCCTTGGCACTGCACGGCTCTGCGGCGGCATCCTTGGCAAGGCACGGAGGAACAGCGCCCTTAGCGAGGCCCTTGGCACTGCACGGTTCTTGCTGGGCAATGAGCGACATGGCCTTACGGCGACGTCGACGGCCCCTGTGGCGATGACAGCTCAGGAGAGCCCGCAGGATGCAGGGCAGCGACAACAGGAGATCCCGCAGGTTGCAGGGCAGCGACCTCTTGAGATCCCGCAGGTTGCAGGGCAGCGACCTCTTGAGATCCCGCAGGTTGCAGGGCAGCGACCTCTTGAGATCCCGCAGGTTGCAGGGCAGCGACCTCTTGAGATCCCGCAGGTTGCAGGGCAGCGACCTTTTGAGATCCTGCAGGTTGCAGGGAAGCAGATTCTTGGGATCCTGCAGGTTGCAGGGAAGCAGATTCTTGGGATCCTGCGGGTTGCAGGGAAGCAGATTCTTGGGATCCTGCAGGTTGCAGGGAAGCAGATTCTTGGGATCCTGCAGGTTGCAGATTCTTGGGATCCTGCAGGTTGCAGGGAAGCAGATTCTTGGGATCCTGCAGGTTGCAGGGCAGTGAGCTCGGAAGGTTGTTCGAGCTGCAGGGCAGCTGGCCCGGAGGGTTGCTCGAGCTGTAGGGCAGCTAGCCTGGAGGATTGCTCGAGCTGCAGGGCAGCGACCTTGGACACTGAGGTCTGGCGGAATTTGATCACGGGGAACTGGCAAGGCTTAGGTAGATCAGGAACCAAAGGTGAAGTGTAGACACAGGTGCCTATGTAGGCGGTCTGAATAGGCCTTATAGAAGCAGACTTGTCAAGATTTTTTGTCTCTGGCTTGGGTGGGCGTAGTGGGCAGGCAAATATTCTATGCCAGCTATCTCCACAATAAAAACATAAATCTTGTGCTCTTCTTCTTGCCTTTTCCGTTAGGGGTCCTCGAGCTCCTTTAGGAACTGGAATGCACTCCTTAGTCGATGCGTCATTTAAGGTCTGCTGCAGGTACTCCAACAGTGAATCAAGATGCTGTTGGATATTTTGGTTAGCCTCTTTCAGTCCTTTTACATAGGCTACTATCACCGCGGGCTCACAGGGTTTGGACTTCCACATTTTGTAAGGGTTCAGACTGTGCTCGGTGTAGCAAGATGGGGTTGTGAGCCCAGGATGCAGTGATAGAGGCAGGTTTACGGTATAACAAAGGGTGTTTATTAGAAATAAACACTATAGCTCAGAATCCGGCAAGGAACATACAAAGGCGAACTCAGGGTTAAGCAAAGGGGTCTGGTACATGGGGGTCCTAGATGGGTCCGGCAAGGAACAGACAAAGGCGTAGTTAGGGTTAAGCAAAGGGGTCTGGTACACGGGGGGTCCTAGATGGGGGGCAGAAGGATGGGAGTTTACCGATTTATGGAGCAGAAGAATGTCCAGATAATACAGAGGGTCCTTGGTTGCAGAATTCAGGTAAATGTCCAGAAGGTTCAGGGAGCTTTGGTGCATAGATTCACAGCCAGGTAACAGCAATGTGGAAGTGAGTTCTAGAGGGTGTAGCTTCCTGATATAGTGGGATAATCAGGGGAAGGTGTGGTCAGGTGAGGTTCTATGGCTAGGATGAGAGAGTTCAGGATGTGCAGAGTCTATACAAAAAGTCCTGGAACCTGCAGGGGGCCTGCAGGATGTGAAACCAAAGGGGGCGCCAGGGGGTGAGAGCCTCCAGGACCTTACACTGACCTTCTCCTGTATTTATTGAAGAATTGTCCTGTCTTTACCCTTTGCACCTTGTACAGCGCTGCGGAATGTGTTGGAGCTTAATAAATAATAATAATATAATAATTCTCTGTCTCTTGTGCTGCTGCAATGATCTTACTATGTTTGTAAATACTTATTTTGTTTAGCTGTGTAATTATTTCATTATTTCATTTTGAATGTGCAGAATGAGGAAAAAAATGGTAAAATCCCCACTTTAATAGAACATTTACCTGTCAGATCTCGGGCTGTTAGCAGCAACCCCCTTAATTCATCTTGTTCCTGTGGAGCTATAGAGTTCTTCACACTAAACAGGAACAGGTAACAATCCTTGTTAACAGGAGTCGTCCCAGAAGACTGGAAATTAGCAAATGTTGTGCCCATTTACAAGAAGGGTAGTAGGGAGGAATCTGGGAACTATAGGCCAGTTAGTCTTACGTCAGTAGTGGGGAAATTAATGGAAACCATGTTAAAGGAAAGGATTGTTGAACATCTAAAAACACATAGATTACAGGATCAGAAACAACATGGGTTTACCTCAGGGAGATCATGCCAAACTAATCTTATTGATTTTTTTGATTGGGTAACAAAAATAATAGACACAGGTGGTGCAGTAGACATTGCTTATTTAGATTTCAGTAAGGCTTTTGATACTGTTCTGCATAGAAGGCTTATCAATAAATTGCAATCTTTGAGCTTGGATTCCAATATTGTTGAATGGATTAGGCAGTGGCTGAGTGACAGGCAACAGAGGGTTGTGGTAAATGGAGTTTATTCGGCGCAAGGTCTTGTTACCAGTGGGGTACCTCAGGGGTCAGTACTTGGACCCATTCTCTTTAATATTTTTATTAGTGATATTGCAGAAGGTATTAATGGTAAAGTATGTCTTTTTGCTGATGACACAAAGATTTGTAACAGGGTTGACGTTCCTGGAGGGATCAGCCAAATGACAAATGATTTAGGTAAGCTAAAAAAATGGTCAGAGTTGTGGCAATTGAGTTTTAATGTGGATAAGTGCAAGATAATGCACCTGGGACGTAAAAACCCAAGGGCTGAATATAGAATATTTGATACAGTCCTAACCTCAACATCTGAGGAAAGGGATTTAGGGGTTATTATTTCAGAGGATCTAAGGGTAAGTAGTCAATGTAATAGAGCAGCAGGAAATGCTGGCAGAATGCTTGGAAATGCTGGCAGAATGCTTGGAAATGCTGGCAGAATGCTTGGTTGTGTAGGGAGAGCCTGTATTAGCAGTAGGAAAAGGGAAGTGCTCATGCCACTATACAGAGCACTGGTGAGACCTCACTTGGAGCACTGTGTGCAGTACTGGAGACCGTATCTCCAGAAGGATATAGACATCTTGGAGAGAGTTCAGAGAAGGGCTACTAAAATGGTGTACGGCTTGAAGGAGAAAAGTTACCAGGAAAGGCTTAATGATCTTAACATGTACAGCTTGGAAAAAAGACGAGACAGAGGAGATATGATAGAAACATTTAAATACGTAAAGGGAATCCACAAGGTAGAGGAAGGGAGTATATTTAAAAGGAAACAAAGTAGCAAAACAAGAGGACATAGTCTTAGATTAGAGGGGCAAAGGTTTAAAAGTAACATCAGGAAGCATTATTTTACTGAGAGGGTGGTGGATACATGGAACAGCCTTCCAGTAGAAGTGGTAGAGGCCAAAACAGTAATTGAATTTAAGCAGGCATGGGATAGGCATAAGGCTATCCTAAACAAAAGATAAATCCAGGTAAAGTATCCATGTACTTGGGCAGACTAGATGGGCCGAAAGGTTCTTATCTGCCGACATTTTTCTATGTTTCTATGTTTCTATGTTTCTAGGTACATAATAAAGGCTGGTAACAATGGATCATGTTTACATTGCAAAATGTATTGTTGGGTCACTATCAGGGTTATTCAAAGAGATCTGAATTGCTGCCAAAAGGGAACCGAACCCTGAAAATCAGGGTTCGGTTACCTTTCCTGGCCATTCGGCTATCCAGAGAGCAGGCAATTAGCCAAATCATGGCGAATTGCCTGCACATACGGTGCCTGTTCGGTGCCTGTTCGAGGGCCGTGAAATCCCCATGAAAAAGCACTGCTTCGTCTATTCAGAGAACACAAACCAGCAGTGAAAGGTTCCCCTAATGCGCTGCCATTCGGTGGTTTAATTCGGCAGGTTTATTCAGACGAATCCCATAGACTTCAATGTTAAAAATATTCCGGTTTTAATTCAATATCTAATAAACCATTCATTATAAAATTCTGCAGCAAAGAGTCTCTTTATTTATCGATATTTTTTTAGGATATTTTAAGCATTTTTCTGGATTTTTTTTAAGTTTACTTCTTTTTTCTGTAACTTCCCTTTTTATTATCATTCATTGGATCATATGTAAATTTCAGACATTTTCGCTCAGTAGTTTCTTCGCAAACAGCGTTTCACTTTTCAAACATTCAAGCAAACTGTTTTCCTAATTTATTCACTCCATTCATCTGCAGTGTCGGCTTTTTCCAGCGGCTTCGCTGCATGTGATCGGCTCCTGCTCGGATTCTTCCGGCGTCTTCGACGGGTTAATCCAGATGTTTTTGCGGGTTTTCGGCGTGCATTCGCCAGGTTTTCGCCGGGTTTTCGGCAGGTTTTTGGCAGATTTTCCCTGCACTTCAACAGCCCTGTGGTGCTTGCTGAATATACCGCAGGGTCGCCGAAATGGGATCGCCAAATTGCACCGAAATGAAGAGAACGAAAAGTCATCGAACGTGCGGTGACTTTTCGAATCTCTTTGAATAACCCTGTATATAAATATATACGGGGCCACAGA
The DNA here is from genome assembly GCA_009667805.1 of Leptobrachium leishanense. Taxonomy (NCBI): domain Eukaryota; kingdom Metazoa; phylum Chordata; class Amphibia; order Anura; family Megophryidae; genus Leptobrachium; species Leptobrachium leishanense. The sequence continues at coordinate 159,287,290 of CM019069.1, forward strand.
GGGGTCAGATAACTTTATATAAAAATATACGGGGCCTCAGAGGGGTCAGATAACTTTATATAAATATATACGGGGCCTCAGAGGGGTCAGATAACTTTATATAAAAATATACGGGCCTCAGAGGGGTCAGATAACTTTATATAAATATATACGGGGCCTCAGAGGGGTCTGATAACTTTATATAAATATATACGGGGCCTCAGGGAGATCTGATAACTTTATATAAATATATACGGGGCCTCAGAGGGGTCAGATAACCTTATATAAATATATACGGGGCCTCAGAGGGGTCTGATAACTATATAATTATATACGGGGCCTCAGAGGGGTCTGATAACTTTATATAAATATATACGGGCCTCAGAGGGGTCAGATAACCTTATATAAATATATACGGGCCTCAGAGGGGTCTGATAACTTTATATAAATATATACGGGGCCTCAGAGGGGTCAGATAACTTTATATAAATATATACGGGGCCTCAGAGGGGTCTGATAACTTTATATAAATATATACGGGGCCTCAGAGGGGTCAGATAACTTTATATAAATATATACGGTGCCTCAGAGGGGTCTGATAACTTTATATAAATATATACGGGGCCTCAGAGGGGTCTGATAACTTTATATAAATATATACGGGGCCTCAGGGAGATCTGATAACTTTATATAAATATATACGGGGCCTCAGGGAGATCTGATAATTTTATATAAATATATACGGGGCCTCAGGGAGATCTGATAACTTTATATTTTATTTATTTATTTATTTATTTATAAAAGGATTTTACCAGGAAGGATACATTGAGATTTCTCTCGTTTTCAAGTATGTCCTGGGTTCGAGAACATTGAGTGGTTACAGAAATACAAAAAAAATAGTAAAATGCAAGATATTAACACAAGACCAAATATACAGATTATCAGAAAAATAAATATGGAGGAAATAAAGTCATTATGTTACATGTTTACAGGTGCATTTCGTATTGAGGTATGTTAATAGGGAAGTCTTAAGGGACTTTAGACTGGGAGAAGATTTGACGGTGTTTGGGAGGTTATTCCATATTTGCGGTGCTGTGTAGGAAAATGAGGATCAAGCCATTTTCTTTTTGTATTGCGGTATTGCAAGTAAGGTGCTGGTCCTGGATCTGAGGTTATAGGATGAGGGAACTGCCGGGGGAAGCAGCATATTCAGATAGGGTGGCAGCTTCCCAGAAAAGCTCTTAAACACCAGGTTGGAAAGGTGAAGGGTGCGTCTAGAGTCCAGTGATGGCCACTTTAGTTCTTTTAACATGTCACAATGGTGGGTCATGTAGTTACATTGTAGCACAAAGCGACAGAATGAGTTATACAATGTAGTAAGTTTCTGGAGGTGTGTTTGTGGGGCGGCTGCATACACTACATCTCTGTATTCAATGGCTGGCATAAGCATTTGTTGTACAATCTGCTTTCTTACCGCGGGGCTCAGGCAGGATTTGTTTCTGTACAGGGCACCTAGTTTGGGGTAAAGTTTAGATGAGAGTTTTTCGATGTGGGGGCCAAAAGATAGATTTGGGTCTAACCACATACCTAGGTATTTGAGAGAAGTGACTGTGGTCAGCGTGCCATTTGATTTTGTCCCAACACATAGATGGGGTGTTTGCAATTTGTGTAGTTTAGGTTTTGTTCCAAAGAGCATCGTAACAGTTTTGTCAGTATTTAGAAAAAGTTTGTTATTTGCGATCCACTTTTCTACCCCTGTGAATTGTTCTTGCAGCACGGCTTCCAGCTGTGGGAGATTTGGTTTGCTGGTATAGATTACAGTGTCATCTGCGTACATGTGTACAGTAGAAGCTTTGCAGACATTGGGCAGATCGTTTATGAATATTGTGATAGCAGGGGCCAAGTATCGAGCCTTGGGGTACACCGCACGTGACTGGGAGGGGGAGGGAAGAGCTGTCAGAAATGGACACAAATTGAGACCTATCAGACACATATGATTGGAACCAGGTTAATGTACTATCACCAATACCAGAGTTCTTAAGATTTTGTAATAGGATGCCATGGTCTACTGTGTCAAAAGCCTTGGCAAAATCAAGGAAGATGCTCCAGTTAGGTTTCCTTGTTCCATGCCAGCTTGGATATCATTACAAACTTTTAAAAGGGCAGTTGTAGTTGAATGGTTTGGACGAAAGCCTGATTGATCTGGGGTTAAATAGTTCTGATACTGATAATAATCACGTAATTGAGTGTAGACACATTTTTCCAGAATTTTTGACATTACAGGGAGCAGTGATATTGGGCGGTAGTTGGATACCAAAGTATTGTCTCCACTTTTATGGATAGGTACCACCCTTGCAGTCTTCCAGAGTTTGGGTATGTATCCAGTCGCCAGTGATTCATTAATCAGGGTTGCGACAGGTTTTGCAATTGCTGGTGCACTGATTTTCAGCAGCATTGCTGGGATTTGATCAGGTCCAGACTGGTATTTCATTTTTTGGTTACGGAGAAGTTTAGTGATGGCACTGACAGGCACTGGCCTAAAACTGAATTTCTCTGCGTTACGAGGTCTTTGCACTGTTGGTGGGTCCTGACCTGCGTGCGGCCTTTCTGATTGCGTGTCATTTCCTAGCTTAGCAATCAGGGCGGTGGCGCATCCAACAAAATAATTATTAAAAGCATTTGCTACATCTAGGGGTGTTTTACAGTTTGGTTGTTTACTTTTAAAGCAGCTGGTCGGGAGTGGCTGGGGGGGTGTGCTTGATGTTACTTATGATTTTCCAAAAATTTCTGGGGTTTGATATGTTATTGTTTAAATTTTCATTGAAGTATTGGGCTTTAGCCATTTTTGTTTCTTTTGTGCATTCATTCCGGCATTTTCGGTATTCACAGTGATCGTTCATGGATCCAGTACTCTTGAACTTTGACCACAGGGAGTCTCTAAGCTGGTACATATGCGTGAGGTCAGCTGTAACCCAGGGGAGATGGGCCCCTTTTACTCACACTTTGCGCAGTGGGGTATGGGTGTTCCAGACTTTCAGGAGCTCGGCTTGAAAGTATTCAATTGCACAGTCCAGGTCTGGGATTAGGTTTAGTCTGTACCATGGGAGCTGTTTGAGATCATTTAGGAAGGATTCAAGATTAAATTTCTTGAAAGACCTGGTGATTATTACCTTTGGTGGACATTTTATGGCCCTTATTTTGCGCACACAGTACACTAGGCAGTGATCACTGAAACTGTTAGCGAGAACGCCTGCCTCCTGTATTCGATCAGGACATGAGGAGAGAATCCAGTCCAGCAAGGTATGGTTAGGGCTTTTCATATTAATGCGAGTGGGGGAGGAGATTAATTGTGTTAGTTGCAAAGCCTTAAACAGTGAGCAGTGTTTATTGTTTTTAGGATTCAGCCAATCAACATTAAAGTCGCCGAGGGCCAGCAGTTCGCTTTTTTGGTTTTGAGCGACTAATTTACTAAGAATTTGGGTTATGTCAGAAAGGGATTGCACTGGGGAACTTGGTGGGTGGTAGAATCCAGCAACAATAATTGTTTTACTGAATGGGATCTCAATAGTACCAGAAAGGAAATCAAATGTGGCCGGGGAGCTAGGATTCTGCAATGGGGTGAACTTTATGGAGTTGTCAACATAGATAACAATTCCCCCTCCTCTCTTAGCTCTGTCCTTTCTAGAGCATGAATACCCTTGTATTGCTATGGCAGAGTCTGGCACTTTAGGGGTTAACCATGATTCTGTCAGCACAATGACTTTAGGTTTGTAATAGAAGCACCAAGCTTTAAGCTCATCCAGTTTAGGGAGTAAACTGCGAATGTTGCAATGCACAAAGGAGAGGCCTTTTTTAGTGGGGAGATTAAATATGGTGTCAGCTATTGGACCAGGGTTGGATTCGACATCATTTGCAAGTGCAAGCAGCAGAATAAAAAGGAATTTGGACAGGTTTTTCTTTTTGGTAAATAGTGATTGAAGGGTTTTAAATCTCTGTTGTGTGGGGGTGGGAGGGCTGCATTTTAACCCTCTCCACCAGCTCTCAGCTGATAAGTTAAAGGAGCTGAGCAAGCTATGGTGTATTTGGGTTTCTTTTCCAGCTTGCTGTAATTTGTAGGGTGTATAGGGAGGGAGGGCAGATTTAGAGAGAAGGGAGATGGTGGAAAGAAGCAGCAAGAGGGGGAAGAGAGGGAAAAACATTTCTAGAGAAAGGTGGTGTGGGAGAAGGAGGGAAAAAAAGGAAAGGTAGAAGACAGGCAGGGAATTGATAAGGAAAGCAGGAGATAGAAGGGAGTGTGGTAGGTGAAATTACAGAGTGGTGTAGGTTGTAGCTGAAAATATCACATGACCAAATTAGTTGGGTATAAATGAAATGAGAACTGTGGGGTGGGTGGGTGAGGGGAGGGAGGGAACTAAGTCCAGGTGGGAGCTAAGAGGACCCTGTGAATGAGGCTTGCCCTGTAAGCTGTATGGAGTTGAGTATGCTGAAAAGACAGAAATCCAGGATTACATTGCATCTTTGGGGGATGTCGTATATAAATATATACGGGGCCTCAGAGGGGTCTGATAACTTTATATAAATATACGGCGCCATTTAACCATCAGTCACTAACAGCGCTGCTCTGTATGTTTCATGACTCCCAAATCTTTCTCAAACTTATAACAACTTTGGGAAACGAGGATAAAGTGTTATTACTTTACCTGAAAACAAATACTGGAAAAATAAAATCGGCCGTATTGATTGTATAGTCTTCACTGTATAATCTGTCGATGAGTCCCAGGCCTCGATTCCATTCAACCTCTCTATCCAGTGGAAGCAAGTTTGCTGCAGTGAAAGTAAAACATATTAACATACACATACTCTCTGTGCTCGCTCTATACGCATTACATTCAGGCGATCAGGCGCTCACTCAGTATTCATACATCACGTACATCAGGGCTGCTCAACCCTGGCCATCCAGATGTTTTAGATCTACATTTCTCCTAAAGCTGCAATCTAAAGAGTGGCTGAGAATCATGGGAGATGTACAGGGTTATTCAAAGAGAATCAAAGTCACTGCACGTTCGGTGACTTTTCGTTCTCTTCAATTCGGTTTGTTTTGCCGATCCCATTTTGGTGACCCTGCGGTGTACTCAGCAAACACCACAGGGCCACTGAAATGCAGGGAAAAGCTGCCGCAAACCCGACGAAAACTAACCGCAAAACCCAGCCAATGCACGCCGAAAACCCCCAAAAACATCTGGATTAACCCATCGAAAAACCCGAGCAGGAGCCGATCACACGCAGCGAAGCCGTCGGAAAAAGCCGACACCGCAGACGAGTGAAGTGAATAAATTAGGAAAACAGTTTGTATGAATGTTTGAAAAGTGAAACGCTGTTTGCAAAGAAACTACTGAGCAAAAACGTCTGAAATTTACATAAAATCCAATGAATGATAATAAAAAGGGCTGTTACAGAAAAAAGAAGTAAAGTTAAAAAAAAATTAAAAAAAGTAATCGGACTTTTTTGTTAAGAAAAATGCTTAAAATATTGTAAAAAATCTATAAATAAAGATACTTTTTGCTGCAGAATTTTATAATGAACGGTTTATTAGATATTGAATTAAAACAGGAATATTTTTAACATTGAAGCCTATGGGATTCTCCTGAATAAACCTGCCGAATTAAACCACTGAATGACAGGGCATTAGGGGAACCTTTCACTGCTGGTTTGTGTTCTCTGAATAGCCGAAGCAGTGCTTCTCTATGGGGATTTCACTGCCCTCGAACAGGCACCGAACAGGCACCGTATGTGCAGGCAATTCGCCAGGATTTGGTGAATTGCCTGCTCTCTGAATAGCCGAATGGCCAGGAAAGGCAACCGAACGCTGATTTTCACTGCTCAGTTACCTTTCTCAAGCAATTCGGAGCTCTTTGAATAACCCTGGTAGTTTCAGAACATCTTGAGGGCCAAGGTCGAACACCCCTTAAATTCATCTCTGCTGGCTTCCAGACCTTAACAATACACTAAAGGCCCTATTACATTCCTCGCGCACAATTTTGCGTGGGCGCAAAGACGCATTAACGCGAGGGGCAAAACCCTTTTTGCTGAATGTCGTATTACAACGTCCGCGCAAAAAATGCGTTTAACACGGATGGACCTGCGCGAGCGTGATGAACTGTGCGCGTCCTATACTTAACATTGTGAGCGCAAATGCGTTTGTGCACTGGTGCGCGCATGATATTACAATCTTAGTGCAATATTTAGGCTAGGGTCAGACGAACGCATTTTTATGTTGTCTGTGAAAAAGTGCGTTCGAACGAATGGATGCATTTTTTCACAGAATACGCGATAGCGGTCATACGATGCGCATTTTCGTCCGTGATTTTGTACGGATCATCAATAAAACACTTTTTGTGTCTGGACGTTATGTTGGCCGGACATTAGCAGCGTCTGACGTCTCCTAATCACGCAAACACACCGCTAGCGGACGCAGCGCACTCTGTACGTCAGTACCTGCGGTTTCACGTTCTCGAAAAAATGCGTTCATTTTCCACTTGCGTTGCGCAGCCGGACTTTTGTGCGACCGTACTTCGTATATTGGCCGTCATTGCCCGGCATCTGCTGCTAGTGCGGCCGTGATTATGTGCGCCAGAACGCACGTTCGCACTGCCTCAGTCTGACCCTAGCCTTAATGGACAGCGTTTGCGGCATAATTTTAACGTTTTTGAAAAGCTGGTGGTAACGGCAAATTGTAACAACCTGACAGTACCAAACTGCGGATTCACAACGGAGAGCGTCGATGAGCACGTTTTTTTAACTAGATCTGTCAAAAATGACGGCCACTACCGTGTCTTCCGTCAGAACGTATGTCTGTTGTGCGCAGTCTGCAAAAAAATTACAAACTCGCGTCAAAAAGTGACAGACTCGCGTTAAAAATTACATTGCGCTCATTGATTTCTGCGCGCAACGGTGTTTTGCGCACATTTTTACACGTCGGTTTTACGAACGTTCATTTTTGATGGATAAAAAAATGCACGAGGATTGTAATACCACCGTTAATTTTCACTCGTTAACGCTTAATGCTGTGCGCAAAAATCCTGCGCTGCGCGAGCGTTTTTGCGTTAGGAATGTAATAGGGCCCTAAGAATAGCCACGCTCTGCTCAGGTTCCATAAACTAGAGAATGGAATTCATTGAGTGATTAACCTTCTCGTCACATTCTTTCAGGTCATCTAGAATGTCCCCTGAGTAACTCAAAGTGGCTTTGCATTCCATAACTTCATTCCAATCATTAAATAACTGTAAATAAACGCCGGAATCCTCACCCAGACCCATCAGATTCTGATACATTAACGTGTGGGTCTCTCGCAGCGACTGACAGCTCTGACGAATCATTGAGACACTCACAACCTTGACAGGTCCCTTCATTTTAGCTACAGGATTCAGATGACTACTTGGCCAACAAATGTACTAAGGGGGTTATTCAGAGAGCACCGAAATTTTGCCAACATTTCGGTGTTCTCTCGTTCCCCGCACTTCCCTGCACTTCGCGGAATCAAAGTTTCCCATCCTGTAGTGTATTCAGTATTCATCGCAGAGTCCCAGGAGTGCAGGGAAAACTTGCCGCAAACTCACCAAACACACCGAAAACCCGCCAGAACCGCTGCAAAAAAACAAGCCAAACATGTCTGAAAAAGCGGACGAGCCACCGATCACAGTGCAGAGCAGCCGCTGGAAAAAGCCGACAAGCTGACGAATGGGGTAAAAAACAAAAAACAATATGCTTCAAAGTGCCAAATTTGTAACACTGTTTGCAAAAAAACTACTGAATGAAAATGTCTGAAATTTACATATAAAATCCTATGAATGATAAGAAAAAGGGCTGTTACAGAAAAAAGAAAAAACGATTTAAAGAAAAAAGATTTTTCTGAAAAATCCTAAAAAAATCTATAAATAAAGAGACTTTTTGCTGCAGATTAAAATAATAAACGGTTTAGTAGACATTGTATTAAAACAGGAATATTTTTAACATTGAAACCTATGGGATTCACCTGATTAAACCTGTCGAATGAAACCACTGAACATCAGGGCATTTCACTGACATTTCTCTGCTGTTCAATGTGAATAGATTAACCATTGCTTCTCTATGGGGGATTTCACTGCCACCGAACAGGCACTATATTTCACTGCTGTCGAACAGGCACCGTATTTCACTGCCGCCGAACAGGCACCATATTTCACTGCCACTGAACAGGCACCATATTTTACTGCCGCCGAACAGCACCGTATTTCACTGCTGCCGAACAGGCACCGTATTTCTCTGCCGCCAAACAGCACCATATTCACTGCCGCCAAACAGCACCATATTCACTGCCGCAGAACAGGCCCCGTATTTCAGTGCCGCCAAAAAGGCACTGTATTTCACTGCCGCCGAACAGCACTGTATTTCACTGCTGCCAAACAGGCACCGTATTTCACTGCCGTCGAATAGGCACCGTATTTCACTGCCGTCGAACAGGCACGTACATGATGGTAATTCGTCAATATTTCGCGAACTGCCTGCACTCTGAATAGACGAATGGCCCTGGATATGTCACCATACGGGGAAATTCACTGTTCAGTGACATTTTGGGGCCAGATCAGCTCTCTCTGAATAACCCCTTAAATGATTGATGGTTTCCTATTTAGAAAAAGTCTCCAATAAAGCTTAAAATAATTCCAAGTTATAGAAAGTTCTGCTGTTAACCCAAATGTAGCTGGAATTTTCTGTGAAATAATCATCATTTCAATGAATTCTGACACACATGGGCACAATATTCTTCTGATGGTTTGACCGGCTTCATTTCGGTATAATTGAGACAGACACGTATTCTATACATATTATATAATGATTATTTAATGTGCTTGTCTTTCCCGTAGCATTTCCTAATCCAACACCCTGATAGCGTTCATGACTTTCAATAGTATGTGTTGATCTACCCATTGCGTTCTTGGTCTCTGAGTAACCTAGAATACCTGAGGATTAAAGTCACGTGAAAAACAGAATGAAGCACTAACAGCACGACTGGACCATACTGTGCATCAGCTATAACTGCTGCTTATTGAACCCCCCCCCCCTCCCCGAGACCACCCTGCTCACTGCTGGGCTTCATTTCCTAATGTAAACATTCCATTCAAACTTAAGAGCAAATTAACTTATAAAAAGAGGTGATTGAGGGATAAGACATGTATCTTTATCGGTTCCTGCACTTACCGAGCTGAGCAAAGATCTCTCCCTTCTCAAAGTCATCCATCTTTCCACATCCTCGGTTGTCCACCAGAGTAATGGTTTGTGTGAGTGGATACGTTAATCTTGCAGTGGTTCGACCTTGTTCACATCGTCCAGCTTTTGCAACATTTCTGAATTCTCTGCCGTCCAACACGTACTTCAACGTGTTGATAAACGAAGATTTCCCGTGACCCAAAAACCCAAAAAGCTGTATCAGCAAACGATTAAACCCCTGAGAACCCAAGTTACATGTTTCAAAATTAAAACCTCGAATGCTTTGTTTCCTCTGAGCTAATTCCTCCATGTCTGACTGTGTGATCTGGCATCTACTAAATGTTCAGAAAAGGAGTCCAAGCGATGCGTTTGTGGCCGTGTTACGCAGTGACAGTCAGGAGACGAGATTCGCCGTGTGAGTCATAACAGGTATATGGAGTCATAAACGTCCTCATATTAAATTTAAGAAGCTCTTCATATAAAGATTTAATTTCCTTCACATTTTATGATTCGTATAGAAAGTTGTGATAAACTAAAGATAAATCATTATCAGAGACACATTGCAGATTGCAGGAACCTGGGTCCATTCTGGGTTTTCTTATTGATTTGTCCTGTATCTCCTGCTTTATCTATACTATAAAAGAATAAGCTAAAAACTGTCCGTCGCCAAAAGCCTACTGCGCATGCGCGACGGACATTTGAAAGCGGCCGTTAGAACACACAGGTAGGTGCGCGTGCCGGCCGCGTGAAAAAAAAAAAAAAAAAAACGTCACGAGCCGCGCGCAGCTACCCGTGTGTTTACACGGCCAGATGCCCCGATCCTCCAGCGGTGACCGTCCTCCGGCTGCCGCTGGCTGCTCGGCGGCCTCCAGGCTCAGGCGAGCCCCCGGCTTGGTTTGGGCCTACAGGCCCAGCCGAGCCGGGGACTCGCCTAAGCCTAGAGGCCCGCCGAGCAGCCAGCGGCAGCCGGAGAAGGTCACCGCTGGAGGATCGGGGCCGAAGTTCCCAAACAAATACACCCCAAAATCGGCCCCGAGCTCCAGCGGAGACCTCCTCGGCTGCCGCTGGCTGCTCGGCGGCCCTCTAGGCTTAGGCGAGCCCCCGGCTCGGTTTGGGCCTATAGGCCCAGCCGAGCCGGGGACTCGCCTAAGCCTAGAGGCCCGCCGAGCAGCCAGCAGCAGCCGGAGAAGGTCACCGCTGGAGGATCGGGGCCGAAGTTCCCAAACAAACACACCCCAAAATCGGCCCCGAGCTCCAGCGGAGACCTCCTCCGGCTGCCGCTGGCTGCTCGGCGGCCCTCTAGGCTTAGGCGAGCCCCCGGCTCGGTTTGGGCCTACAGGCCCAGGCCAGCCGAGCCGGGGACTCGCCTAAGCCTAGAGGCCCGCCGAGCAGCCAGCGGCAGCCGGAGAAGGTCACCGCTGGAGGATCGGGGCCGAAGTTCCCAAACAAATACACCCCAAAATCGCCCCGAGCTCCAGCGGAGACCTCCTCCGGCTGCCGCTGGCTGCTCGGCGGCCCTCTAGGCTTAGGCGAGCCCCCGGCTCGGTTTGGGCCTACAGGCCCAGCCGAGCCGGGGACTCGCCTAAGCCTAGAGGCCCGCCGAGCAGCCAGCAGCAGCCGGAGAAGGTCACCGCTGGAGGATCGGGGCCGAAGTTCCCAAACAAACACACCCCAAAATCGGCCCCGAGCTCCAGCGGAGACCTCCTCCGGCTGCCGCTGGCTGCTCGGCGGCCCTCTAGGCTTAGGCGAGCCCCCGGCTCGGTTTGGGCCTACAGGCCCAGCCGAGCCGGGGACTCGCCTAAGCCTAGAGGCCCGCCGAGCAGCCAGCGGCAGCCGGAGAAGGTCACCGCTGGAGGATCGGGGCCGAAGTTCCCAAACAAACACACCCCAAAATCGGCCCCGAGCTCCAGCGGAGACCTCCTCCGGCTGCCGCTGGCTGCTCGGCGGCCCTCTAGGCTTAGGCGAGCCCCCGGCTCGGTTTGGGCCTACAGGCCCAGCCGAGCCGGGGACTCGCCTAAGCCTAGAGGCCCGCCGAGCAGCCAGCAGCAGCCGGAGAAGGTCACCGCTGGAGGATCGGGGCCGAAGTTCCCAAACAAACACACCCCAAAATCGGCCCCAAGCTCCAGCGGAGACCTCCTCCGGCTGCCGCTGGCTGCTCGGCGGCCCTCTAGGCTTAGGCGAGCCCCCGGCTCGGTTTGGGCCTACAGGCCCAGCCGAGCCGGGGACTCGCCTAAGCCTAGAGGCCCACCGAGCAGCCAGCGGCAGCCGGAGAAGGTCACCGCTGGAGGATCGGGGCCGAAGTTCCCAAACAAATACACCCCAAAATCGGCCCTGAGCTCCAGCGGAGACCTCCTCCGGCTGCCGCTGGCTGCTCGGCGGCCCTCTAGGCTTAGGCGAGCCCCCGGCTCGGTTTGGGCCTACAGGCCCAGCCGAGCCGGGGACTCGCCTAAGCCTAGAGGCCCGCCGAGCAGCCAGCAGCAGCCGGAGAAGGTCACCGCTGGAGGATCGGGGCCGAAGTTCCCAAACAAACACACCCCAAAATCGGCCCCGAGCTCCAGCGGAGACCTCCTCCGGCTGCCGCTGGCTGCTCGGCGGCCCTCTAGGCTTAGGCGAGCCCCCGGCTCGGTTTGGGCCTACAGGCCCAGCCGAGCCGGGGACTCGCCTAAGCCTAGAGGCCCGCCGAGCAGCCAGCAGCAGCCGGAGAAGGTCACCGCTGGAGGATCGGGGCCGAAGTTCCCAAAAAATACACCCCAAAATCGGCCCTGAGCTCCAGCGGAGTCCTCCAGCTGCCGCTGGCTGCTCGGCGGGCCTCTAGGCTTAGGCGAGCCCCCGGCTTGGCTTGGGCCTACAGGCCCAGCCGAGCCGGGGACTCGCCTAAGCGTAGAGGCCGGCCGAGCAGCCTGCTCGGCCGGAGGAGGTCACCGCTGGAGCTCAGGGCCGATGTTGCCTAACACATACTCACCGACATCGGCCCTTAGCTCCTCCAGCGATGGCGGTCCCGCTTGCAGCATCCCCTCTCTCTCCGTTGTTTGCCGGAATGACGTCACGAAAGCCTTTGACCCCGGGGGTCAAAGGCTTTCGTGACGTCATCCTGGCGAGCAACGGAGAGAGGATGCTGCAAGCGGGACCGCCATCGCTGGAGGAGCTAAGGGCCGATGTCGGTGAGTATGTGTGGAACCGGTGGAGGACTCGAGGCCGATGTAGGTGAGTATGTGCTCTACACACACACACCCTGCTTGCTCGGCCGGTATCCAAGCTTAGGCGAGCCCCCGGCTTGGCTTGGGCCTAGAGGCCCTGCCGAGCCGGGGACTCGCCTGAGCATGGAGGCCGGTCGAGTTGCATGCTCGGGCGTCCTCCAGGCTCAGGCGAGTCCCCGGCTCGGCTGGGCCTCTAGGCCCACGCCAAGCCGGGGGCTCGCCTAAGCTTGGATACGGGCCGAGTAAGCAGGGTGGGTGTGGAGAGCACATACTCACCTACATTAGCCCTGAGCTCCAGCGGTGACTGTCCTCCGGCTGTCGCAGGCTGCTCGGCCGGCCTCCAGGCTCAGGCGAGCCCCCGGCTTGGCTTGGGCCTACAGGCCCAGCCGAGCCGGGGGCTCGCCTAAGCCTGGAGGCCGGCCGAGCAGCCTACGACAGCCACCGCTGAGGCTCCGGGCCAATGTAGGGGGATGTTGCCTACACATACTCACCTACATCGGCCCTTAGCTCCTCCAGCGATGGTGGTCCCGCTTCCAGCGTCCTCTCTCGCTCCGTTGTTCGCCGGAATGACGTCACGAAAGCCTTTGACCCCGGGGGTCAAAGGCTTTCGTGACGTCATCCCGGCGACCAACGGAGCGAGAGAGGACGCTGGAAGCGGGACGCGGGACCGCCATCGCTGGAGGGCCGATGTAGGTGAGTATATCCACGAGCGGGGGGGCCATATCCACGAGCGGGGGGGCCATATCCATGAGCGGGGGGGGCCATATCCACGAGCGGGGGGGCCATATCCACGAGCGGGGGGGGCGATATCCACGTGCTGGGGCGATATCCACGAGCTGGGGCAGTATCCACGAGCTGGGGCAGTATCCACGAGCTGGGGCAGTATCCACGTGCTGGGGCAATATCCACGAGCTGGGGCAGTATCCACGTGCTGGGGCAGTATCCACGTGCTGGGGCAGTATCCACGAGCTGGGGCAGTATCCACGTGCTGGGGCAATATCCACGTGCTGGGGCAGTATCCACGAGCTGGGGCAGTATCCACGAGCTGGGGCAGTATCCACGTGCTGGGGCAGTATCCACGAGCTGGGGCAGTATCCACGAGCTGGGGCAGTATCCACGTGCTGGGGCGATATCCACGAGCTGGGGCAGTATCCACGTCCTGGGGCAGTATCCACGAGCTGGGCAGTATCCACGTGCTGGGGCAGTATCCACGTGCTGGGGCAGTATCCACGTGCTGGGGCGATATCCACGAGCTGGGGCAGTATCCACGTGCTGGGGCAGTATCCACGTGCTGGGGCAGTATCCACGTGCTGGGGCGATATCCACGAGCTGGGGCAGTATCCACGAGCTGGGCCAATATCCACGAGCTGGGGGCAGTATCCACGAGCTGGGGCAGTATCCACGTGCTGGGGCAGTATCCACGTGCTGGGGCAGTATCCACGTCCTGGGGCAGTATCCACGAGCTGGGGCAGTATCCACGAGCTGGGGCAGTATCCACGTGCTGGGGCAGTATCCACGTCCTGGGGCAGTATCCACGAGCTGGGGCAGTATCCACGTGCTGGGGCAGTATCCACGTCCTGGGGCAGTATCCACGTGCTGGGGCAGTATCCACGTGCTGGGGCAGTATCCACGTGCTTGGGCAGTATCCACGAGCTTGGGCAGTATCCACGAGCTGGGGCAGTATCCACGTGCTGGGGCAATATCCACGAGCTGGGGCAGTATACATGAGCAGGGGCAGTATATCCACAATAGACTGCCCTCTGGGCAGGCTTTACAACTAGTTTTATATAAAATAATAATAAAAATCATAATAACATAATACCGGACTATTTCACTGTGTATGGATCCTATCAGTCATTGGGCTTGGCTATAGGGCCGGCTACATTTACCACTTCAAAAATAAGAGACATACAGGGCTATTCAGAAAGAGGTGAAAACCAGGAAAATGACTTGAGAAGTGAAAATTCTAGGTCAAAATAGCCGATTTGGAAAGTGAGATAAATGGGAGAATTTTTCTGGTTTGGCTATTTTGACCTAGAGTTTTAACTTCTCCAGCCATTCTCCTGGTTTTCACCTCTCTCTGAATAACCCTGATAATCTCATGTAAATACTGTAACTGAACGCAGGTATCAGAATCATCCGATATTAAAACTCACAAAATACACTCTATTTTACACTCCTATAGTTCAACCAATTTTAACATCAGCAATATTTTTTATATCAATAAAAAGTTAAACTTGAGCCCCACCACAAAACCACTATAAAATGACCTGGGCAGTTACTGACAGGTGATCCTATCACTGAGATGGTCACATGAAAGCAGTACGAGAAAACACACAGAATGATCGGAGAACCATTAAAAACAAATTAATCTCTTGATATCATATAGAAATGTTTCATTATTTCTTATCTACAAAACCATAAAGATCTCAAGCTTTGGTTCATGTAGATCTTTGTGAGACCATAATGTGCTTCTCCTCCATTTATGTTTCCATCACTGGGACTTTTTCCTTCTCTTCAAACTAAATAACAGCAAAGTAGGAGCTGCACTAAAAATTGTAAACTTCGGGCAGTATTACACAGCGCCCTTTAAAGCGGGGACGTTAAGGTGGATAATGTTCGCCTGCAGGTTTCCCTTAGTGTCCCTGTTTTAGCTCCATGTTACAGAGCAGGCAACCTGCCCCGTAATCCAGCGCGCCGCCGCGAGTATCCCCATCCTGGTGTCCATAGTACTACTGGAGGCTTGTGCTGCCGGGTCAGGTGACCTGCAGGATATCGCTCTCGCCAGATCCTGCAAGACCGCGTAGTTATTTGTGCAGCTAGATTGAGGACTTTTCCCCCCACTCTCACTGCTCCCGGCACCCAGAAGAGGTGCATCGGGCCACCATTCATGCTGCAGGATGAGAGGTGAGTATCTGATTTTTTGGGGGGTTCCAGCTGGTGCTGATGGATCCTGTAGAAGCCGTATCGCTGAGCCCCAGCTCCAAGTTGTGAGGAACGTTTCAGTAACTGCAGCCGGACGGTAAGTAGTGTTGGGACTTTGTAATCCTAACGCTGATTAACTCTTTGCGCTCTGCATGTTAAGCATAGAGAACGCAAAGTACAGTAACCGGGCGCTGAGAAGCACAATCTCCGATGGACTATAAGCTTTTTTAAAGCATTATCATTTGGATTGTAATATGGACGGCCCACTCTAGGGCCACTTAACCTAACGTTAACGCTCAGACAGGTGAGACTAACGTTAACAGGGATATTCAGAGAAAGGTGAAACTCAGGAGAACTGGCAGGAGAAGAGAACAATCTAGACCAAATAGCCGGTTTGGACAATGAGATAAATGGGAGAATTTTTTTGGATTGGATATTTTGACCTAGAATTTTCACTTCTCCAGTCATTCTCCTGAGCGTCACCTCTCTTTGAATAGACCTGTAAGATTGTAATGTTGCTGTAAGTGGGTTCTCCTGCTGGGTGGCGCTCATGGACCCCTGGGTGGCCAAAACCCTTGTAGAGCAAAGAAACAAAAAGAGACGTTGTAGAACATAACACATTAAAATAACGTCTGTGGAGTTGTGTCAGATTTATTTTTGGCTTATTAAGTTTATATATATTTATGCAAATAGAACTCTGATGCAATTAGGCTTTAAAAAGGCAGATTTTAGCCGAAACGTCTCAGGTTCCTAAATGGATAAATAAATGTTACTTCTTTTCGGAGTGACTCGTTTCTCATTTACCTTCTCTACACATTAGATACATGTATGACTTAGACGGCTCCGGTATCCAGATACTCGTCCGGTTCGATCACCTATAAATCAGCTTCTTTTTTACGTGAATCGTTCTCTTACAGGATTATTCAGAGAGCGCAGAAATGACACAGAGATTTCGATGCTCTCCTGTTCGCCTGACTTCGGCGAGTTCGATTCGCCGACCCTGCGGTGAACTCAGCATTCATCACAGGGTCACCGAAGTGCGGCGAATTGACCTGCCGAATGAATAAGAAAAAAACGCTGCACTTTGCTGGGACGAGCTGTATAAGACTCGTCACTTTCACTTCCATTTTATAGAGTTTTAACCTGTGAACTTTACTCTCTTGTTTATATCTCACTCTCTCTTCATAAAAACTACTTTATGCAAATATCGTGCGTGATTTTAGAGGCTGAGGGAATATTCAGTCTCAGAGCACCTTCCTGTGCAGGTCTTTATGTTGCAGTTAAGCCGGGGTTATTAAGATGTGATGTATCTCTGTAAATGCTTAATATGTGCACTGAGTCATCTCCAGGTGTCTCCAGACCCGCACCTTTGGAGCAGCCTCCTCTCTCATTGGCTAGACAAGTCCTTACAAAAGGTTCAATCTCATCTATTAACCCCTTAACAATGGTTGGGTGTCACCCATCAGGGGTGCCTAAATGCCGGTGAGGCATACAGGTACACCTCACTGACAGGTCCTGTTGCGAGGGGCAGACTGTGCCCCGTTGACGCTGTGCGCCATGCATCACTGGCTGCAGGCCATCCCCCGGCAGCCAATGACACAGGCTGTGTGGGCAGGTGCCGAGGCGGCCCCGTTACAGACAACGAGACATACCTGTACGCACTGTGTCGTCAAAGCCCACCCGCCACCAGGACAGCATAGAATGTCCTGGGGTGGTAAGGGGTTAAATGTAATCTATAGATTATTGGGGTCACAAATTGTCCTTAATATCAATGTGACCTTCTGTTAGGGCAGTTTGTGTCATGCATGTCTGTTCGTCAATTAACATGTGCAAAACGTAAAAATTTATTTGGTTTAGTTTCGGATCGATTCAATTCCATTTTTCCAAATCTCTTCGGTTCGTTCATTATGTTACCGCAAATCATATGTCGGATTGATTCGTTATGTCGGGAGATTAGTAATTCATATTTTAGATTGATTCGTAATTCCAGAGATTAGTATAAATCATATTTTTGATTGATTCGTATTTCATTTTAATTATTTATTTTAAAATGTGATACAAATTAACCACTTCAATGCTAAGGACGCGCTCAGCGCGTCCTCAGCATTACCGCTGGTATGCGGAGGACGCGCTGAGCGCGTCCTCGCATTGGGGTCAGCGTTCGGCCGGGTTCCGGCCGATCGCTGGCCCCTCCGGTGCGGGCTGACATCCTGGATGTCAGCCCGGCATCCGGAGCAGTGGCCGCCATTATTAGGTGTCATCGCGCCCCCGCGATGACACCTAATTCAGGCGCCCCCCCGCATGTGCGGAGGAGGCGCCTGAAAGGGAGGGGGGAGGTCCTTCGGACCTCTCTCCCTCCCGATCGGCGGCACACAGGGGCTTAACCCAGGCATCATTTGGAAGGGCACAGCCTGCCCTTCCAAATGATGCCTGGCATTAACCCCTGGGGAGCTGGATCGCAAATCGGCGCTGAAAAGCGCCGGTTTGCGATCCTTCCCGGGAGCTGGCCGACATCTTGGATGTCGGCCAAGCTTCCGGGAACTCCCCAGAGGACTGGCGTCATCGTGCGTAGCACGATGACGCCAGTCCTACAGTTAACCCCTAACTGCCACGAACTGTGGAGATAGGGAGTTCCAATGAACTCCCTATCTCCCGATCCGTGGCAGTTAGGGGTTAAATTTTGATATGGTTGGATCGGCCAGAGCATGGCCGTTCCAACGATACCAAACATGAAAGTAAAAAAATTTGTAAAAAAAAAAAAAAAAAGAAAAAAAAAAGAAAAAAAAATTAAAAAAAAAATAAAAAAAAAAAAAATAAACACTTTTTTTTATTTTTTTTGGTTTGTTAATGCAGCAATATTGTTCCCATTTCAATTATAATGTGAACAATGATGCTGCATTAACGATTTTTGTATGCGGTGCGTTTGTTAAAAATGGTGTCATTTTCCCCAAAAAAAAATGTAACGAGACCCCATCTCTAATTTTTTTAACAAGCGCACCCCATACAAAATATAACCGCAATTGCTCGCATGTTAAAATGTGGAAAAAAACACTTTACACATTGTAAATTATTGAAAATACATATTTTATTGCATTTTTTGTTATAATATACAAACATGACATAACGTATACATATAATAATGACATATTATGAATCTACCGAGTCTGACGGAAAGAACGATATATAATATGTCTGTGTCATATACTAAAATAAGCCTTCAAAACACGTTTAAACATGATGCGCAAAACAGGTAAAAAATGACCTCAGCACAGGGGCGGGAAAAGCCTCAGCAGCGAAAGGGTTAATAATTTATTTACTCATTTTAGGGTAAAAAAAAAGGAAAAAAATACATAATCCCCCTGTCCTTTGTGCCAAAATATATTTCTGCACCAAGGACAGCAGCATGAGCACTACAATGGAAATAATAAAAATAAAATATCAGCCAGTACTACAAGAAAATACCATCCGGTACTACATTGAAAACACTAAAAAAAAAATACAGCCGGTACTATAATAAAACTACCAGCCATTACCAATATAAATACAGCCGGTACTACAATAAAAATAGCAGCCAGTGATAAAATACCAGCCGGTACCAAAATAATCCCATAGCAGCTCCACGAGGCTTTGGAGCCCAAGGGGCTGCTGTCCTTGGTACTGAATAGGTTTCAGCACCATAGACAGCCCCTGCTGAATGCAGCCAGACTGAAGGGAAAAAAAATGTTGCATTTGTCAAAGAAAAAAGCCTCATTGTTTTATAATAAATTAGGAACAATTTGTGAATATTTCACAAAAAAATCCAAAAAAATGCCTACAAAATTCTAAATAAATAAAGAGACTTTTTGCTGCAAGTGAAAAGAGTAAATGGCTGAATAAATCTATATATATAAATGTGAAAGTCCTGACTGACTGACTGACTCATCAATGCCCAGCTGAAACCGTTTAATCTAGCAACGTGAAATTTTGAAGGTGCACTGTTTTTATGATGTGGGCACCCACTAAGGGAGGATTTTTGGAAACTCCGCCCCTAAGGGGGTGAAAAAGGGGTTGAATATTTTAAACAGGATATCTACAGCTCAAAAACAGAAGATGATACAGATGTGAAAATCGGTATTTAGATTCTTCTTGAAAAATAAAAAAAAAACGTAATTTACCGTTTTTCAAAATTTCAACGGGGGGGCAAAAAGGGGGTTGAATATTTTAAATATTTTAAGCAGGATACCTATATCTTAAAAACAGAAGATGTTACAGACATGAAAATCGGTATTTAGATTCATCGTGACAAATAAAAAAACAAGTATTTTACCATTTTCTGAAAATTCCTTGGGGGGCAAAAAGGGGGTTGGATACTTTTATCATAAACGCGAAAGTCATGACTGACTCATCAATGCCCAGCTGAAAACGTTTAACCTAGGAATGTGAAATTTTGAAGGTGCACTGTTTTTATGATGTGGGCACCCACTAAGGAAGGATTTTTGGAAACTCTGCCCCTAAGGGGGTGAAAAGGGGGTTGAATATTTTAAACAGGATACCTATAGCTCAAAATCAGAAGATGTTACAGACGTGAAAATCGGTATTTAGATTCGTCTTGAAAAATAAAAAAACACATATTTTATCATTTTCTTAAAATTCCATGGGGGGCCAAAATGGGGGGTTAAATACATCTATATATATAAACGTGAAAGTCCTGACTGACTGACTCATCAATACCCAGCTGAAACCGTTTAACCTAGGAACGTAAAATTTTGAAGCTGCACTGTTTTTATGATGTAGGCTCCCAATAAGGAAGGATTTTTGGAAACTCCGCCCCTAAGGGGGTGAAAAAGGGGGTTGAATATTTTAAGCAGGATACCTATAGCTCAAAAACAGAAGATGCTACAGATGTGACAATCGGTATTTAGATTCGTCTTGAAAAATAAAAAAAACATGTATTTTACCGTTTTTAAAAAATCCAAGTGGGGGGCGAAAAAAGGGGGTTGAATATTTTAAATATTTTAGACGGGATACCTGTATCTCCAAAACAGACGATGTTACAGTCCTGAAAATTGGTATTTAGATTAGTCTTGAAAATAAAACAACACGTATTTTACCATGTTCTGAAAATTCCTTGGGGGGGGCAAAAAGGGGGGTTGAATACTTTTATCAGTATACCTATATTTCAAAAACCGGAGATGTTACGGGTGTGAAATTTGGTATTTACAATCTTCATGAAAAAAAACAAACAGGTGTTTTACCATTTTCCAAATATCCAAGTGGGGGGGGGGTGAAAAAAGGGTGGCTGAATACTTTTAATCAGGATACCTATATCTCAAAAACAGAAGATGTTACATACGTGAAAATTGGTATTTAGATTCGTCTTGAGAAACAAAAAAACACCTATTTTACCATTTTCCAAAAATTCAGTGGGAGGGGGCAAAAAGGGGGTTGAATACTTTTATCAGTATACCTATATTTCAAAAACCGAAGATGTTACAGGTGTGAAATTTGGTATTTTCAATCTTCATGAAATAAACCAAACATGTGTTTTTCCATTTTCCACAAATCCAAATAAGGCGGGGGGGGTCGAGGGAAAGGGGTCTGAATACTTTTATCAGTATATCTATATTTCAAAAACCAAGATGTTTCAGGTGTGAAGTTTGGTAGTTACAATCTTTTGAAAATAAAGAAACCCGTGTTTTACCATTTTCCAAAAATCCAAGTGGGGGGTAAAAAAAAGGGGGGTGAATACTTTTAACAGGATACCTACATCTCAAAAACAGAAGATGTTACAGACGTGAAAATTGGTATTTAGATTTGTCTTGAAAATAAAACCACACGTATTTTACAATTTTCCAAAAATCCAATGGGGGGCAAAAAGGGGGATGAATACCTTTATCACTATACCTATATTTCAAAAACCAATGATGTTACAGGTGTGAAATTCAATATTTACAATCTTCAAAAAAAAACATGTTTTACCGTTTTCCAAAAATCCAGTTAAGGGGGGTGGGGGAAAGGGATGTGAATACTTTTATCAGTATACCTATATTTCAAAAACCAAGATGTTATAGGTTGTGAAATTTGGCACTTACATTCTTCTTGAAAAATAAAAAGAAACCTGTTTTACAATTTTCCAAGAATACCAAGTGGGGGAAAGGGGGGGGTTCTACCAAAAAAACCTCAAGTTTCTTTTAAAAAACAATTTTAACAAATCCTAAAATCCATGCGAGCGAAGCCGCAGGCAAAAGCTAGTCTATATATATAAACGCGAAAGTCCTGACTGACTGACTGACTCATCGACGCCCAGCTGAAAGTGTTTAACCACTTCAATGCTGAGGACGCGCTGAGCGCGTCCTCAGCATTCCCGCTGGTATGCGGAGGACGCGCTGAGCGCGTCCTCCATTGGGGTCAGCATTCGGCCGGGTTCCGGCCGATCGCTGGCCCCCCCGGTGCGGGCTGACATCCTCGATGTCAGCCCGGCATCCGGGACCACAGCCGCCGGAATTAGGTGTCATCGCGACTGCGCGATGACACCTAATTCAGGCGCCCCCCCGCATGTGCGGAGGAGGCGCCTGAAAGGGAGGGGGGGAGGTCCTTCGGACCTCTCTCCCTCCGATCGGCGGCTCTGCGGGGGTTAACCCAGGCATCATTTGGAAGGGCACAGCCTGCCCTTCCAAATGGTGTCTGGCATTAACCCCTGGGGAGCTGGATCGCGAATCGGCGCTGAAAAGCGCCGGTTCGCGATCCTTTCCCGGAGCTGGCCGACATCTTGGATGTCGGCCAAGCCTCCGGGAACTCCCCCTGAGGACTGGCGTCATCGTGCATAGCACGATGACGCCAGTCCTGGACTTAACCCCTAACTGCCACCAACGGTGGAGATAGGGAGTTCCAATGAACTCCCTATCTCCCGATCCGTGGCAGTTAGGGGTTAAAGTTTGGTATGGTTGGATCGGCCAGAGCATGGCCGTTCCAACGATACCAAACACTACTGTGAAAACTTTTGTCAAAAAAAAATAAAATTGAAAAATAAAAATAAAAAAATTAACACTTTTTTTTTATTTTTTTCGGTTTGTTAATGCAGCAATATTGTTCCCATTTCAATTATAATGTGAACAATGATGCTGCACTAACGATTTTTGTATGCGGTGCGTTTGTTAAAAATAGTGTAATTTTCCCCAAAAAAAAATGTAACGAGACCCCATCTCTAATTTTTTTAACAAGCGCACCCCATACAAAATATAACCGCAATTGCTCGCATGTTAAAATGTGAAAAAAAACACTTTACACGTTGTAAATTATTGAAAATACATATTTTATTGCATTTTTTGTTATAATATACAGACATGACATAACGTATACATATAATAATGACATATTATTAATCTGCCGAGTCTGACGGAAAGAACGATATATAATATGTCTGGGTAATATACTAAAATAAGCCTTCAAAACACGTTTAAACATGATGCGCAAAACCGGTAAAAATGACCTCAGCACAGGGGCGGGAAAAGCCTCAGCAGCGAAAGGTTAACCTAGGAACGTGAATTTTAAAGGTGCACTGTTTTCATAATGTAGGCACCCACTAAGGAAGGATTTTTGGAAACTGCGCCTCTAAGGGGGTGAAAAAGGGGGTTAAATATTTTAAACAGGATACCTATAGCTCAAAAACAGAAGATGATACAGATGTGAAAATTGGTATTTAGATTCATCTTGACAAATAAAAAAACACGTATTTTACCATTTTCCGAAGATTAGTTGGGGGCAAAAAGGGGGTTGAATACTTTTTTCATAAACGCGAAAGTCCTGACTGACTGACTGACTCATCGACGCCCAGCTGAAACCGTTTAACCTAGGAACGTGAAATTTTGAAGGTGCACTGTTTTCATGATGTAGGCGCCCACTAAGGAAGGATTTTTGGAAACTCTGCCCCTAAGAGGGTGAAAAAGGGGGTTGAATATTTTAAACAGGATATCTACAGCTCAAAAACAGAAGATGATACAGATGTGAAAATCGGTATTTAGATTCTTCTTGAAAAATAAAAAAAACCGTAATTTACCATTTTCGGAAAATTCCTTGGGGGGGGGGGGGAACAGGGGTTGAATACTTTTATCAGTATACCTATATTTCAAAAACTGAAGATGTTACGGGTGTGAAATTTGGTATTTACAATCTTTGTGAAAAAAACAATCATGTTTTTTGCCATTTTCCACGAATCCAATTGGGGGGGTCGGGGGAAAGGGGTCTGAATATTTTTATCATTATACCTATATTTCAAAAACCAAAGATGTTACAGACGTGAAATTTGGTATTTACAATCTTCTTGAAAAATAAAAACAGGTGTTTTACCATTTTCCAAAAATCCCAAGGGGGGATGAAAAAAAGATGGGCTGAATTTTTTTAAACAGGATACTTATATCTCAAAAAACAGAAGATGTTACATACGTGAAAATTGGTATTTAGATTCGTCTTGAGAAACAAGAAAAACACCTATTTTACCATTTTCCAAAAATCCAGTGGGAGGGGCAAAAAGGGGGGTTGAATACTTTTAACAGTATACCTACATATCCAAAAACCAAAGATGTTACAGGTGTGAAATCTGGCACTTACAATATTCTTGGAAAATAAAAAAACACCTGCTTTACCATTTTCCAAGAATCCCACATGGTGGGTGAAAAAAGGGGGGTGAATACTTTCAACAGGATACCTATATCTCAAAAACAGAAGATGTTACAGACGTGAAAATTGGTATCTAGATTCGTCTGGAAAATAAAACAACACGTATTTTACCATTTTCCAAAAATCCAGTGGGGGGGGCAAAAGGGGGATGAATACCTTTATCACTTACCTATATTTCAAAAACCAATGATGTTACAGGTGTGAAATTCAATATTTACAATCTTCGTGCAAAAAAAAACGTGTTTTACCATTTTCCGAAAATCCAGTTAAGGGGGGTGGGGGAAAAGGATGTGAATACTTTTATCACTATACCTATATTTCAAAAACCAAAGATGTTACAGGTGTGAAATTTGGCACTTACATTCTTCTTGAAAAAAAAACCCAGTGTTTTACAATTTTCCAAAAATCCCAAGTGGGGGGGGGGAAGGGGGGTTCTACCAAAAAAAACTCAAGTTTCTTTTAAAAAACAATTTTAACAAATCCTAAAATCCACGCGAGCGAAGCTGCAGGCAAAAGCTAGCATACAATAAACACGGGGAATAATTTTTACATTGAAATCTATGGGATTCAGCTGTTTAAAGCTGCCGAATGAAACCACTGAACAGCAGGGCATTTCACTGACAGTTCTCTGCTGTTCGGTGTCTGTGAATAGATTAACCATTGCTTTTCTATTGGGTATCGAATCTAAGTGAAACGGTATAACGAATCGATCTCTAAAATCAAAACCAAAAATTTGTTTCATACCGTTTTGTTTTTGTTCCTTTTCAGTGCAAATCGATTAGTTTTTCGTTCCGTTTCGGATCATTTCGGAATGAACCGATTCGTATTTTGTAAGTTCTTCCAAAATACTAATTGGTAAATTTCCTCCGAATTTTGATTAGGACTGAAACGAAACGTGCTTCTCTATTCTAATCTTCATTTAGTTTTCCCAGTCTCCTGCAGTACCTCTGAACTCCCTCACGGTGACAGTGTATCACGTCCTGTTTGTGTCACATTCTATAAGCGAAAAAAGTGCACGGCGCCCAAACCTATACCGCCACCAGTCTACCCAAGACCACCAGAAATTCAGTGGTTTCCCCCAAACCAGTGGATGAATAACAGTACAGTACGTATCTGGTGGCGCGATGGAAACCGCCTAAGGGTAGCCTGTGGTTATCTTAGTTCTCTTGTCCACATGGATCATATGAAAAAACAGAACAAAATAATCGTGTAGAATGTTTATACAAAATCCAAGAGAAGATTATATGGTGTTTACACTCACAAATATGGAGCCCGAACACTGGCTCTAAGTGGATCGACGCATTTTGGGAACTTAAGTTCTTTGCTTGAGAAGGTGACCCACACCTACTCGTGGAAGGAGATTCTTCTCACATGTAGCACAAAGAAAACAAGAAACAAGAGAAACTTTCTCGTGCAGGTCTCGTGAATGTGATAGCATATAAAGATATATAAATTGCCAACTCACATGTGTTGGAGCTTATGGACCAAGCTCGAGGTGTGCGCGCGTATGGACTTATTGAAGGTTAAGTCCAAAAACCTTCAGAACTCCCAGGACTTCCAAAGAAACGGGGATATGATGAATAAAATTAAAAGAAATTTATTAAAACATAAAAACAATACCATTGGCACTGCCTAGTAGCCAGAACGCGTTTCGCCAGATCAACTGGCTTCATCAGCTCCTCACATTACTCCTCCTCACATTACTCCTCAGATCCTCACATTACTATGAATATAAATCCAGACAGACACGGACAGAGCCAGGCGTCACATGTTTAATGCTCCCCTGTGAGATGGTCCTCATGGTCCTCAGGTGCTGCAGTGCAAAGTCAGAATGAGGTGAAGCTTCTCCTGCTGTAATTGGATCTCACTTATGGGAAACACCAGAGTTTGTCTCCTTTGCAAAAATGTCGAATTTCTCTGGTGTTTGCAACTTTGGAATAAACAATGGGCCACATTACATTCTTGTTGCTAACGTTAGCGTTCACCTGTTTGAGCATTAACGTTAGTCGCGGTGTTTACCGCAAATTACAATCCAAACACAAACGGGTTAAGTAACGCTTTAGAGTTTGGTATCTTGTGCTTTTCAGCGCGAAGTTACTGTACTTTGTCCTCCCTATACTTAACATGGGGAGCGCAAAGGGTTAATCAGCGCTGGATTATAAAGTCCTAACACTGATTAACGCCTGGATCTGGTTAACAGAAAGTTACTCACAGCCAGGACTTGGTGTTAATGGATTCCGCTTCTGCACAATCCGCAAACACCAGCCTTAAAAAATAAAAATAAAATCCTATACTCCCCTCCTGTCCTGCGGCTCCGACCGCGGCTCCGACCGCCTCCTCCGCCCGGCGGGAGCAGGGAAAGACTGGGGAAAAAGTCCCTCAGTCTCTCCCTGCGTATCACTACGCCGACCGGCCGGATCTCATGAGGCGAGATCCGGCTGGTCATGTGACCGTTGGCGTCTGGCTCAATGGAGTCCTATGGACATCCCGGGGCGTAGCGCTTGCTACCAATGCGGCAGCATTTTTTGCGCCTGCATTGTAATCTCCCGTTTAAATGGGGGCGGTAGGGGGAAAACTGCAGGCACCGTTTTTTCTCCCTACCGCCCCCGTTTTAACGCAGGGATTGTAATGTGGCCCCGTGTGTTTCGATTTTGTGTGAAACGGAGGAATGATACAAAGGGGAGAAGACGAGATATTTACCGGAGCGATAAACACAATCTTCACATTGTAACACTGTGTTGTACTGCGCTACAGAACTTGTTAGCACTTTATAAAACCTGTAACTATCAATGTTATAATATATCCTGAATAATCTGCTGGTGTGCGCCGTATCAGTGTGTCGGGGGATGGAGAGGGCGATGATCACTGATTTATGAACACTCTCATGCTGTCAGGGAATTACAGTAAAAGCAGGGATCAAGTCCAGCATGAAGAAGTGTGGGAACTCTCCAAGATATCTGCTTACCCCCTCAAGCAACCATTTTCACCCCACCCTTGGCTCACATTAAAACGTGATAATAATAGTATAGACGAGCTGGATTTTATGGAATCGCTATATAATTATCATAAATAACACACGTATATTTACTGTGATATAACAGAAAGCTAGAAAATAAAGCTTTTCAGTGTGTGGGTCGAGTGGGAACTCCGCTCCCTTTGCCAAAATAATGGAGGAACTGCGTTCCAATGCGTTGCTGCTCGCCTGGACCTCTGGGTAAAAGAATTCCAAGGAGAGCAGGAAGCTTTGGGAAATACCTTAATGCTGCCTTCAATAAAGAGCGACGTGTGGACGTCCAGACATTTCTCCAGCCTTTTAATGGTTGTTTTTTACATAATGATAAATGAATTAGGAAAGAAAAGGCCTCAGTTACACTTAGTGATAACAAACACTATGCTTTAATAATGCACAGGCAGCGACCCGGGGGAGATAAAACCAAATAAAAATAACCTGGAAGTGGCAAATCACAAAGGAGAAACATTTACTACCGATATAAATCAATTCCTTATAGTGATCGAATAGGAAATAGACAAAGCTTCTAATCAGTGATTGGACTCGTTCCATGTCGAGTGTACTGTATCTTTCCATAATCCAGCAAGAAATGGACAAATCATGAGAAATCCTGTAAATGTGACGTGAGATCCGCATAGTATAGATAGACGGAGAAGCACAGGTCATTGTATGAACATAACACCTGTGACATCACATCCTGCAGCTGCATGAAGGGTTAAAAGGAAGAGGAAGTGATATTAAGAAACACATGTTATGTAACAGCTGTAATACTACCCTCTAGTGGACACATATGAACATACAGCAAAGCATCAATGTATCCCTCAGGGAGTGGAGCTTTGTATGATTTACCTCCCCAGATACTATTCTGGAAGGTTCCGGAAACATGTCTGAGTGCGCTTGACATGTTAATGGATCCAGACTGGTTAGATTTGGGAAGGATCTAGGTGGGAATAAATGGATGCCCTGTGGGCTCTGTGTGATACTGTGAGACGGGCAGAGCAGGTCGTCTTCATCATAATGTGGACCATGCTGAGAGCTCACCCTGTATCTATTACACTGGATCCTATTACTAATTAGCAACAAAATGACCCCAAAGAAAACCAGAACGTTCACTCATGATGGAAGCATGGAGCGTTTATAAATGCATTAGATACATCACACTCCTACATATATATCACACTCAGGCTGGATTAACTCCGTTAGTTCGTGTGCCAATATAATCCGGGTATTTCTCTGCCTGCTGCAATACTCCTGTGATATACAGTATGTATAAATATATCATATATAAATGTACCGACGCATCCCCTGGTCACTACTTTAGAGACGTTTGACCTCATTTCCCTCCATGGAGTGAGGACGGATACTCAGAGGATTCACTTACATGTGCGTCAGAGAAGCTGCTCATTGCTCTGTATTCAGTGAGCGCCTCGTCTCGGCGCGCTTTTTGTTTATCGCTTTGCGCTCATATCCTTCTTGTTTGTATCAGCTATTAGACACATTATCTGACTCATCTCAGGCGTCTCCGTTACACATATCTCTTAATCTTCCTGTGATGTATTATTGTTTTACGCTATTAAAAATGAAATAAATTGGGGGCAGGGCTGGTGCCAGAGCAAGCGGACGTGTCTTCATTCAGCTCTGGAGATTTATACAGCTTGTGGCTACCAAACATCGCAACACCTGGCTGGGATTGTCCACACTCTGTGCTGAATTCCACCCCCCCCCGCATTCCATGATCTGGGAAACTGGGTCCAACGTGTTGATGACTTGAGATCCAACTACCTACGAACTACACCTCCTGTGAACGATGGGGAATCGCGGTAATAAATCCATACACTTCAACTCCTTCTCATTTATTGATATTCAGCTTAGAGTATAGCTTCCCTCAAAAAGCAATAAAACATATTCAATATACACTCTGTGCGAGTGACGATCATTACCTCGTGGTATGGCACTAAAGGCTGTAGAGTTATATTATTGTACAGTGGATCTCGTTGTTCCTTCGGATAAAGCTCAGAGACAGAGAGAATAAAACACAGTGTAATACCGTCTATATATAGATCCATAGAAACGCTCACTCACGCGACACGGAGCCTCTCATATCGGCTCTGTATGGAATACCTTTGCCTACTCGAGGCGACACAGTCCATTTCTTTGGTCCTGCTCCCGAGATCCCTCAATGAGACATCAGAGGCTACATGGGGGCACGTCTGCACAGGTTCCATATAACAAATAAGTGGTGGATCATTAAAACACACCAGAGGTGGAGCCTGTAGAGGGCCCGTCTCAAGCATGTGCACATATGACACTCTCCAGGGTGTTGTCTAGCCCTGTTTATACCTGTCAGCACCCGGTGCTCGTAGTGGGTTCTTAATAAAATCAATGATTAGTGAACCATATAAATAAATACATGTACTAATTTTTTACTGTATGGGGAAGATAATACACGTTTCGCTGCATCTATGTCAGCTTCCTCAGTCCAAAATTTTACATCAAATTATTGTACAGCAACCTTTGTTTTTTTTTTTGGGTTTCTCTGGTGTCACATTCTGATACTCTGGCTGTTGCTCATGCCCCATGCCTGATCCGTGCCCATTGCCTGATCCATGCCCATTGCCTGATCCGTGCCCAATGCCTGATCCGTGCCCAATGCCTGATCCGTGCCCATTGCCTGATCCGTGCCCAATGCCTGATCCGTGCCCAATGCCTGATCCGTGCCCATTGCCTGATCCGTGCCCATTGCCTGATCCGTGCCCATGCGCTCTCCTTTTATCTCGTGTCTCTTCTCTGCGGTTATATTGTGGATGATCCCTCTTATCTGGGACACCACTTTGTTTTATGTTCTGGTTTAATTCTCTTTGCTTTATGTAACCATATACCAATTGCTTTCTTTCCATCATTTCCCTGTCGGGATCTCTTGGTTGAGCCACGCAAAAGTTCACATCCTTAATAACCTCAAGGAGGAACCTCAGGACGTCTTCATGTCTTCCTCGAGTCTTTATATGATCCGCCGGGGTGTAATTCTCAAATGCAAAGACCCGTTCCACCCCGAGATCCCTCAAAATCCTCTCCTTCTCTGAAACATTTCCACGGGTTTTATGGGTGAAAACAACAATGGGGAAATTTCCTGTAAAGTTAAAACATGTGTTAGTGTCACCAGGAGAAGGAGGACAATGTGACCACCAGAATGACGTACTCGATGTTCTCACTGCTCGGTCACAGGGAAAGCATTGTCTTCCTGATGTGTTTTCCACAGTATTTCCCAGCTGATAAAAGAGTTTACTAACGATAGAAAGGTGATTCTGATTATCCATTGGAATATCATGTTACAGCAATTAATGTATGACAGTAAGAAAATCACAAAATCCACTGAGCTTTAATCCCTCATTGTCGCTGCAATACACCAGAGCACAGAAAGGCTGTGCGAGCTTCTATACACGTCAAACAAAACAGTGCCATGGGGTCCCACCATGAAACAGCTTCTAGCACAGTGTTTCCCGTGCCTGTCCTCGGGACCCTCAACCAGGCCAGGTTTTGCAGATCACCTTGGGGAAAAGCAGACTGAATCCTGCAATCACTGAGCAGCAAATCCTATCACCTGCGCTGTGCTTCAGATATCTGGAAAACCTGGCGAGGAGGAGGGTCCTGAGGACAGGTTTGAGAAACACTGCTCTAGGAGAAGCCTTATACCCCTCTGGCAATAGATGCAATCTTTTAAAATTATGCCAAATTAATTCCCAGTTTGCCATTGAGTTTTTAAGGTTCGGCAAAGGAAAAAAAAAGTTTGTGACTAGTGCAATTTCTCACTTACTAGTCCCAATAAATAAACTAAACGCCCCTGTACCGCCCAATGGCGAGTGAGACAACCGACTGTGCGAAATGCAAACAATACACAACTGCTCTTCTCTGATTGGTCAGTTTTGTGCACAAAGCCACCCTATATCAAACCAATTAGGCAGCTCCACTAGATTGAGCCGTCTCATTGGCTGTGATGTAATGTTATCATGGAATGCTATTGGATAACATTTCTAGTTAAATTCCATTGGTCCTATGGGTCTCATTCTGAATCCAGTCTCAGGTGTGGAAGGATCTCCTGAACTGAGGGAAATGAGACTATTCCAAATGTGGGCTTTAGTTTCCTTAGTGGGAATTTGATTTAATTTACATATACAGATGTATTTATTGATCGACCAATCCTGGTGCACAGAAAAAGTGGAGCCAAAAAAAAGTTTCTTTTTCCTTTTTTCGGTGCCACTTTTTCTTAGCACCAGGATTGATCGATCAATAAATACATCTGTATATGTGAGTATCTTTGTAACCCTTGAGGATGGTGTTGCTACGCTGAAACGTTGGGTACCTTGGTCAGCCCCTTGTTATTTGTTTTACTTTCCTACATGCTGCTTTATATAGGTTTTGTTTGTTTATTATATTTTATCTTTGTGATCAGCGCTGCGGAATATGCTGGCGCTTTATAAATAAAGAATAATAATAATAATAATATCTAATTGAGCTTTATGGTTTTTTTGTCCTCTGTTTGATTAGGCTTGTTTGCTGGTTTGAAGTGTATTTTTTTACTCTTATAGTGCCTTTATACATATATTACACACATTTGGACAATGTATTTACTATC
>CM019069.1:159319028-159563863 GCA_009667805.1 Leptobrachium leishanense
AAACAATGTGAAGATTGTGTTTATCGCTCCGGTAAATATCTCGTCTTCTCCCCTTTGTATCATTCCTCCGTTTCACACAAAATCGAAACACACGGGGCCACATTACAATCCCTGCGTTAAAACGGGGGCGGTAGGGAGAAAAAACGGTGCCTGCAGTTTTCCCCCTACCGCCCCCATTTAAACGGGAGATTACAATGCAGGCGCAAAAAATGCTGCCGCATTGGTAGCAAGCGCTACACCCCGGGATGTCCATAGGACTCCATTGAGCCAGACGCCAACGGTCACATGACCAGCCGGATCTCGCCTCATGAGATCCGGCCGGTCGGCGTAGTGATACGCAGGGAGAGACTGAGGGACTTTTTCCCCCAGTCTTTCCCTGCTCCCGCCGGGCGGAGGAGGCGGTCGGAGCCGCGGTCGGAGCCGCAGGACAGGAGGGGAGTATAGGATTTTATTTTTATTTTTTAAGGCTGGAGTTTGTGGATTGTGCAGGAGCGGAATCCATTAACACCAAGTCCAGGCTCTGGTTAACTTTCTGTTAACCAGATCCAGGCGTTAATCAGTGTTAGCACTTTGTAATCCAGCGCTGATTAACCCTTTGCGCTCCCCATGTTAAGTATAGGGAGGACAAAGTACAGTAACTTCGCGCTGAAAAGCACAAGATACCAAACTCTAAATCGTTACTTAACCCGTTTGCGTTTGGATTGTAATTTGCGGTAAACACCGCGGCTAATGTTAATGCTCAAACAGGTGAACGCTAACGTTAGCAACAAGAATGTAATGTGGCCCATTGTTTATTCCAAAGTTGCAAACACCAGAGAAATTCGACATTTTTGCAAAGGAGACAAACTCTGGTGTTTCCCATAAGTGAGATCCAATTACAGCAGGAGAAGCTTCACCTCATTCTGACTTTGCACTGCAGCACCTGAGGACCATGAGGACCATCTCACAGGGGAGCATTAAACATGTGACGCCTGGCTCTGTCCGTGTCTGTCTGGATTTATATTCATAGTAATGTGAGGATCTGAGGAGTAATGTGAGGAGGAGTAATGTGAGGAGCTGATGAAGCCAGTTGATCTGGCGAAACGCGTTCTGGCTACTAGGCAGTGCCAATGGTATTGTTTTTATGTTTTAATAAATTTCTTTTAATTTTATTTCTTCATATCCCCGTTTCTTTGGAAGTCCTGGGAGTTCTGAAGGTTTTTTGGACTTAACCTTCAATAAGTCCATACGCGCGCACACCTCGAGCTTGGTCCATAAGCTCCAACACATGTGAGTTGGCAATTTATATATCTTTATATGCTATCACATTCACGAGACCTGCACGAGAAAGTTTCTCTTGTTTCTTGTTTTCTTTGTGCTACATGTGAGAAGAATCTCCTTCCACGAGTAGGTGTGGGTCACCTTCTCAAGCGAAGAACTTAAGTACCCGAATGCGTCGATCCACTTAGAGCCAGTGTTCGGGCTCCATATTTGTGAGTGTAAACACCATATAATCTTCTCTTGGATTTTGTATAAACATTCTACACGATTATTTTGTTCTGTTTTTTCATATGATCCATGTGGACAAGAGAACTAAGATAACCACCGGCTACCCTTAGGCGGTTTCCATCGCGCCACCAGATACGTACTGTACTGTTATTCATCCACTGGTTTGGGGGAAACCACTGAATTTCTGGTGGTCTTGGGTAGACTGGTGGCGGTATAGGTTTGGGCGCCGTGCACTTTTTTCGCTTATAGAATGTGACACAAACAGGACGTGATACACTGTCACCGTGAGGGAGTTCAGAGGTACTGCAGGAGACTGGGAAAACTAAATGAAGATTAGAATAGAGAAGCACGTTTCGTTTCAGTCCTAATCAAAATTCGGAGGAAATTTACCAATTAGTATTTTGGAAGAACTTACAAAATACGAATCGGTTCATTCCGAAATGATCCGAAACGGAACGAAAAACTAATCGATTTGCACTGAAAAGGAACAAAAACAAAACGGTATGAAACAAATTTTTGGTTTTGATTTTAGAGATCGATTCGTTATACCGTTTCACTTAGATTCGATACCCAATAGAAAAGCAATGGTTAATCTATTCACAGACACCGAACAGCAGAGAACTGTCAGTGAAATGCCCTGCTGTTCAGTGGTTTCATTCGGCAGCTTTAAACAGCTGAATCCCATAGATTTCAATGTAAAAATTATTCCCCGTGTTTATTGTATGCTAGCTTTTGCCTGCAGCTTCGCTCGCGTGGATTTTAGGATTTGTTAAAATTGTTTTAAAAGAAACTTGAGTTTTTTTTGGTAGAACCCCCCTTCCCCCCCCCCACTTGGGATTTTTGGAAAATTGTAAAACACTGGGTTTTTTTTTCAAGAAGAATGTAAGTGCCAAATTTCACACCTGTAACATCTTTGGTTTTTGAAATATAGGTATATGATAAAAGTATTCACATCCTTTTCCCCCACCCCCCTTAACTGGATTTTCGGAAAATGGTAAAACACGTTTTTTTTTGCACGAAGATTGTAAATATTGAATTTCACACCTGTAACATCATTGGTTTTTGAAATATAGGTAAAGTGATAAAGGTATTCATCCCCCTTTTTGCCCCCCCCACTGGATTTTTGGAAAATGGTAAAATACGTGTTGTTTTATTTCCAGACGAATCTAGATACCAATTTTCACGTCTGTAACATCTTCTGTTTTTGAGATATAGGTATCCTGTTGAAAGTATTCACCCCCCCTTTTTTCACCCACCATGTGGGATTCTTGGAAAATGGTAAAGCAGGTGTTTTTTTATTTTCCAAGAATATTGTAAGTGCCAGATTTCACACCTGTAACATCTTTGGTTTTTGGATATGTAGGTATACTGTTAAAAGTATTCAACCCCCCTTTTGCCCCCTCCCACTGGATTTTTGGAAAATGGTAAAATAGGTGTTTTTCTTGTTTCTCAAGACGAATCTAAATACCAATTTTCACGTATGTAACATCTTCTGTTTTTTGAGATATAAGTATCCTGTTTAAAAAAATTCAGCCCATCTTTTTTTCATCCCCCCTTGGGATTTTTGGAAAATGGTAAAACACCTGTTTTTATTTTTCAAGAAGATTGTAAATACCAAATTTCACGTCTGTAACATCTTTGGTTTTTGAAATATAGGTATAATGATAAAAATATTCAGACCCCTTTCCCCCGACCCCCCCAATTGGATTCGTGGAAAATGGCAAAAAACATGATTGTTTTTTTCACAAGATTGTAAATACCAAATTTCACACCCGTAACATCTTCAGTTTTTGAAATATAGGTATACTGATAAAAGTATTCAACCCCTGTTCCCCCCCCCCCAAGGAATTTTCCGAAAATGGTAAATTACGGTTTTTTTTATTTTTCAAGAAGAATCTAAATACCGATTTTCACATCTGTATCATCTTCTGTTTTTGAGCTGTAGATATCCTGTTTAAAATATTCAACCCCCTTTTTTCACCCTCTTAGGGGCAGAGTTTCAAAAATCCTTCCTTAGTGGGCGCCTACATCATGAAAACAGTGCACCTTCAAAATTTCACGTTCCTAGGTTAAACGGTTTCAGCTGGGCGTCGATGAGTCAGTCAGTCAGTCAGGACTTTCGCGTTTATGAAAAAAGTATTCAACCCCCTTTTTGCCCCCAACTAATCTTCGGAAAATGGTAAAATACGTGTTTTTTTATTTGTCAAGATGAATCTAAATACCAATTTTCACATCTGTATCATCTTCTGTTTTTGAGCTATAGGTATCCTGTTTAAAATATTTAACCCCCTTTTTCACCCCCTTAGAGGCGCAGTTTCCAAAAATCCTTCCTTAGTGGGTGCCTACATTATGAAAACAGTGCACCTTTAAAATTTCACGTTCCTAGGTTAACCCTTTCGCTGCTGAGGCTTTTCCCGCCCCTGTGCTGAGGTCATTTTTACCGGTTTTGCGCATCATGTTTAAACGTGTTTTGAAGGCTTATTTTAGTATATTACCCAGACATATTATATATCGTTCTTTCCGTCAGACTCGGCAGATTAATAATATGTCATTATTATATGTATACGTTATGTCATGTCTGTATATTATAACAAAAAATGCAATAAAATATGTATTTTCAATAATTTACAACGTGTAAAGTGTTTTTTTTCACATTTTAACATGCGAGCAATTGCGGTTATATTTTGTATGGGGTGCGCTTGTTAAAAAAATTAGAGATGGGGTCTCGTTACATTTTTTTTTGGGGAAAATTACACTATTTTTAACAAACGCACCGCATACAAAAATCGTTAGTGCAGCATCATTGTTCACATTATAATTGAAATGGGAACAATATTGCTGCATTAACAAACCGAAAAAAATAAAAAAAAGTGTTAATTTTTTTATTTTTATTTTTCAATTTTATTTTTTTTTGACAAAAGTTTTCACAGTAGTGTTTTGTATCGTTGGAACGGCCATGCTCTGGCCGATCCAACCATACCAAACTTTAACCCCTAACTGCCACGGATCGGGAGATAGGGAGTTCATTGGAACTCCCTATCTCCACCGTTGGTGGCAGTTAGGGGTTAAGTCCAGGACTGGCGTCATCGTGCTATGCACGATGACGCCAGTCCTCAGGGGGAGTTCCCGGAGGCTTGGCCGACATCCAAGATGTCGGCCAGCTCCGGGAAAGGATCGCGAACCGGCGCTTTTCAGCGCCGATTCGCGATCCAGCTCCCCAGGGGTTAATGCCAGACACCATTTGGAAGGGCAGGCTGTGCCCTTCCAAATGATGCCTGGGTTAACCCCCGCAGAGCCGCCGATCGGAGGAGGGAGAGAGGTCCGAAGGACCTCCCCCCCTCCCTTTCAGGCGCCTCCTCCGCACATGCGGGGGGGCGCCTGAATTAGGTGTCATCGCGCAGTCGCGATGACACCTAATTCCGGCGGCTGTGGTCCCGGATGCCGGGCTGACATCGAGGATGTCAGCCCGCACCGGGGGGGCCAGCGATCGGCCGGAACCCGGCCGAATGCTGACCCCAATGGGAGGACGCGCTCAGCGCGTCCTCCGCATACCAGCGGGAATGCTGAGGACGCGCTCAGCGCGTCCTCAGCATTGAAGTGGTTAAACACTTTCAGCTGGGCGTCGATGAGTCAGTCAGTCAGTCAGGACTTTCGCGTTTATATATATAGACTAGCTTTTGCCTGCGGCTTCGCTCGCATGGATTTTAGGATTTGTTAAAATTGTTTTTTAAAAGAAACTTGAGGTTTTTTTGGTAGAACCCCCCCCTTTCCCCCCACTTGGTATTCTTGGAAAATTGTAAAACAGGTTTCTTTTTATTTTTCAAGAAGAATGTAAGTGCCAAATTTCACACCTATAACATCTTTGGTTTTTGAAATATAGGTATACTGATAAAAGTATTCACATCCCTTTCCCCCACCCCCCTTAACTGGATTTTTGGAAAACGGTAAAACATGTTTTTTTTTGAAGATTGTAAATATTGAATTTCACACCTGTAACATCATTGGTTTTTGAAATAGGTATAGTGATAAAGGTATTCATCCCCCTTTTTGCCCCCCATTGGATTTTTGGAAAAATTGTATACGTGTGGTTTTATTTTCAAGACAAATCTAAATACCAATTTTCACGTCTGTAACATCTTCTGTTTTTGAGATGTAGGTATCCTGTTAAAAGTATTCACCCCCCTTTTTTTTACCCCCCACTTGGATTTTTGGAAAATGGTAAAACACGGGTTCTTTATTTTTTCAAAAGATTGTAACTACCAAACTTCACACCTGAAACATCTTGGTTTTTGAAATATAGATATACTGATAAAAGTATTCAGACCCCTTTCCCTCGACCCCCCCCGCCTTATTTGGATTTGTGGAAAATGGAAAAACACATGTTTGGTTTATTTCATGAAGATTGAAAATACCAAATTTCACACCTGTAACATCTTCGGTTTTTGAAATATAGGTATACTGATAAAAGTATTCAACCCCCCTTTTTTGCCCCCTCCCACTGAATTTTTGGAAAATGGTAAAATAGGTGTTTTTTTGTTTCTCAAGACGAATCTAAATACCAATTTTCACGTATGTAACATCTTCTGTTTTTGAGATATAGGTATCCTGATTAAAAGTATTCAGCCACCCTTTTTTCACCCCCCCACTTGGGATTTTTGGAAAATGGTAAAACACCTGTTTGTTTTTTTTCATGAAGATTGTAAATACCAAATTTCACACCCGTAACATCTCCGGTTTTTGAAATATAGGTATACTGATAAAAGTATTCAACCCCCCTTTTTGCCCCCCCAAGGAATTTTCAGAACATGGTAAAATACGTGTTGTTTTATTTTCAAGACTAATCTAAATACCAATTTTCAGGACTGTAACATCGTCTGTTTTGGAGATACAGGTATCCGTCTAAAATATTTAAAATATTCAACCCCCTTTTTTCGCCCCCCACTTGGATTTTTTAAAAACAGTAAAATACATGTTTTTTTTATTTTTCAAGACGAATCTAAATACCGATTGTCACATCTGTAGCATCTTCTGTTTTTGAGCTATAGGTATCCTGCTTAAAATATTCAACCCCCTTTTTCACCCCCTTAGGGGCGGAGTTTCCAAAAATCCTTCCTTAGTGGGAGCCTACATCATAAAAACAGTGCAGCTTCAAAATTTTACGTTCCTAGGTTAAACGGTTTCAACTGGGTATTGATGAGTCAGTCAGTCAGGACTTTCACGTTTATATATATATATGTTGTATTTAACCCCCCATTTTGGCCCCCATGGAATTTTAAGAAAATGATAAAATATGGTGTTTTTTTATTTTTCAAGACGAATCTAAATACCGATTTTCACGTCTGTAACATCTTCTGATTTTGAGCTATAGGTATCCTGTTTAAAATATTCAACCTTTTTTCACCCCCTTAGGGGCAGAGTTTCTAAAAATCCTTCCTTAGTGGGTGCCCACATCATAAAAACAGTGCAGCTTCAAAATTTCACGTTCCTAGGTTAAACGGTTTCAGCTGAGCATTGATGAGTCAGTCAGTCAGGACTTTCGCATTTATATATATAGATTTATTCAGCCATTTACTCTTTTCACATGCAGCAAAAAGTCTCTTTATTTATTTATTTAGAATTTTGTAGGCATTTTTTGGATTTTTTTGTGAAATATTCACAAATTGTTCCTAATTTATTTTAAAACAATGAGGCTTTTTTCTTTGACAAATGCAACGTTTTTTTCCCTTCAGTCTGGCTGCATTCAGCAGGGGCTGTCTATGGTGCTGAAACCTATTCAGTACCAAGGACAGCAGCCCCTTGGGCTCCAAAGCCTCGTGGAGCTGCTATGGGATTATTTTGGTACCGGCTGGTATTTTAATCACTGGCTGCTATTTTTATTGTAGTACCGGCTGTATTTATATTGGTAATGGCTGGTAGTTTTATTATAGTACCGGCTGTATTTTTTTTTTAGTGTTTTCAATGTAGTACCGGATGGTATTTTCTTGTAGTACCGGCTGATATTTTATTTTTATTATTTCCATTGTAGTGCTCATGCTGCTGTCCTTGGTGCAGAAATATATTTTGGCACAAAGGACAGGGGGATTATGTTTTTTTTTCCTTTTTTTTTACCCTAAAATGAGTAAATAAATTATTAATTTGTTTCACATTTTAAAATAAATAATTAAAATGAAATACGAATCAATCAAAAATATGATTTATACTAATCTCTGAAATTACGAATCAATCTAAAATATGAATTACTAATCTCCCGACATAACGAATCAATCCGACATATGATTTGCGGTAACATAATGAACGAACCGAAGAGATTTGGAAAAATGGAATTGAATCGATCCGAAACTAAACCAAATAAATTTTTACGTTTTGCACATGTTAATTGACGAACAGACATGCGTGACACAAACTGCCCTAACAGAAGGTCACATTGATATTAAGGACAATTTGTGACCCCAATAATCTATAGATTACATTTAACCCCTTACCACCCAGGACATTCCATGCTGTCCTGGTGGCGGGTGGGCTTTGACGACACAGTGCGTACAGGTACGACTCGTTGTCTGCAACGGGGCCGCCTCGATACCTGCCTGCAGCCTGTGTCATTGGCTGCCGGGGGACGGCCTGTAGCCAGTGATGCATGGTGCACAGTGTCTACGGGGCTCAGTCTGCCACTCAGCATTTAGCCACCCCGATGGGTGACACCCGACCATTGTTAAGGGGTTAATAGATGAGATTGGACCTTTTGTAAGGAGTTGTCTAGCCAATGAGAGAGGAGGCTGCTCCAAAGGTGCGGGTCTGGAGACACCTGGAGATGACTGAGTGCACATATTAAGCATTTACAGTGATACATCACATCTTAATAACCCCGGCTTAACTGCAACATAAAGACCTGCACAGGAAGGTGCTCCGAGACTGAATATTCCCTCAGCCTCATAAAATCACGCACGATATTTGCATAAAGTAGTTTTTATGAAGAGAGAGTGAGATATAAACAAGAGAGTAAAGTTCACAGGTTAGAACTCTATAAAATGGAAGTGAAAGTGACGAGTCTTATACAGCTCGTCCCAGCAAAGTGCAGCGTTTTTTTCTTATTCATTCGGCAGGTCAATTCGCCGCACTTCGGTGACCCTGTGATGAATGCTGAATTCACCGCAGGGTCGGCGAATCGAACTCGCCGAAGTCAGGCGAACAGGAGAGCATCGAAATCTCTGTCTCATTTCTGCACTCTCTGAATAATCCTGTAAGAGAACGATTCACGTAAAAAAGAAGCTGATTTATAGGTGATCGAACCGGACGAGTATCTGGATACCGGAGCCGTCACCGTGGGTTACTTGGAATCCAGTCATACATGTATCTAATGTGTAGAGAAGGTAAATGAGAAACGAGTCACTCCGAAAAGAAGTAACATTTATTTATTCATTTAGGAACCTGAGACGTTTCGGCTAAAATCTGCCGTTTTAAAGCCTAATTGCATCAGAGTTCTATTTACATAAATATATATAAACTTAATAAGCCAAAAATAAATCTGACACAACTCCACGGACGTTATTTTAATGTGTTATGTTCTACAACGTCTCTCTTTTGGTTTTTATGCTCTACAAGGGTTTTGGCCACCCAGGGGTCCATGAGCGCCACCCGGCAGGAGAACCCACTTACAGCAATATTACAATCTTACAGGTCTATTCAAAGAGAGGTGAAGCTCAGGAGAATGACTGGAGAAGTGAAAATTCTAGGTCAAAATAGCCAAACCAGAAAAATTCTCCCATTTATCTCACTGTCCAAACCGGCTATTTGGTCTAGATTGTTCTCTTCTCCTGCCAGTTCTCCTGAGTTTCACCATTCTCTGAATATCCCTGTTAACGTTAGTCTCACTTGTCTGAGCGTTAACGTTAGGTTAAGTGGCCCTAGAGTGGGCCGTCCATATTACAATCCAAATGATAATGCTTTAAAAAAGCTTATAGCCCATCGGAGATTGTGCTTCTCTGCGTGAGGTTACTGTACTTTGTGCTCCCTATGCTTAACATGCGGAGCGCAAAGAGTTAATCAGCGTTAGGATTACAAAGTCCTAACACTAATTACCGTCCGGCTGCAGTTACTGAAACGTTATTCACAGCTTGGAGCTGGGGCTCAGCGATACGGCTTCTACAGGATCCATCAGCACCAGCTGGAACCAGGCCCGGATTAAGATCTCTATGGGGCGGGAGCTGAATATTTTGGGTTTTTTTTGTAATTAAGTGAAATGAAAACATATTTTAGGTTATTTAATAGTGCGGATACAGGTATATCAGGCAGATAATGTGTGATTAATTTTTCATTCAGATTTCAATCATTTAAAGAGTGTAATTTTTTTTCCCCCATTTTATCATCCAAACCTTTGTGGTTATATATTCTATAGGGAATTCTTGTTAAAACAAAATGTGAAATGGGAAGCTGTTACTGCATTTTACTGAGAAAATATAAAATTTTAACCAAACATTGAAAAAAAAATGATATATTTCCCTTGTGTTTTGGAACATGCTTTTTTTTTAAATTTTTTACGAATAATAT
This sequence comes from Leptobrachium leishanense, assembly GCA_009667805.1. Classification (NCBI taxonomy): domain Eukaryota; kingdom Metazoa; phylum Chordata; class Amphibia; order Anura; family Megophryidae; genus Leptobrachium; species Leptobrachium leishanense. The sequence continues at coordinate 159,329,061 of CM019069.1, forward strand.
GACTATGTATTAAACACTGATCTTGCTGCCAGCGTGGGAAATGAGAAGGTGAGTAATGGTGTTACCGGAATCCACTTGGTTCACTCGGGACGAGGCCGGACCGGACACGAGCAAGGATTGTCTGAACACGAGTCTCTTCAGGAAAGGCAAACTTTATTGTGATATCACAGATGCTCAGACAGGATTGAATCGCTAAGACTGAGCCCCGAATTCACCCCGACAAGGGGTCTTATATCCCGAATACATAATTAGGTACATACCAATTAGCCCACCTCCCGGTGACACTATCCCACCCCACGTGGGTTAATACCTCCCTTGGTCAATTACAAAGGCATTCCATACATTAGCCGTAAATTGGCAAACTTCATGTTAGTTTGACAGGACTTGATTTGCTGTTGCGCTCAATCCGGGCTGTGTCCACCTCCCTAAAGCCTGTGTTTATTTGTCACAGATAAGACCTGGTCTGTTTTCTACGCTCTCTTTGTCTCTTTGCAGGCCTTTGTGACCTTGATGTAACCATTTCTCATCCTGTCTCTCCGTGCCAGGAACGGTCCGGATCTTTCTAACACATTCCTAAGTTTCTATGTAAGCTTCATTCTAGTTTCAGCTAAAATCTACCTAGTTATTTTCAAGTGAACCAATATTCTGAACAAGATGGCCGCCTGGCTCATAATGGCGACCATCTTCCAGCCTGATTCTCCTTCAATGGCAGTGGTACTGCTCATTTTATACGTGACAAATGGACAATACTATCACTTTGGAACTAAAAATAAATAAATAAAGTTTTCTTTTCTTTTATATTTTACACGGTCAGGTTTGGTATTAATGCAAAGGCCAGACTCTGTCCTTTCCAATGACAATGTCTCACATGACCTTGTGAGGTGTAAAGATTAGTTACTTAGGGGTCCAAAGTTCCCCACAGTGCTCTTCGCTGCAGTGCGGCAGTTTAGGATTTTGATGGTACAATCCATTGTTACGAATTGTTACATCACCCATCACCTACACACTTGTTGGTGACATGAGAAATGTGGGTGAGTTAGTGCAGCCTCATTGTTTACTTTATAATTGAGAAATATTAATTTTGGAAAGAATAAGTAAATATTTATTATTATTTTTTATTGAAAACCTGGTCATGTTTGATATCATTGGAAAGGCCTTTCCAGTGATACCATACTTGACCTTGTAGCTGCTATGGAGTTGGAGATACAGGGGTCCAAATGCAGACATAGTTATCCTTTCTCTGGGCCTGTTCTGAGGCATGGGCCTGGAGCTGCTGCTCCATCTGCCCCTATGTTAATCCGGCCCTTGCTGGAACCCCCCCAAAAAAATCATATACTAACCTCTCATCCTGCAACACAAACGGTGGCAAATCCACCTCTTCTGGGTGCCGGGAGCAGAGAGAGTGGGGGGAAAAGTCCTCAATCTAGCTGCACAAATAACTATGCGGACTTGCAGGATCTGGCGAGAGTGAGATCCTGCAGGTCAACTGACCCGGCAGCACAAGCCTCCATGTAGTACTATGGACCCCAGGAGGGGATACTCGCGGCGGCACGCTGGATTACGGGGCAGGCTGCCTGCTCTGCAACATGGAGCTAAAACAGGGACACTAAGGGAAACCTGCAGGCGAACATTATGCACCTTAGCGTCCCCGCTTTAAAGGGCACTGTGTAATACTGCCCGAAGTTTGCAATTTTTAGTGCAGCTCCTACTTTGCTGATATTTAGTTTGAAGAGAAGGAAAAAGTCCCAGTGATGGAATCATGAATGGAGGAGAAGCACATTATGGTCTCACAAAGATCTACATGAACCAAAGCTTGAGATCTTTATGGTTTTGTAGACAATAAATAATGAAACATTTCTATATGATATCAAGAGATTAATTTGTTTTTAATGGTTCTCCAAGCATTCTGTGTGTTTTCTTGTACTGCTTTCATGTGACCATCTCAGTGATAGGATCACCTGTCAGTAACTGCCCAGGTCATTTTATAGTGGTTTTGTGGTGGGGCTCAAATTTATCTTTTTATTGATATAAAAAATATTGCTGATCTTAAAATTGGTTGAACTATAGGAGTGTAAAATAGAGTGTATTTTGTGAGTTTTAATCTCAGATGATTCTGATACCCGCGTTCAGTTACAGTATTTACATGAGATTATCAGGGTTATTCAGAGAGAGGTGAAAACCAGGAGAATGGCTGGAGAAGTTCAAACTCTAGGTCAAAATAGCCAAACCAGAAAAATTCTCCCATTTATCTCACTTTCCAAATCGGGCCATTTTGACCTAGAATTTTCACTTCTCAAGTCATTCTCTTGGTTTTCACCTCTTTCTGAATAGCCCTGTATGTCTTATTTTTGAAGTGGTCAATGTAGCCGGTCCTATAGCCAAGCCCAATGACTGATAGGATCCATACACAGTGAAATAGTCCGGTATTATGTTATGATGATTTTTATTATTATTTTATATAAAATAAAGCAGGAGATACAGGACAAATCAATAAAGAAACCCAGAATGGACCCAGGTTCCTGCAATCTGCAATGTGTCTCTGATAATGATTTATCTTTAGTTTATCACAGCTTTCTATAGGAATCATAAAATGTGAAGGAAATTAAATCTTTATATGAAGAGCTTCTTAAATTTAATATGAGGACGTTTATGACTCCATATACCGGTTATGACTCACACGGAGAATCTCGTCTCCTGACTGTCACTGTGTAACACGGCCACAAACGCATCGCTTGGACTCCTTTTCTGAACATTTAGTAGATGCCAGATCACACAGTCAGACATGGAGGAATTAGCTCAGAGGAAACAAAGCATTCGAGGTTTTAATTTTGAAACATGTAACTTGGGTTCTCAGGGGTTTAATCGTTTGCTGATACAGCTTTTTGGATTTTTGGGTCACGGGAAATCTTCATTTATCAACACGTGTAAGTACGTGTTGGACAGCGGAGAATTCCGAAATGTTGCAAAAGCTGGGCGATCTGCAGGAGGTGGAACCACTAAAAGATCAACGTATCCACTCACACAAACCATTACTCTGGTGGACAACCGAGGATGTGCCTACATGGATGATTTTGAGAAGGGAGAGATCTATGCTCAGCTCGGTAAGTGCAGGAACCGATAAGGATACATGTCTTATCCCTCAATCACCTCTTTTTATAAGTTAATTTGCTCTTAAGTTTGAATGGAATGTTTACATTAGGAAATGAAGCCCAGCTGTGAGCAGGGTGGTCTCGGGGGGGGGGGGGGGGGTTCAATAAGCAGCAGTTATAGCTGATGCACAGTATGGTCCAGTCGTTGCTGTTAGTGCTTCATTCTGTTTTTCACGTGACTTTAATCCTCAGGTATTCTAGGTTACTCAGAGACCAGGAACGCAATGGGTAGATCAACACATACTATTGAAAGTCATGAACGCTATCATGGTGTTGGATTAGGAAATGTTACGGGAAAGACAAGCACACAAAAGGGGCTTTTAAACGACTTCCGATTTGGCCACCGAATTGCACCAAACGGTGTATTTCCCCATACGGTGAAATTTCGTGTCGATTTGACTATTCAAAAAGCTGCCAATTCGCCAAATTACGGCTCAATTTGGCAGCAGTGAAATCCCTATAGAGAAGTAATGGTTAATCTATTCACAGAACGGCCAACAGCAGAGAAAGGTTGGCAAAATGCCCAGATTTTCAGTGCTTTCGTTCAACAGGTCCCATTAGGTTTCAAAGTAAAAGAAATTCCCAGTTTTTATTAATTTTTTATTGAACCAGTTATTTTTTTCATTTTCAGCAAAAAGTCTTTGTCTTAGTTTATTGTTTAGAATTTGTAGGCCTTTTCCTAGATTTTGTTGGTGAAGTTCTGATTATTTTATTTATTTTTTTATTTATAAAGGATTTTACCAGGAAGGATACATTGAGATTTCTCTAGTTTTCAAGTATGTCCTGGATTCAAGAGCATTGAATTGTTACAGTTACAGAAATACAAAGTAGTAAAATGCAAGAAATTAACACAAATATACAGATTAACAGAAAATAAATATGTAGGAAATATAGTCACTGTGTTACATGTTTACAGGTGCATTCTGTATATAGTCACTGTGTTACATGTTTACAGGCGCATTCTGTATATAGTCACTGTGTTACATGTTTACAGGCGCATTCTGTATATAGTCACTGTGTTACATGTTTACAGGTGCATTCTGTATATAGTCACTGTGTTACATGTTTACAGGTGCATTCTGTATATAGTCACTGTGTTACATGTTTACAGGTGCATTCTGTATATAGTCACTATGTTACATGTTTACAGGCGCATTCTGTTATATAGTCACTGTGTTACATGTTTACAGGCGCATTCTGTATATAGTCACTATGTTACATGTTTACAGGTGCATTCTGTATATAGTCACTATGTTACATGTTTACAGGCGCATTCTGTATATAGTCACTGTGTTACATGTTTACAGGTGCATTCTGTATATAGTCACTGTGTTACATGTTTACAGGTGCATTCTGTATATAGTCACTGTGTTACATGTTTACAGGTGCATTCTGTATATAGTCACTGTGTTACATGTTTACAGGTGCATTCTGTATATAGTCACTGTGTTACATGTTTACAGGTGCATTCTGTATATAGTCACTGTGTTACATGTTTACAGGCGCATTCTGTATATAGTCACTGTGTTACATGTTTACAGGCGCATTCTGTATATAGTCACTATGTTACATGTTTACAGGCGCATTCTGTATATAGTCACTGTGTTACATGTTTACAGATGCATTCTGTATATAGTCACTGTTACATGTTTACAGGTGCATTCTGTATATAGTCACTGTGTTACATGTTTACAGGTACATTCTGTATATAGTCACTGTGTTACATGTTTACAGGTGCATTCTGTATATAGTCACTGTGTTACATGTTTACAGGCGCATTCTGTATATAGTCACTGTGTTACATGTTTACAGGCACATTCTGTATATAGTCACTGTGTTACATGTTTACAGGTGCATTCTGTATATAGTCACTGTGTTACATGTTTACAGGCGCATTCTGTATATAGTCACTATGTTACATGTTTACAGGCGCATTCTGTATATAGTCACTGTGTTACATGTTTACAGGCGCATTCTGTATATAGTCACTGTTACATGTTTGCAAGTGCATTCTGTATATAGTCACTATGTTACATGTTTACAGGTGCATTCTGTATATAGTCACTGTTACATGTTTACAGGTGCATTCTGTATATATTCACTGTGTTACATGTTTACAGGTGCATTCTGTATATAGTCACTGTGTTACATGTTTACAGGTGCATTCTGTATATAGTCACTGTTACATGTTTACAGGTGCATTCTGTATATAGTCACTGTGTTACATGTTTACAGGTGCATTCTGTATATAGTCACTATGTTACATGTTTACAGGTGCATTCTGTATATAGTCATTGTGTTAAATGTTTACAGGTGCATTATGTATATAGTCACTAGGTTACATGTTTACAGGCGCATTCTGTATTGAGGTATGTTAATAGGGTAGTCTTAAGGGACTTTAGATTGGGGGAAGATTTGATGGCGTCTGGGAGGTTATTCCATAATTGTGGTGCTCTGTAGGAAAATGAGGACCGAGCCACTGTCTTTTTTGTATTGTGGTATTGCCAGTAAGGTGCTGGTCCTGGATCGGAGGTTATAGGATGAGGGAACTGCCGGGGGAAGCAGTCTATTCAGGTAGGGTGGTAGCTTCCCAGAAAAGCTCTTAAACACCAGGTTGGAAAGGTGAAGGGTGCGTTTAGATTCCTGCGATGGCCAGTTTAGCTCTTTTAACATGTCACAATGGTGGGTCATGTAGCCACAATGTAGGACAAACCGACAGAATAAGTTATACAATGTAGTAAGTTTCTGGAGGTGTGTTTCTACCTCTGTGAATTGGTCCTGCAGCACGGCCTCCAGCTGCGGGAGATTTGGTTTGTTGGTGTAGATTACAGTGTTGTCTGCGTACATGTGTACAGTTGAGGCTTTGCAGACATTGGGCAGATCATTTATGAATATTGTGAATAGCAGGGGGCCGAGTATCGAGCCTTGTGGTACACCGCACGTGACTGGGAGGGAGAGGGAAGTGCTGTCAGAAATGGACACATATTGCGACCGATCAGACACATATGATTGAAACCAGGTTAGCGTGTGATCACCAATACCAGAGTTTTTAAGTTTTTGTAATAAGATGCCATGGTCTACTGTGTCAAAGGCCTTGGCAAAATCAAGGAAGATGCTCCAGTTAGGTTTCCTTGTTCCATCCCAGCCTGGATATCATTGGAAACTTTTAAAAGGGCAGTTGTGGTTGAATGATTTGGATGGAAGCCGGATTGATCTGGGGTTAAATAGTTCAAATACTGATAGTAATCGCGTAATTGAGTGTAAACACATTTTTCCAGAATTTTTGACATTACAGGAAGCAATGATATTGGACGGTAGTTTGATACCAAAGTATTGTCTCCACTTTTATGGATAGGTACCACTCTCGCAGTCTTCCAGAGTTTGGGTATGTATCCAGTTGCCAGTGATTCATTGATTAGGGTCACAACAGGTTTTGCAATTGCCGGCGCTCTGATTTTCAGCAGCATTGCTGGGATTTGGTCAAGTCCTGACTGGTATTTCATTTTTTGGTTAAAGAGAAGTTTAGTAATGGCACTGACAGGCACCGGTCTAAAACTGAATTTCCCTTTGATACAGGGTTTTTGCACAGTTGGAAGGATCTGACTTGTGTGCTGCCTTTCTGAATGTGTTTCAATTGCTAGCTTAGCAGTCAGGGTGTTGGCGCATCCAACAACATAGTTATTAAAGGCATTTGCTACATCCAGGGGGTGTTTCAGGGTTTGGTTGTTTACTTTGACAGCAGCTGGTTGGGAGTGGACAGGGGGCGATTGTATGTTATTTATGATTTTCCAAAAATTTCTCGGATTTGATATGTTATTGTTTAGATTTTCATTGAAGTAATGGGCTTTGGCCATTTTTGTTTTCTTTGTGCATGCATTCCGCCATTTTCGGTATTCACAGTGATCGTTCATGGATCCAGTACTCTTTAAATTTGACCAGAGTGAATCTCTAAGCTGGTACATGTGTGTGAGGTCAGCTGTAACCCAGGGGAGATGTGCCCCTTTGACTCGCACTTTACGCAGCGGGCATGGGCATTCCAGACTTGCAGGATCTCTGACTGAAAGTATTCAATTGCACAGTCCAGGTCTGGGATTAGGTTTAGCCTGTACCACGTGAGCTGTTTGAGATCATTTAGGAAGGATCCAAGATTAAATTTCTTGAAGGACCTGGTGATTATTACCTTTGGGGGAGATTTTGTTGCCTTTATTTTGCACACACAATACACTAGACAGTGATCACTGAAGCTATTAGCGAGGACACCTGCCTCCTGTATTCTTTCAGGACATGAGGAGAGAATCCAGTCCAGCAAGGTATGGTTAAGGCTTTTCATATTAATGCGAGTGGGGGAGGAGATTAATTGTGTTAACTGGAAAGCCTTAAACTGGGAGCAGTGTTTATTGTTTTTAGGATTCAGCCAGTCAACATTAAAATCGCCGAGGACCAGCAGTTCACTTTTTTGGTTTTGAGCTACCAAATTACTAAGGATTTGGGTTATGTCAGAAAGGGAGTGCACTGGGGAGCTCGGTGGGCGATAGAATCCAGCAACAATAATTGGTTTACTGAAAGGGATCTCAATAATACCAGAAAGGAAATCAAATGTGTCTGGGGAGCTAGAGTTTTGAAGAGGGGTGAACTTTGTGGACTCGTCAACATAAATAACAATTCCTCCTCCTCTCATTGCTCTGTCCTTTCTATAACAAGAATACCCTTGTATTGATATGGCAGAGTCTGGGACTTTAAGGGTTAGCCATGATTCTGTCAGCACAATGACTTTAGGTTTATAATGGAGGCACCAAGCTTTAAACTCATCCAGTTTAGGGCGTAAGCTGCGGATGTTACAGTGCACAAAGGAGAGGCCTTTTTAATGGGGAGACTAAATGTGGTGTCATCTGTTGGACCAGGGTTGGATTCAACATCATTTGCCAGGGCAAGCAGCAGAATAAATAGGAGTTTGGACACAGTTTTCTTTTTGGAGAATTGTGATTGGAGAGTCTTAAAACTCCGTGTGGGGGTGGGAGGGCTGGATTTTAACTCTCCACCAGCACTCAGCTGATAAGCTAAAAGAGCTGAGTAGGCTATGGTGTATTTGGGTTTCTTTTTCTGCTTGGTGTAATTTGTAGGGTGTATAGGGAGGGAGAGTATATTTAGAGAGTAGGGTGGTAGAAGAAAGAAGCAGCAAGAGAGGGAAAAAGATAAAAAATAATTATTATTCTGTTACAGACCTTTTTTGTTATTCATAGGACCTTTTATATTATTTCCAGGCATTTTCATGCATTATTTTTGTTTAGAACGCCTTTTTAAAGTTCGGTTTTTTGGGGGGGTTTACCCCTGTTTGACAGCTGGTCGGCTTTTTTCGGCTGCGTTTAGCGGCTGATCGCGGGCATTTGGCAGTCTGTTCATCAGATTGTCACTGCGTTCGGTGGTTTATCAGATGCGTTCAGTGGTCTATTTGGCAGGTCGTCGGCAATGTTCAGTTGTCGGCAGCGTTCGGCAGATCCCTTCATCGCACTTAGGGGACCCTGCAGTGAATGCTGAATTCACCGCAGGGTCAGTGAATTGACCTCGACAAAGGCGCCGAATGAGAGAGCTCACTGAATAACCCCTATAATATTCATTATATTATATGTATAAAATACCAGCCAGTCTCAATAATACCGAAATGAAGTCGTTCAAATTATCAGAAGAATATTGTGCCTGTGTTTGTGAGAATTCATTGAAATTAAATTATTTCACAGAAAATTCCAGCTACATTTGGGTCAACGGCAGAACTTTCTATAACTTGGAATTAATTGAAGTTTTAGTGGCGAATTTTGTAAATAGGGAACCATCAGTTATTTATTGGTGGGATAGTAGTCATGTGAATCCTGTAGCTAGAATGAAGGGACCTGTCAAGGTTGTGAGAGTCTCAATGATTCGTCAGAGCTGTCAGTCGCTGCGAGAGACCCACACGTTATTGTATCAGAATCTGATGGGTCTGGAAGAGGATTCTGGCGTTTAGATAAGAGAAGCCAGAAGACCCAAGAGCCAGTAATTTAATGATTGAAATTAAGTTATGGGAATGCGGCGCCGCTTCGAGTTACTCAGGGGACATTCTAGATGACCTGAAAGCATGTGGAGAGACTGTGAAACACTCAATGAATACCATTATCTAGTTTTCGGAACCTGAGCAGAGCATTGCTACACTTACAGGGTTATTCACAAAGAGCCGATCTGGCCCCAAAATGGCACTAAACTGTGAAATTCCCCGTACGGAGACATTTCAGTGCTCTGTAAATAACCCTGTTAGTGTAATGTCAAGTTCTGAAAACCGACAAAGACGTATTTCAGGGGTGTTCAACCTTGACCCTCCAGATGTTTTGAAACTACATCTCCCATGATTCTCAGCCACTCTTTAGATTGAAGCTTTAGGAGAAATGTAGATCTAAAACATCTGGATGGCCAGGTTTGAGCAGCCCTGATGTACATGATGTATGAATACTGAGTGAGCGCCTGATCGCCTGAATGTAATGCGTATAGAGGGAGCACAGAGAGTATGTGTATGTTAATATGTTTTACTTTCACTGCAGCAAACTTGCTTCCACTGGAGAGAGAGGTTGAATGGAATCGAGGCCTGGGACTCATCGACAGAGTATACAGTCCAGACTATACAATCAATATGGCTGATTTTATTTTTCCAGTATTTGTTTTCAGGTAAAGTAATAACACTTTATCCTCATTTCCCAAAGTTGTTAAAGGTTTGAAAGGATTTGGGAGTCATGAAACATATAGAGCAGCGCTGTTAGTATACAAGCGATGGTGAAGCGCCACACAACATGCATCCACCACCAAGGTGCCTCAAGTGAGCCAAAACCAGAATATAAAAGGTTTCCCCTGAACCAAAAGCACACAATATAAAAATATGAAAGGGATGTGGGTATAAAAGCTATATACACTAAAGCGTGGGCACCTATAAAGTTATATATTGTTTTTGCCAATAAATGCAGTTATGATGCTAAGTTATAACCAGTAAGTGATATGATGCCGCCCTGGGATAAAAAACAGAAAAAACAACCATAATCTGTGCTAAACAAAGATGAGGGAGGTGTGGCAGGTATCCCTGACAGCGCATCAATAGTGCAAAACACTGGAAAGCAATTGGAACATTTGCATATACAGTTGTGTTCAAAATGATTCAACCCCCAATGCTGTAAAGGGTTTTAGGGAATTTAGTGACATTTGTAATTGTATTCAGAATGAAATCCTACAAGGACTTTTTAAAGAACCATATGCAACTAAAATGACATCTGGTGCCATGCTGTCTATTTGAAGGTGTGAATAGATGACAAAGGACTTCCATTTGCCAAATGGGTAATTTCCACCCTGATCCTGTATCAAAGGAATCCTATTTCACAGCAACCTGTTATATCCATCCCAGGGACAAAAGATACCCATGTTAGTAACTGCTTGAGTTTCCAAGAAGTAATTATCAGCTGTGTAAAATGGACCCTTCGGTTATATAGACAGCCATAGAGATACAGTTGTGTTCAAAATTATTCAACCCCCAATGCTGTAAAGGGTTTTAGGGAATTTAGTGACATTTGTAATTGTATTCAGAATGAAATCCTACAAGGACTTTTTAAAGAACCATATGCAACTAAAATGACATCAATTGGTTTTGTAATACAGTAGTAAATGTTTCTTTTGTGAATTCTTCATTGACACAATTATTCAACCCCTTAAAGACTACCACTCTGAAGAACAGAGGTTCATTCAAGTGTTTTCAATCAGGTATTGAAAACACCTGTGGATGTCACGGAGCAGCAATAAAGCATAATAAGCACCAATTAGGCAGCTTTAAAATGACTGTGATACTCAGCTCCTTCTAGACATTTACTGGTGTGGTTACAAACATGGTGAAGTCAAGAGAATGGTCCAGGAAGACAAGAGAAGAGGTGATTACTCTTCACAGGAAGGGCAATGGCTATAAGAAGATTGCAAAGATGTTAAACATACCAAGAGAGACCATAGGAAGCATCATTCGCAAATTCAAGGCAAAGGGCACTGTCGAAACGCTACCTGGTCGTGGCAGAAAGAAGATGCTGACTTCGACTGCTATGCGCTACCTGAAGCGTAGAGTGGAGAAAAGTCCCTGTGTGACTGCTGAGGAACTGAGAAAAGATTTGTCAGATGTGGGTACTGAAGTTTCAGCTCAGACAATACTGCGCACACTGCGTAATGAAGGCCTCCATGCCAGAACTCCCAGGTGCACCCCCTTGCTGTCTCCAAAGAATAAGAAGAGTCGACTGCAGTATGCCAAAAGTCATGTGGACAAACCACAGAAGTTTTGGGATAGTGTTCTGTGGACTGATGAAACAAAATTAGACCTGTTTCGGCCCATGGATCTACGCTATGTTTGGAGGAGGAAGAACAAGGCCTATGAAGAAAAGAACACCTTGCCTACTGTGAAGCATGGCGGGGGGTCAATCATGCTTTGGGGCTTTTTTTCTTCTGCAGGTACAGGGAAGCTTCAGCGTGTGCAAGGTACCATGAATTCTCTTCAGTACCAGGAGATATTGGATGACAATGTGATGCAGTCCGTCAAAAACCTGAGGCTTGGGAGACGTTGGACCTTTCAACAGGACAATGATCCCAAGCATACCTCCAAGTCCACTAGAGCATGGTTGCAGATTAAAGGCTGGAACATTTTGGAGTGGCCATCGCAGTCACCTGACTAAAATCCGATTGAGAACCTCTGGTGGGACTTAAAGAAAGCAGTTGCAGTGCGCAAGCCTAAGAATGTGACTGAACTGGAGGCTTTTGCCCATGACGAATGGGCGAAGATACCCGTAGATGGCTGCAAGACACTTGTGTCAAGCTATGCTTCACGTTTAAAAGCTGTTATAATTGTAAAAGGATGTTGTACTAAGTACTAAGATTGAATGTCACTTGGGGGTTGAATAAAACTGATAATGATGTGAGCACAGAAAAGACATTTGTGGTTATTTCATTATAAATGTTATGTTATATTTGTCTGACCTACACGTGCCTCTTTGATTTAATTGTAAGCAAGATGACTGAATGATCAAAATCAATGTCAAACTGGCCAAAACACTCAATTTCAGTGGGGGTTGAATAATTTTGAACACAACTGTATATATGATGAAATAAAGTGCATCAACAGTAAAGTGCAGCGGTGCCTTAAAAGAATAAAACCAGCAGGGCTAAGTGCAATAGTGCATATAGGAGGATACGTAGATAATAATCAATAAAGTGCACAAATTAAATGTCCAATGCTAATCCGATGGACACGCACAAAAAGTGCAAAAAGTGTCCAATATTTCAATTGAGTGCAATAGTGCATATAGCAGTCTGTGGAAATAGAAGATAAAATACTCAGGAGTCCCAATGTTTGTGGTGCTCCTTCTTATTCCGGTGGAAAGTTGGTCACGTCCTCAATTTCATGAAAGAGAAGGGAGAAGCAGACGGGGAAATCTTTGGTGCAGGAGATCTTATGACAAATTGGAGAAAGATTATTACTGGTAGAGGTATATACACTCACATTTAAATGAGCCTAAAGCTTTCCCAGCTCTAGGTTTAATTGCCTGTGGCCATGTAGAGAGTGGCGCTTCCCTTCGTTACCAAGTAACAGATCCTAGACGAGTTAAGAACAGGTGGGAGACAATCCTCCCATAGTGTAATACTGCCGGGTAACCAAACACAGGTAATTACACAGTGCACTCACCAATTAAGGAGCCTTTCAAACTCAGGCTCAGTCAGTACAGCCTTAGGCACTCTTAGGTAGGTCCCTGGACCTCTTTTCCTCGTTGGTAGATCCAGTGGTGTTGTTCCCATGAGGTATCAGGTTGGAATTAGCAAAACACGGCCAATGAAGGGTTAAAAGTAAAAAACATACATTTATTCCAAAAAAAGGGACATAAAAATACCGAGACGCGTTTCGCCTGTGGTAGCCTTCCTCAGTCACTGTATTGTCCTGTAGTGTCTCTGGTTTTAAATGCGTCCTCCGCATCGAAGCGGTTAAGATGCCGTCACCATGTGGCTGGCTATGCGGCCCCAAGATGGCCGACAGTCATGTGCTCGATGAGTAAGCAACAAGCAAAACTGTAATAGCAATATCTGATATTCCGGCAGAGTTATAATCTAATCTTAATGTACATAACTCCGCCTACACCATTTGTAATTTAAAAGTTATATTAACTGATAACGTGGGTCGTAATATAGTAAGTAAAAAGACACAGCTGGATGGTTAAATGAATTTACTTTAATAGAAGTAAAAGGTAATTAAAAGCAATATAATCGTCTGGTCCGGAACAACAACTTATTATATTATATGATTAATATCAACTATTAAAAGACTCTCCCCAGAGATTGCACTGTAATAACCTCATGGTCCGGAGTTTAATAATAATAACATCTTTCCCCGGAGATTAAATATAAGAAAATGAAGAAACAAACTAAATTCCGGACCCTAACAAGAAAATACAGCCATGCCTAGGAGGTATTTTAAATGCAAAGGGTTTAAGAAAGCAGTAATTTAAACATCCAGATTTGCAGGATGCAAACAGTGTGGACGGCCATGTGTCCTGCTAAAGATCCACAGCTTCACTTCCTGTGTTTCTCTGGAATGAATCCAGAGGAGGTCGCACTAGAGGGTCCACCCACCAAAGTGGGTTCTGTAGATTGAATGTCATGACTCATGAGACCTTTGTGAGAGGTGGGGGTTTGCTGGTTTATGTCACATCCTGGCTTAAACATGTGCAGGGTTATCTAAAGAGATCCGAATGGCTGGAGAAAGGTAACGGAGCAGTGAAATTCAGTGTCCGGTTACCTTTCCTGGCCATTCGGCTATTCAGAGAGCAGGCAATACACCAAATCCTGGCGAATTGCCTGCACATACGGTGCCTGTTCGGCGCCTGTTCGAGGGCAGTGAAATCCCCATAGAGAAGCACTGCTTCAGCTATTCAGAGAACACAAACCAGCAGTGAAAGGTTCCCCTAATGCCCTGCCATTCGGTGGTTTCATTCGGCAGGTTTAATCAGGAGAATCCCATAGGCTTCAATGTTAAAAATATTCCCGTTTTAATTAAATATCTAATAAACCGTTCATTATAAAATTCTGCAGCAAAAAGTCTCTTTAAGCATTTTTCTGAATTTTTATTTTTTTTAACTTTATTATCATTCATTGGATTTTATATGTAAATTTCAGACATTTTCGCTCAGTAGTTTCTTTGAAAAACAGTGTTTCACTTTTCAAACATTCAAGCAAACTGTTTTGCTAATTTATTCACGGCATTCATCGGCGGTGTCTACTTTTTCCGGCGGCTGCTCTGCATGTGATCGGCTCCTGCTCGGGTTTTTCTGTGGTTTTCGGCAGGTTAATCCAGATGTTTTTGGGGGTTTTCGGCCTGCATTCGGTGGGTTTTGCAGTTAGTTTTTGTCAGGTTTGCGGCAGCTTTTCCCTGCAATTCGGGGACCCTGTGCTGTTTGCTGAATATACCGCAGGGTCGCTGAAATGGGATCGGCAAAAGGAACCAAATTGAAGAGAACGAAAAGTAACCGAATGTGCGATGACTTTTCAATTCTCTTTGAATTAGCCTGTTGTTGTTTATTTCACATCACGTCCAGTTGCTTTTTACTGACATCTAGTGACAGTTGCTAATTGTTACATGGCCATTTGGGTTTTAATTCACAAATATTTATTTATTATTCATTGGAGTAGATCACCTTATATTCGTGTCCAATCCAGGTGGAGTAACATTATCTAATTGATTCAACACCACAGGCCAATTGACAGTGATGCAGTTCGGCACACTTTGGCAGCAGAAAAATTGTTACAAAGAGAAGCATTGATTGATTCCTCTATACACAGATCAATATAGTGCACAGAAGTGCAGTGAAATGCACTGTATTTTGTCAATTGCTGGTCGTACCAAAAATGTATTTGAATCGTTCCAAAATAGGGTTAGGGTCACTGTCAGGGTTACTATTTCTGCATGTTTATGATTAGGTTTAGGGCTACCATTTCTTTCAATTGCTTTTACTAATACAATTTAATCCAAATAGACTCAATTATATTCAGACCTGACCAATCAAAACTGGATTGGTTTGGATCATTTTGGTAAATTTATTGATATGTATCCAAATTGACGATTATTTGGCCAAACAAATCTATAATACATATACTTTGTCATGTTTCTATTTTTGTTTAATCCAAACTATATTGTGGGTTTTTTGCACATTTTATGGTTCTTTTTTGCATTTAGATTTTTATAATATAATTAATTAGTACCCTGAAAATACATTTTGCAATGTAAACATGATCCATTGTTACCAGCCTTTATTGTTTACCTGTCACTGTTTAGTTCGGAGAAATGTCTATCTCCAGATGAACAAGATGAATTAAAGGAGTTGCTGCTAACAGCCCGAGATCTGACAGGTAAATGTTTGATTAAAGTGGGGATTTTACTCATTTTTTCCCTGATTCTGCACATTCAAAATGAAATAATTAAATAATTACACAGCACATTAAAAACAATATTTACATTCACAGCAGGACCATGGCAGAGGCACAAGAGACAGAGCTTAAGAACCGCTAAAAACCAAACGCATAGGGGTTTATTTACTAAACAGTGCTGAATTAGTAACATCGGAAACATACAGGGTTATTGAGAGAGCGTGAAAATCAGGACAATGACTGGAGAATGAAAAATTCTAGGTCAAAATAGCCGATTTGGAAAGTGAGTTGAAAGGGAGAATGTTTCTGGTTTGGCTATTTTGACCTAGAATTTTTCATTCTCCAGTCATTCTCCTGCTTTTCACCTCTCTCTGAATAACCCTGACACAGTCAGGATTGTCTATTAGACTTTACCTTTATCAGTCACTTATTGCTCTTTTCACTAAACTCTTACTTATATATAGTTCCCTGTGATGTGGATCCGTTTGATGTTATAACAATATTTCTCTTCTCAGGAATATTTCCAGTCGTCGTCCTCACCCACAAACATGACCCTGTCACATCTAAGGTCCAGCGCTTTTTCAGGAATATGGGGGTGGAGCAGATCTTTGTAGTGGAGAATTACACAGAGGAGGATCATATAAAGGCCATAGGACGAGATGAAGAGGTCCTGAGGTTCCTTTCTGGGGTCATTAAGGATGTCGAGTTCCGAATGACTCAATGGCAAAATCCAGAAAGAGCCGCAAGAAACCGGATGCACTTTCTTACTAAATACGTCAGTCAGCGAGAACTGAGAATCCAGGAGGAAGAAAATGAAGATAAATTGATTAAAGAAAGAGAGGACATGGCCCTGGCATTGCAGAAAGTACAGGGGGTCATTGGAATGAGGAGAGAGCAGGATCAAACAAGACATAGAAGTGAAATGGAGAAACAAAGGGAGACGATGGAACGGGAGAGGGAAAAGGAAAGGAAGTTACTGGAGCTGGAGATGCACAAACTGCAAGAGGAGATCCACAAACTCGATTTGAAGAACAAACAGAAGAAATCAAAAAGACATCGGAGGGAGCCGTGTATGTTACAGTGACTCCATGTGGGAGAACCTGTACTTTAATACCGAAAAGCGCATCAGACGACACACGTACAGCTCATGCACCGCATGACACACATACAGCTCATGCACCGCACGACACACATACAGCTCATACACCGCACGACACACATACAGCTCATGCACCGCACGACACACATACAGCTCATGCACCGCACGACACACATACAGCTCATGCACCGCACGACACACATACAGCTCATGCACCGCACGACACACATATAGCTCATACACCACACAATGTAAATACAGATAATGCACCTCATCACACACATACAGCTCATGCACCGAAAAAATGCAAATACAGCTCATGTTAATCACAAATGAAGTGCAAGAACATCTAAAATGAATCCTTTATTTATAACTTCTTAAAAAATACACATAGTGACAAAGTGCAAATAACATTCATTCACTCGTTAAAAATCTGCTCATGCATATACTTGCCACATTGGTTGCGATTTAAATGCTGTATTGGTACTATAATACGAGGAGGATGGTTTATAATTAATATCCCCACCTAAGTTATTAATAGAATGGGATTTCAAATGAATTTTGATATAAATATCTTTCGATAAGGTCTATTGTTTAAATACTTATTTATACAACGCCACCATTAAACTTCGTAAAGCAGACAACCCGCACCTCAATTCTCTTAATAGTGTGTCTATACACCACGTTTCAATTAATGAGCTTGGAGGCAAATAGCCAACAAAATTAACTGTGTTTATTAAAGGACAATTCCACTTCGGGTTCTCAAACCAAAATGATGGAAAAATCAAATGCGAGCCTAAATGGTCCGTATGGAGGTGCAAAGCATAAGATATTAGACCAGCAGTAAGTAAGTGAGTCTATACCGTGGGATTATTACATTGCTCCACTTTAATACAGCTCCTGCACCACACCACACGACACACATACAGCTCATGCAACATACAATGCACATACAGCGCATGCACCACATGACACACATACAGCGCATGCACCACATGACACACATACAGCTCATGCACCACATGACACACATACAGCTCATGCATCTTCAAAATGCACATATAGCTCATGCACAACACAAAGCACATATAGCTCATGCACCACATGACACACATACAGCTCATGCACCTTCAAAATGCACATATAGCTCACGCACAACATGACACACATGCAGCTCATGCATCTTCAAAATGCACATACATCTCATGTACCATACAAAACACATACAGCGCATGCACCACATGACACACATACAGCTCATGCACCTTCAAAATGCACATATAGCTCATGCACAACATGACACACATGCAGCTCATTTACCACACAAAGCACATACAGCGCATGCACCACATGACACACATACAGCTCATGCACCTTCAAAATGCACATATAGCTCATGCACAACATGACACACATACAGCTCATGCACCACGCAATGCACATACAACTCATGCACCACATGACGCACATACAGCTCATTCCCCTTCAAAATGGACATATAGCTCATGCACCACAATCACCAATCCAGAATATCCCTGTATGACACACATTCAGCTCATGCACCACAATCATCAATCCAGAATATCCCTGTATGACACACATTCAGCTTATGCACCACAATCATCAATCCAGAATATCCCTGTATGACACACATTCAGCTTATGCACACACAATCACCAATCCAGAATATCCTGTATGACACACATTCAGCTCATGCACACACAATCACCAATCCAGAATATCCCTGTATGACACACATTCAGCTCATGCACCACAATCACCAATCCAGAATATCCCTGTAGGACACACATTCAGCTCATGCACCACAATCACCAATCCAGAATATCCCTGTATGACACACATTCAGCTCATGCACCACAATCACCAATCCAGAATATCCCTGTATGACACACATTCAGCTCATGCACCACAATCATCAATCCAGAATATCCCTGTATGACACACATTCAGCTTATGCACCACAATCATCAATCCAGAATATCCCTGTATGACACACATTCAGCTTATGCACCACAATCACCAATCCAGAATATCCCTGTATGACACACATTCAGCTCATGCACCACAATCACCAATCCAGAATATCCCTGTATGACACACATTCAGCTCATGCACCACAATCACCAATCCAGAATATCCCTGTAGGACACACATTCAGCTCATGCACCACAATCACCAATCCAGAATATCCCTGTATGACACACATTCAGCTCATGCACCACAATCACCAATCCAGAATATCCCTGTATGACACACATTCAGCTCATGCACCACAATCATCAATCCAGAATATCCCTGTATGACACACATTCAGCTCATGCACCACAATCATCAATCCAGAATGTCCTCACATGGCAATACATAGGAGAGTCAGGGGAGAATGAGACGATTGATTGATCTTTCTATGATTAAACAAATGATTATTATTATCCCATGTGAAGGGGAGTATTTATATACTGTATATACATTGGTAAAGCAAAATACATTTTAATGTTTCTATGTAACCTAATATACAAATCTATACATTAAATGGAATCTTTATACAGGGAGAAATAAATGCTTAAAAGAATATTATTTTATTACTAATGAACTCTTACCAATCTAAACCCATATAGTAAATGTGACATGATAGTAATTACTGTCCTTGTAAGACCTTAATATACGACACATTCTGTGTGAAATGATGTTTATACACAATCACATAAAAAGCACATTTTAAAGATGGATAGAGCAAGGTTTGTATAGAAGCTCCATAGTGACGGATACTGTTATAATGGCAGAAGGAAAGCGGATATATAGAGATCATGGAACATAGCCTGGAACACGGGGAGCGCTGCAGATATAGGAGTTACAGACTGAGACTGGAAACTGAAACACACGATGCAGTGACAGACGGTGAAATCTATGGGAATCCTGTGAGGACGTAATAAAATATAACATATGAACGCAGGCGTTTAACCTCAGCTCAAGCGACGACTGGGAAATACTAATGTAGCAGATTGAGTCTCTGTATGTTATTTTTTCAGTTTGTTTTTTTAATTAAAATGTTGTTATATTCCTCAATGTTTGCCAATTTTGGGCTCTATTACATTCTCCGCACAAATTTGTATGCACAGCGCAATTTTTTTGCGCGCAGCGTTAAACGTTAACGCGCCTAAATTAACGCTGGTATTACGATCCAAGCGCATTTTTTCATCCGTCAAAAAATATCTTGTGTAAAAAAGATGCGCAAAAACGCCCGTGCATTAACGTTGCGCGCATAAATCGGTGGGCAGACTGTTTTTTCACGCGATTCAGCCAATCAGAATTAAGAACCACAATTGTCTCTCGTTCAGTTTTTGCGCCTGTCAAAATCAATCTGAGTATATATGCTGCAGCAATAGTAAAAACACGCACAGCTTCTCCATTTTATTATTTGGGTATGTATAGAATGTATAACTATACTTTGCTGTATTGTTTTTTCGTGCTGGTGTATTTGGTTTCGGTCAGAACGTTCAGATTTGCCGTTAACACCGGCTTTTTAAACACGTTAAAATTATGCGCGCAAATGTTGTTCGTAAAAATTTGCGCATCGATTGTAATACCATCTGTGTACCAGCGCACAAACGCATTTGCGCTCACAATGTTAAGTATGGAATGTGCACACGAACTTGCGCTCGCACAGGGTTTGCGCTGGGTCACTCGCGTTAGACGTTAACGCGCATCGTTTGTGCGAACGTCGTAATACTACGTTCAGGGCAAAGGGTTTTTCCCCTCGTGTTAATGCGTTTTTGCGCACGCACAAAATTGGGCGCGAAGAGTGTAATAGTGCCCTTAATTTTTGCAATTCAATGTTTATATAGTGAGAGATTCAGGATTAGGGATGAGCTGTTCGGTTCGGACGGTTCGGAGTTCGATCCGAACTTAGCCTGTTCGATTAGATCGCGAACTCCGAACATTTCCGGGTGTTCGCCGCATGTACGACCACAATGCATCACAATGGACCACAATGCATTTTCCCACTGGCCTGAAGCTCGTAATTGGCTACAGCCTTGCACCTGACCACAGGTCTGGTGCAGGACAGGTTCAAAGTATGCCAATCACGGCTCAGAGTCCTGATTGGGCAAATTTTGCCCAATCATGGGCTCACAGAGCTAAGACCCGCAGCACACTATTTAACGTTTCCACGCATAGCTACAGGACGCATTTTGAGAGAAGATTTCAGAGGAGATTGTTGTGTGTGGTTACTGCTGGTCTGCCATGCTACTGGAGGGGTCTCATTTCTACCAAATATCAGGGAATTTAGGGATGTGTGTCTTGTCACTGTGCCAGCAAGTCTTTTTGGGGGTTACAAATTTCTTTAAAACATTTGTGAATTGAGGTGATCTGTCTCTTGTCACACAGCCAGTACCACACAGTATTTTGGGGCTCACTAATTTCTACCAAACATTTGGGAATTGTTATAATCCGTGTGTTCTCACTAGCTGCCACCCATCAAGGGGTCTCACTGATTTATAGGAGGTTTCACTGCCACCCATCAAGGGGTCTCACTGATTTATAGGAGGTGTCTGAGACTTGTAATCTGTGTCTTGTCACTGGCTGCCAGCTATCAGGGTGTCTCACTGAGTTATACCAGAGTTCTTTAAATCTTTATACCAGAGTTGAATCAGAGTTCTGTATATTTTAATCTATATATCACTCACCATGTCTGAAAGAACAAAAAGGACAGGCATACACTCCCAGACACAGATAAGAGAGCAAGCAGCCCCTGTGTCGGGAGGCTGTGCCTCTGGTCGTGGTGGACGTGGTGCATCCTCTGCAGGGGCACGCTTGTCCTTTCTAACTGGTGCTGGTCGTCTTAAGCAGCAGCAACATACAGAGGACTTGGTGGATTGGCTAACCAGGCCATCCTCATCCTCTGAGTCCTCTGCCAGCCAGGCTTCTAGTGCTTTACAGTCCACCTCAGCTGCCAAAGCATCTAATGCAGCCTCCATGTCCACAGCTACTCCTGCCGTAGCCTCGCTATCACACAGTGAGGAGTCAGCTTAATTGTTTGACTACAATGACAGTGACATGCTGCTTGAGGATGCGCAGCAAGTACAGTGCTCTCATTCAATCTCTGAGGTTGAGGAAGGGAGTATAGTCAACCTAGAGGAAGGGGGTGCCAGTGATGACACACAAATAACTGGCACTCATGTTGCCCCAGCAGCTGCAGCATACTACCAAGTTGGCTCCAGTGATGAGGAGATAGGGGGTGATGATGACAATGATGATGAGGTCACTGACTCCACCTGGGTGCCTGATCGAACGGAGGAATTAAGTGAGGAAGAGGGGGAGGAGGAGGCACAGCAGACACGAGGCACAACATCCTCTGTGACCAACCGTAGCACTAGCCAGTCCAAGGCATCAGATGTCAGAGCTGCTCCGGTGCAGAGCGCTGTTGTCTCAAAGAACACATGCAGGAACTCTGCTGTCTGGGAGTTCTTTAAGAAATGTGCAGCAGACCCCACCGTTGCTATTTGTAATCTATGTCAGAGGAGGTTGAAGCGTGGGATAAACACCGGACACTTGGGTACCATGTGCTTGAGGCGACATATGACCACCCGCCATGCATCCCGTTGGCGCAAAACTTTGCGTAGGTCCTCCTCCTCCTCATCTGTCTCTACCCCCACTGTATGTCTTGACATGTCATTGCCTACAACCTCCACCGACAGGGATGATGCTACAGTAATGGATGTACCAGGTCCTTCCTCACAATGTGACATCATCCCAGCAGCTGAAGATTTACGCAGTCAGATTACGTTGCCACAGCTGCTGCAGCGTAAGAAAAAATATAGTCCCAACCATCCCCAAGCACAGCATCTAAATGCCAGCTTAGCAAAATTACTCGCATTGCAGCTGCTGCCTTTCCAGCTGGTGGACTCTGCTCCCTTCCGTGAATTTGCTGAATGTGCTGTACCACAGTGGCAGGTTCCAAAACGCCATTACTTTTCACGCAAGGCCAGTCCAGCACTATACCAGCACGTGGAAGACAATGTTATCCAGTCATTGGGAAAGGCAGTCAGCAACAAGGTGCATGTGACTTTAGACACGTAGTCCAGCAAGCATGGACAGGGTCATTACATTTCCTTCACGGCACACTGGGTAACTCTGATTGCAGCTGGGAGGGATCCAAGATGGGGCTCTGTGCTGGAGCTTGTTCATCCACCACGCCTCCAGAAAGCTGCTTGTATGAGGTCTGTCTGCTCCACCACCACCACCTTCCCTCTTCTCTCCTCCTCCTCCTTCTCTGTCTCTGGCGAAGTGGCAGTTAAAACCGACGCCTGACAGGGTCTATGCAATGGCTCAAGCAAAAAGATGCCAAACTGTGCTTGAGCTGGTTTGTTTAGGGGACAGGAGCCACACCAGGCCAGAAACTCTGTCAGCTCTGCAGGGGCAGGTGCAGAGATGGTTAACACCACGCCAGATTCAGCTGGGAATGATCGTCTGCGATAATGGCAGCAACCTTCTCTCCACCCTACGCAAGGGTAAATTGACGCATGTACCATGCCTAGCACACGTCCTAAATCTAGTGGTACAGTGTTTCCTAACCAAGTACCCAGGGCTGCCAGAGCTTCTCATCCAGGCCAGAAAGGTTTGCAGCCACTTCAGACGGTCATTCCCAGCAAGCGTTCGCCTGGCAGAAATTCAAAGAGAATTCCACCTTCCCACAAACCGTCTGATCTGTGACATGCCCACCAGGTGGAACTCGACATTAGCAATGCTGCAGCATCTGCACAAGCAGCAGAGGGCCATCAACGAGTACCTGTGTGAGTATGGCACAAGGACAGGTTCAGGTCAACTTGTTTTTTTCCCCCCCCGCAGTGGCTGATGATCAAGGATGCATGCACTGTACTGTCACCATTTGAGGAGGCAACGAGGATGGTGAGCAGGGACAGTGCATGCATCAGTGACACAATTCCTTTAGTGTTCCTGCTGGAGCACACTCTGCGGGGAATTATAGATGTGGCTCTAGAGGCAGAGCAGCGGGAGGAAGAGGAGGCCGTCCCTAGCTCTCAAGGCCCCAGTCTTTCCGCAGACAGCATTCCAGCGGGTCCTACTCCGATCAGACAGGAGGAGGATGAGGAGGAGGAGGAGGCAGAATATTTAAGTAGTGGGGGCATTGAAGGTGGGGATTCCTCAAGGGAGGGTTTCGTGTGCCCGGAAACACAAGGGCTAGTGCGTGGCTGGGAGGAGGAAGTGCACGATACGGTCATCCTCATTGACCAGGAAGACTTGGAAGCTAATGCCACCTCCAACCTACGCTGCATGGGCTCCCTTATGATGCAAAGCCTGCTAAAGGACCCCAGGATTCGTGCTATCAAGGAGAGGGATCATTACTGGTTGGCAACCCTTCTTTATCCACGATACAAGGGTAAAGTTGCAGAGCTCATCCTGCCCGCACAGAGGGAGCACAGGATGAAAAAACTTGAGGACGCTCTAAAGTGACACTTGTGTAACACCTTTCCAGGCACTGGTAGATTACCAAGTGCTGACACACGTGCTTCTGAGGCTGCGGATGATCAGAGGAATAGTGGTGAAGGCCAGGGCCGCTTGACTGATGCATTTTAATATTTTTTTTAGTCCTCGACGCCAGGGACGTCAAATGTAGGCACCCATTGCCAGCGTCTTCACCATATGGTGCAGGACTACCTAGGGGCAAGGGCAGACCTGGATACCTTTCCAGCAGATGATCTGTTACCGGAGTCAATCAGGTTCACTTTCAATTCGGCGCCGGACCGGACACAAGCAAGGATTGTCTGAACACGAGTCTCTTCAGGAAAGGCAAACTTTATTGTGTCATCACACAGTGCTCACACAGGATTCAATCGCAAAGAGTGAGCCCCGTCTCCCCCCTTGCAGGGATCTTATACCCAAAAATACGTAATTAGGTACATCCCAATTAGCCCACCTCCCAATGACACTTTATTCCACCCCACGTGGGTTAGTACCTCCCATCGTTAGTACAAAGAAATTCCACATTTTAGCAATAAATTGATACACTTCATGTTAGTTTGACAGTCTGTGATTTGCTGTTATGCTTTTTCTTAGCTGCGCCCCCCTCCCTACCGGCTGTGTTTATTTGAGATAGCTTGGGGCCTGGTCTGTTTTCTACAATCTCTTTGTTTCTCTGCAAGTCTCAATGACCTTGCCCCATTCATTCATCTTCCTGTCTCTCCGTGCCAAGAACTGGCCGGATTCTGCCTCGTTTTATTGCTAGTTCCTTAATCTACCACACATTCCTAAGATTCTATGTAAACTTCGTTTTTCACATCTAATAAAATCTATTCTATTTACTGGTGAACCAATATTCTGAACAAGATGGCTGCCTGGCTCATAGTAGCAACCATCTTTCAGCCTGATTCCACTTCATTACCCCCTTGGCTCAAGCCTCAGGTACTTTTCCTGATGCTTGTAGCCATTACACTCCGCTATTCTGAAATCCTTCATACCTTGGGGGACCCTTCTTCGTCGGAAACATACCCTGTGGAATTATCAGTGGTATCTTTTGTGTTCGTGTGGGTGTCAGTGCTGTCTTGCATAGTGGCCATAAGCATAGCCCTATGCGGTATGTCAGTATCCCTACAACCAAGATCACCACTATCATCAGTATCATGGATCCAATCTGTGAAATAAATCTCAAGCTGGATCCAAACCATTCTCCGATTGCTCCAAACCCACGGAGTGGATTCCAGCCTTCGGCGGCAATTCTCCTTGCTGCACCTTGCAACTGTGCTACCTTTTCTTGGTGATCTTGAATTACCTGGTAATAATCCGGGACTTCATGTGTGGTGTTTTTAATGAAAGTACAACATTCATAATGCATAGTCATTTCACTCAATCCATTCAAAGCTGCACTGATTTGCTCAATCGCCATGTCATGTATCATCTGTACCTTCCGTAGCTCACGCACTTCTAGATTCAGCAACTGGATATCCATACTAGTTCTGTTCAAAATTTCATCCATCAAGTTGACATAGCTATTCAATCTTTTCATCATCTCTTGTCCCCATCCAGTCCATGCTGGCAACCATGACCATATTCGATCTATCTTGGCAAACATCTCTCTTTTCGTTCTTTCAAACACCAATGGGTACCTAGGGTGAAGTTCTGTGTTTGTGTTGGTGTCCTCTCCCCTTAGTCTCTGGATTGGGACCAACTTGGCCAAGTAACACATTCCCGTTATTGTTGGTGGGACCCATGTGTAACACACTCTCCCACAACACACCTGGTACCCCTCTTCTAACATGAATGGTGATAGGTGTAGTGTTCCCTTTGCTAACTCTATCATCATTCGCCTCATCCGTCTCGTCGTTTCTAGTACACTCTGCTTTCCATCAGACTCTCTCGTAATCACTCCTTCTTGTTCACTTGTGAGTTTTCTGCACTGTATGTATAGAAAATTTGACTGTTCCTTTGTGTCAATTGTGTATATGTATAATGTCCAGTTAAATTTACTTGAATAACACCCTTCCTTCTTATGTGTGTCCCTATCTGGCCCTATTTGGAAACACCACTCTGGGGGATATATGTACCCTATTATAGGATATCCGGACTCATATCCTTCTGGTCTTTGCATAGGTGGCCTGAAAGGGTGTATTGTGATATTCCCTGATGCAAACACACTCAGATTCATTGGAACAGAAGCAAATGGAATATGGATTGTCTCTGGGTGCATTCTGCTGCACACCCAACATGTCTTCTGTCCAGACTTTTTGGCATAGTCATATTTAAATTGCACAAGTAAATGTCCTCTTGGCAAAATCTCAGATGTCACTTCTCGTTTTTGTCTCCACATGGTACGGTTCTCCATCACTGGGTGTGTACCATTCCAGATATGGGAAATATCCACTTTCCCATCAATACCTGTACAATTGGGGCATACTCCACGCGATAGTCCATAAATCAAATTAGCAAGATACAAAATCAGCACCACAAATGCCCCGAATGTCAGAATTCCTTGGGCAATTCTTTTCACAGTCACATAAACCCAATCCCTCCCCACCGGAATTTCAAAAGTGAAAAACATTTCTGGATGATCAAGGGTGGGGGCTGGGCCCCTAAAAAGCACCCTGTGGGTATCCCCCGTTGGCGGGTGGTCAGGACCTGTGCCCATCAAAACACCCACTTGTTGATCCTCTGAATTATCTGGGTTAGGATCATTTAGGTGCTCATGGCTGTGGTCTTTGTCAGCTTCAGCCTCAGCGGGTTGGTCTCGTTGGTAACGACCTTCCATGCTTGTTCAGAACTGGCTGCAGCTGCTTTTACTCTGGAGTGATGTATCCACGGAACCACTTCGGCAACCTTTACTGCTGTAGGGGTTGATAACAGAACAATGTAAGGACCTTTCCATTTTGGACCCAGTGGATCATTTTTCCACTCTTTTACCCATACTGTGTCACCCGGACAATACTTATGCAGTGAAGGATATAGAAAGTGAGGTATATTATCCCCCACCCAAGTATTCAATTTCTGCATTGATTTCCCCAACAACACAACCTGATCGTTTAGTTTAGTTTCTCCCAATGCCCGAAGGTCCCCCCTTAGTCTATTAATCAGAGGGGTTGGCCACCCGAACATAAGTTCGTACGGACTTAGCTTCAATTGGGGGGTTGGTCTGCACCTAATGTGCAAAAGAACTATCGGCAGCAAGTCCAACCAGCCCAGTGACGTCTCTTGGCACAGCTTGGACATCAAAGTCTTTAGGGTGCGGTTCATTCTCTCGACTTTTCCCGAACTTTGGGGCCTGTAGGCAGTATGTAGCTTCCAGGTAATACCCAGTAGCCGGGCAAGTTGTTGTAGACAGTTCTGTATAAATGCAGGGCCATTGTCCAACCCTATTTCGAGAGGAAGTCCATAACATGGTATTATTTCTTTCATCAGACTCTTTACCACCTCCGTGGTCTTCTCAGTTCTTGTTGGGAAGGCTTC
The DNA here is from genome assembly GCA_009667805.1 of Leptobrachium leishanense. NCBI lineage: Eukaryota > Metazoa > Chordata > Amphibia > Anura > Megophryidae > Leptobrachium > Leptobrachium leishanense. The sequence goes on from CM019069.1 coordinate 159,356,730, forward strand.
CACCCATCCTGTCAATGTGCACACCATCACCAGTAAATATTTGTATCCTTTGCAGGGTGGCAGCACTGTAAAGTCTATTTGTAATGATGCCATTGGAGACAGCCTGATTGGCTGTTTCCCTGGAGGTTGAGATGGGCCTGTTCTTGGGTTGTTCTTGGCACATGTTACGCACTGCTGGGCTATTGCTTTGCAGATTACTGACAATCCTGGTACATAGAAATGTGGCTCCAACTGCTGCTCCATCATTTCTCTTCCTCCATGGGTACTTGCGTGTAGTGCTCTTACGATTTCAGGAGCCAAAGTTGCTGGTAAGACTACTTGTCCATATTTCAACTGGAACCATCCATCTTCTCCATATTCTCCTGGTTCTTCTGTCAGCCATTTCTTTTCTTTTTCTGAGTACACAGGTGTCCATTCACTCAGTGGCGCCGGTAGGAGTGCAGCCACCACTGGTTTTGCCTTGTATTGTGCCAATTCTTCATGACTTCCCCATACAAATTCTTCTTTTGGGAAATAGTATCGCCATGCGAAGAACAGTAGATCATGTCTGTCCTGTGAATCTCTTACTGCTGGTATGAAAAAGTTCATTGCACTTTTCTTCATTCTTGGCAGTCTGTTCTTGATAAGGATCTCCTTGAGGAAGAACCTCACCAACGGGGCTTGGTATTCTTCTGCTCCCAATTCTCCCAGACTGTGCAGTATTCGTGTGATTCGTAGATTGTTGTGAGGATTGTTTGTCAAATTTTCAAAACATGAGGCAAAATTTTCTGCTCGTTCAACCTCAGTTATTTCTTTGTCTTCTTCACACTCCCCCATTATTTTTACGCCGAAGAATTTCAGCATCATTTTGTAAGCTCTGCGTAGTCTTTGCTGAACTTCTAAGGTCCTTTTTTAATTATTTAATTCTAGCTCTGTGAATAAAACTAGAGTTTTTAGAATAATATCAACACAAAATATAAACATATCTTGCACTCAACAGACTTCATATATTTTATTGTAGCATATATTAAAAATTAGTTAAACATAGTAATTTTTCTTCTTTATTTTTTTTTATTTTGAATTCGTTGCACAGACACACACAAAGGGTTACTTTTCTCTAGCTATTAGAGAGCAAAAAAAAAAAGAAAAACTGATTTTTTCCTCTTTTTCCACGCAAATAGTTTGTCAGAAAGGAGGGGGCCAATACACCAGGGAAGAGAAAAAAAAACAAGTACGAAGCCCAATCTTACTACTTCTCAGCTATTCCACACTCTAAATTAATTACTTATCACATTTTATTTTTAATTGAATAGTTTAATAGATCAATTATAAATATAATCAGATAAAATCAGTCCGAATCACACACACAAGCTATACAGCACCGCAATTATCCTTTTTTTTTTTTTTAAAACTTTCTAGACCACCATCTGATTTACTGATCATCTTATTTTTCTCTGGCCGAGACGCTCCGTTTTCCAGTAAAGGACCTGGCATCCCCCGCAGGGGCATCTGCAGTTTGCCCTCGCCGGGGTCGTGCCGATATAGATCTCGGGGTTTATATATACTGTTCGTTGCGCGAGTGGTAGTACCTTGCTTTATATTTTTATTTTTATTATCTTTAATATTATTATTTTTTCTGTGGGATATTAATTGATATATGCTTTTATCGGGCATTTTAATCTTCTCTGGTGGAGTCTCTCTGTTTTTCCACGATTTTCGGTTGCGCGCTCAGCCAAGATCTCCTCGCCTTCAACGCTCAGCCAGACAAAGTTGTGTTACTCCAATATGTTGATGATTTATTACTGGCTTCCCCCACAGAAAAAGACTGTTTATCTGCCACGAAAGCCCTGCTGTATCTGCTGTGCCAAGCAGGTTACAGAGTTTCTAAAAAGAAAGCACAAATATACAGACAAAGTGTAAAATACCTGGGATTCCAGTTAACAGGTACCAAACATGCATTGGGGGCAGAAAAAAAAGAAGCAGTGTGCCGCATACCCCAACCAAAGACCAGAAGACAAGTCCGTGAGTTCCTGGGAGCTGCAGGCTTCTGCCGCCTGTGGATCCCCAACTTCGCAGATATTGCCAAGCCCCTTCATCAAGCCACCAAGGAAAAAAAACAAGACCCCTTTCAATGGAAAAAAGAACAAAAAGCAACTTTCCTGAAATTAAAAACCCTGCTAATAGAGGCTCCTGCACTGGGCCTGCCAGATCATAGCAAGCCCTTCCAGCTGTTCATACATAAACATAATCAAACAGCAACAGAAATATTGGTCCAGAGTTTCGGCTCTTGGCTGAGGCCTGTGGCCTATCTCTCCAAGCAACTCGACCCTGTGGCCTGCGGCCTACCCCCATGCCTGAAAGCAGTGGCAGCCACCGCAATACTAATAGCAGAAGCAGACAAGCTGACCCTTGGACAAATTCTTCATGTCAAAGTGCCCCACGCTGTCAAAACCCTGCTGAATATAAAAAAAAACTACTGGTTCAGTAACAGCCGGATGACGAAGTACCAAGCCATGATGTATGAAAACCCACGGGTTCATTTGGACCTCATCGCTACCTTGAACCCTGCTACTTTACTGCCTGACTGTAAAAAGAATCCAGATCATGAATGCCTCCAAGTCATAAAAAAATATTCAATAACAGGCCAGATTTAAAAGACGTACCCCTAAACAAATACGATCTACAGCTATTTACCGATAGTAGCAGCTATATGGATGATAAGAAGAAAGTCTCCGGCTATGCAGTAATCTCAGCAGAAGAAATTATCGAAGCAAAGCCACTGCCAGGCCACACATCTGCACAATTGGCTAAAATAACGGCCCTAACCAGAGCTCTAGAAATCTCAAAAAACAAAAAAATAAATATCTATACCGATTCCAAATATGCCTTCATGACAGTCCATGCACATGGTGCACTCTACAAAGAAAGAGGCCTACTCACGTCCTCAGGACAGCAAATCAAGTATGCGGCTGAAATCGCGGCCCTCCTGGAAGCTGTATGGAAACCAAGTGCTGTCAGCATCATACACTGTCGTGGCCACCAAAAAGGCCATAATAAAATTCCGAAAGGCAACAGACGCACAGACCAGGCCACAAAAGCAGCTGCAAAACCACCACCAACAACTGAGCAAGTTAAGGTCCTACTCTGCAAGCAAGAACCTCAACCTCCCATGTCAAATTACGAGTTCTATATAAATTGAAAAAAATTTGAACCCAATGATAAATTTATTAAAATAATATTGAAGAAATGTTACCGGAGTCAATCAGGTTCACTTTCAATTCGGCGCCGGACCGGACACAAGCAAGGATTGTCTGAACACGAGTCTCTTCAGGAAAGGCAAACTTTATTGTGTCGTCACACAAGTGCTCACACAGGATTCAATCGCAAAGAGTGAGCCCCGTCTCCCCCCCTTGCCAGGGATCTTATACCCAAAAATACGTAATTAGGTACATCCCAATTAGCCCACCTCCCAATGACACTTTATTCCACCCCACGTGGGTTAATACCTCCAATCGTTAGTACAAAGAAATTCCACATTTTAGCAATAAATTGATACACTTCATGTTAGTTTGACAGTCTGTGATTTGCTGTTATGCTTTTTCTGAGCTGCGCCCCCCTCCCTACCGGCTGTGTTTATTTGAGATAGCTTGGGGCCTGGTCTGTTTTCTACGATCTCTTTGTTTCTCTGCAAGTCTCAATGACCTTGCCCCATTCATTCATCTTCCTGTCTCTCCGTGCCAAGAACTGGCCGGATTCTGCCTCGTTTTATTGCTAGTTCCTTAATCTACCACACATTCCTAAGATTCTATGTAAACTTCATTTTTCACATCTAATAAAATCTATTCTATTTACTGGTGAACCAATATTCTGAACAAGATGGCTGCCTGGCTCATAGTAGCAACCATCTTTCAGCCTGATTCCACTTCATTTCCACTCGCTTACTGGGTGTTGAGATTGGATCACTGGCCAGAACGTAGCCAATATGCTATGCAGCTACTAGGTTGCCCTTCATATAGCGTGCTTTCTGAAAGGATGTTCAGTGCCGCTGGAGGTTTTGCCACTGACAAAAGAGTGCGTCTGTCCACCGACTCTGTAGACCGGCTGACATTTATAAAAATGAATCAGTCCTGGATCAGCAGCTATCAATCCCCTGATGCTGAAGTAATGGAATAGATCGGGGATGTCCTCTTCTGCATTCACAAAACCTCCAGCACTGAACTCTTCCAGAATACCACAAAAGGGTTACGGTGTGAAGGCACTTGCTGCCAGGAAAGGCACAATATTTGGCTGCACTGACGCCTGTGCCAGATTTATATCATTTTAATTTTTTGAACCGCAGGGTCCAACCCTGCACTCTTCCACAATACCACAGAGGGGTTACTGTATTATGATGGCACTTGCAGGCCTTGCACCAAAAGCAGAATATCTGGGCGCACTGACGCCTTGACCAGAATCATATCTTTTCAATATAGGACCACATGGTCCACCCCTGCATTCTTCCACAATACCACAGAGGGGATACTGTATGATGATACTTGCTGGCCTGGCAGTCTTGCACCAAAGGCAGAATATCTGGGTGCACTGACGCCTTGACCAGAATCATATCTTTTCAATATAGGACCACATGGTCCACCCCTGCATTCTTCCACAATATCACAGAGGGGTTACTGACACTTGCTGGCCTGGCACCAAAGGCATAATATCTGGGTGCACTGACGCCCATTACCAGATAAAAAACTTTTCAATATAGGACCGCAAGGTTCACCCCTGCATTCTTCCACAATACTAAAGAGGGGTTACTGTATGATGATACTTGCTGGCCTGGCAGTCTTGCACCAAAGGCAGAATATCTGGGTGCACTGACGCCTTAACCAGATGCATATCTTTTTAATATAGGACCGCAAGGTTCACCCCTGCATTCTTCCACAATACCACAGAGGGGTTACTGTATGATAGTACTTGCAGGCCTGGCACCAAAAGCACAATATTTGGGTGCACTGCCACTGACGCCTGTATCAGATTCATATCCTCAGAGGGGTTACGGTGTGACGGCACTGTTGGGGACGCTAAAGGACCAATTTTGAAGCACCTATTGTTACTTTCATCCAAAGCCTGCATAAGTTTCACAAAAATTTAGCCAAAAAAATCAGTAAACTTTTTCTGCGTGTACGAAAATGTCTCCTCTTTTCATACAGACTGCCGCCCCAAGCAGTTGTTTATGGATAGATTAAAGGAAAAGCATTTACCGTCATTTGAAACGGAATTTTTTGGTTTTTAAGTGTTTCTATACATCCTAGAAATCCACCACTTCACGGGCAGGTTATGGGGACCTCCTTGGCACGATATTTGAAGGAATTTTTGGTTTTTATTTTTAACCCTTATTTCGTGGAAAACTCACTGTCCCTTTAAAAACGTCTTTTTTTTTAACTTTTTGTCCTTGTTTCCTGTCCCCCAGGGCACTACCCAGACCCCCATACACCTTTTATGGCAAATATCTAGCATATATGCCCTCTTGGAGGGCACTCTAAAAACCGAATTTTCAGCCTCATTGACTTGCATGGAGTTCGAGTTCGGGTTCGGACCCGAACATATGGGAGGTTCGGGTTCGAGCCCAAACCGAACTCGGGGGGTGTTCGGCTCATCCCTATTCAGGATTCCTCATTTCCTGAGAAGGAAAAAGCAAACCTGAAGAACAGAGAAGTCAGCCTAAATGTAAGCTCTAGACATGTGCAAGCCGAAAAAATTTATTATGGTTCAGTTCGTTTCAGATGGAAAAATGTTTATCCAGAACGAAATTTCATTATTATTTCGATTTGTTATTTCAGATCGAGTTAGACACCAGAAATCCACATGCCGCTCAGTTTATCTAAAGAGTTTTCAATGTAACGCGTGGTGTTTGTTGCAGCAATGACCGATTTATGTATTTTTAAAATATATTGCATACTAGTAAACATAACCGAACAATTTTTTATTGTACCTTGTTTTAATTTTTTAATTTTTTATGTAAATTATAATTGTTTTTATATTTATAACAAATGAATAATTAATCATCTATAATTGCCTATCATTTTTCAATTAACTTTTTCAAATCAAGGAATGCAGTGGTCCACCCCTGCATTCTTCCACAATACCACAGAGGGGTTACTGTATGATGACACTTGCTGGCCTGGCACCAAAGGCATAATATCTTGGTGCACTGACGCCCATTACCAGATAAAAAACTTTTTAATATAGGACCGCAAGGTTCACCCCTGCATTCTTCCACAATACTACAGAGGGGTTACTGTATGATGGCACTTGCTGGCCTGGCACCAAAAGCACAATGTTTGGGTGCACTGCCACTGACGCCTGTATCAGATTCATATCCTCAGAGGGGTTACGGTGTGACGGCACTGTTGGGGACTCTAAAGGACCAATTTTGAAGCACCTATTGTTACTTTCATCCAAAGCCTGCATAAGTTTCACAATAATTTAGCCCAAAAAATCAGTAAACGTTTTCTGCGTGTCCGAAAATGTCTCCTCTTTTCATACAGACTGTCGCCCCAAGCAGTTGTTTATGGATAGATTAAAGGAAAAGCATTTACCGTCATTTGAAACATCATTTTTTTGTTTTTAAGTGTTTCTATACATCCTAGAAATCCACCACTTCACGAGCAGGTTATGGGGACCTCCTAGGCACGATATTTGAAGGAATTTTTGGTTTCTATTTTTAACCCTTATTTCATGGAAAACTCACTGTCCCTTTAAAAACGTCTTTTTTTAAAACTTTTTGTCCTTGTTTCCTGTCCCCCAGGGCACTACCCAGACCCCCATACACCTTTTATGGCAAATATCTAGCATATATGCCCTCTTGGAGGGCACTCTAAAAACCGAATTTTCAGCCTCATTGACTTGCATGGAGTTCGAGTTCGGGTTCGGACCCGAACATATGGGAAGTTCGGGTTCGGGCCCAAACCGAACTCGGGGGGTGTTCGGCTCATCCCTATTCAGGATTCCTCATTTCCTGAGAAGGAAAAAGCAAACCTGAAGAACAGAGAAGTCAGCCTAAATGTAAACTCTAGACATGTGCAAGCCGAAAAAAATTATTATGGTTCAGTTCGTTTCGGATGGAAAAATGTTCATCCGGAACGAAATTTCATTATTGTTTCGATTTGTTATTTCAGATCGAGTTAGACACCAGAAATCCACATGCCGCTCAGTTTATCTAAAGAGTTTTCAATGTAACACGTGGTGTTTGTTGCAGCAATGACCGATTTATGTATTTTTAAAATATATTGCATACTAGTAAACATAACCGAACAATTTTTTATTGTACCTTGTTTTAATTTTTTAATTTTTTATGTAAATTATAATTGTTTTTATATTTATAACAAATGAATAATTAATCATCTATAATTGCCTATCATTTTTCAATTAACTTTTTGAAATCAAGGAATGCAGTGATTGGCCAGGCTGCTGTCAAACACTACACCTCTGAGAATGTCACAACAAAGGCAATTCGTTATATAACAAACCGATCCAAATCGATTTGTTATATTCCAATCCATTTCGGATGCAGCCAATATGTGATTCGTAATTTAAGAAATAGTTCCAAAATACGAATCTTTAAAAATTCAGACGTATTGAGATTCGTTCTGAAATGAATCACATACGTCTAATGGGAACAGGGTTTTTGTGTGAGGCCAGTGTTTGTATGTTCACTTTACACCTCAATCCCTCATCCAAGCTCTTATTATCTCCTGCCTTGACTAATGTAACCTCCTTCTCTCTGGCCTTAAGAGATCATAGGTTCTCCCTCTGAAGTCTGTTATGAAAGCCTGTGCCAGACTCATACACCTCACCTATGCAAAAAAAACGGTTTTGAGCCTGTTCCCTCCCAGGGAGGCTGCGGATACCTGAAGTATCCAGCCCACGACAACGTGATTAAACCATAACTAGAAAAAAGGTGTCACTTGCGCTTACTCCAGTAGCTCATTGAGAAATAAAACACAGTCAGAGGTTTTGGTTTACTTGAATGGCCAATAAAGTGTAAGATTACCTGCCACGTCACGGCACCTCTGGGTCAGGTGAGTCCTACCTAATGAAACCAAGAGTTGCTTTCTAAGCAACTACATGTCCTCATGCTGCTTCTCAACTAAAAGGCAGACTGGTGGATTTATTTATTCCCTCACCAGGAATAATTCCACTTTGGAATTGAAAAGAAAATCAAAGAAAATGGGAGCAGCAAAAATTACCTGGCTGAGGATACAGCAAAATATTCACCTATGCAAAAAAATGGTTTTGCGCCTATTCTCTCCCAGGGTGGCTGCGGAGACCAGAAGTATCCAGACCACAACATGTAAAACCAAAACTAGAAAAAAAAGTTGTCATCCACTTCACGCACCTCTCGCACCTCACCCCTCTGTCAATCTCTACACTGGCTCCTGTTTCCTTTAGAATCCAATTAATTATATTGCTCACATACAAAGCTCTCCAATGTCGCCAACGTTTCAGTGCTCTGACGTTCCCTGAACTTCAGGCAATCAAATTTCGCCACCCCGCGGTGGGCTCAGGCTGCTGCAGGAAAGAAAAAAAGAACAATGATCTGCAGCGCACACAGAGGACAGTCGGAGCTGACGGGTGGGGGGGACGCAGAGCAGGTTATTTTGACTTTGATTTTATTATTTCTGCGGCTGCAGCACTTAATGGCATGTGAGGCTCAGCCTCACCTGCCACCCCTGATCGCACATCCCTGCCTGAATGCATCAGATAAGCCGCTGAACACCGCAGATAAACTACCGAATCCCGCAGAAAAAACACCAAGCGCATCTAACGATCCACTAAACACACCTGCAGCCCGCCAAACGCAGCCGAAGATACGCCAAACACCTCCTATCAGCTGGCGAACACCGCTGAAAAAGTCATCCACTCACCAAACAGGGGTAAAAAAAACACTTTCAAAAGGCAATTTAAAAAAATTATGCATGAAAATGCCTGGAATTTACATATAAGGTCCTATGAATAATAATAAAAAGATATGTTGCAGAATAAAAAAAACTTCTTTTTAAAAATAATCAGAATCAAAACACCGTATTTCACTGCTGCCGAACAGGCACCGTATTTCACGGCCGCCGAACAGGCACCGTATTTCACTTGCCGACAAATAGGCACCGTATTTCACTTGCCGTCAAACAGGCATCGTATTTCACTGCCGCCGAACAGGCACTGTATTTCACTGCCGACAAATAGGCTCCGTATTTCACTGCCATCAAACAGGCAACGCATTTCACTGGCACCGAACAGGCACCGTATTTCCCTGCCATCGAACAGGCGCCGTATTTCACTGCCGCTGAACAGGCACTGTATTTCACTGCCGACAAATAGGCTCCGTATTTCACTGCCGTCAAACAGGCAACGTATTTCACTGTCACCGAACAGGCACCGTATTTCACTGTCGCTGAACAGACACCGTATTTCACTGTCATCGACCAGGCACCATATTTCATGTATTTCAGTGTAACAGCAACTGGGGTTTACTGGTCTCCAGCTTGAAGACCAGACCTGAACCTGTTACAGCGTCTGTCCCTTCTCTTCACTCAACCTGATTTGCATCAGTTTTCCTTCTCACAACCCTCAGCCAGAACTCGAGGAAGTGCAATAGATTCATATGTATCTCTCCCCAAAACACCAGACACAGCTTAATGCAGGGGAATGAATATCTTTAATGAAAATGAGAGCAATTATATGGACAACAGAGAGGTGGGAGGTAACATGACACAATCAACAGAATACATTGTCTACATGCGGGAGAGTTGAATTCCTAGAGAAGACACAGAAACCTAATTAGTTACATAATAGACAGGATTAACACACACAGCATCAGATTAATCTAAGGACAAACAGATAGGAGAACAATATGTTACATTGTATCACAAATACAAACTAACTCCTAAAATACAAACAGTTTCAAGCTAGATGTATTTCTAACTCGTTAACCCTTAGCTGACCTCTGTGACCATTGTCTTTGATAACTGGCTTTGCCAAACTGGTTCCCGATCTCTTGGCAGGAGGCCAGCATCCAAACCTCTCCAACAGGCACAGAGGCCATGTAAAGTGTGGGCAAGGTTGCCAAGGACGGGAGGGCACAAAGGTAGAGGGAGCTTTGGTTACAGCCAGCTATTTGAATAGCTGAATGACCACGAAATTGCACTGTACGGGGACACTCACCATTCGGTGCAATTCGTTGGCAAATTTGGCTCTCTTTGAATGACCCCTTTTAATGTTTGTCTCATACGCACCAGTATAATGTGATTTAAATTAGATATGGCATAATTTGTCACAGATAACACTCATTAAACAAATTTTATTTTAAGCCAACAGTTTTTAAATTAGCAGCACACGAGCAGTAGCTATGCCTCACAATATTCCTGAAGGTCAGGTCACCCAGAGAAGGCAAGAATGTTTGGACATGACAATTTTACGAAAGCATCACCAGCCAAGGTTAAGAAAAAAGCCATGGTAAATAATAATAATGAGTGTCCCCTGTACAACAAATGAAGCGTGGCGCGTCCTGCAGACTGAGGGGAAGCTACAAGGGAGCCACAACTAGAAAATTCAAAACCTAAGATTTTAAATACTTAAAAATAAGTTATTTTTTCATCTTTTAACCCTTTCGCTGCAAAAACACTAATACATGTCCATTGTAATCGATAAGAACATTGACATCCATTATATGTTTTGCACAGGGTGCGTCTGAGGAGGACAAATTGGTAAGTTTGGGCGCAGCATGTCCTGGCACACGTTGGGCAAGCATTTGTAGGAGCCCCTGCTGTTTCACTTGAGGTTCTGGACTTGAGCAATGCCTGCTTGTGTTGTGTTCTGCTTTGACAGCTTGACAGTCATATGAAAAAGGTCACACCAGGTGGAGTGCTTGTAAGTCAGTGATTTCCAGTTGACTTTTCAATGTCAAGTGACTTCAGGGACACCTTGTGTGTATCTTTATGGCGTTTGCTCTGTGCTCCTCGTGAGTTTCTGCATGTGACACAAGAGCCATTTCTGCCTGTATGCTGATAATGCAGACCCCGTGTGACATTGTGCCAGATAAAGGACGCCATCTAGAGCTTACAACCTTTCATCCCGCTAGCGTTTGGAATGTAATATGCAGTGGCTACCTGGGCTAACGTTAATGCTCACGCAGGTGAACACTAACGTTAGCACCAAGAATGTAATGTGGCCCTTAATGTGAGTAAGATTGAGTAACGTACTTTCTAGATCTTGAAAGGAGCCGAGAGATCTCATGAGTTCCTCTAAGCTCAAAAGATGTGGAATTCATGTGGTTTCCGGGCACTGTGAGTGAGATTCTCCCCCTTTTAAGCAGATTTTCTGTTCCTCATGGACGTGAGCTTTATCCATTGTGGAAACAGCAACAGTTGCTGAAAAATGATATAGAGGAGACAGACGCAACTGAAAAGGAAACAAATCACAAAACTTTAAAATAATTGGTGCCAGTAACGTATCAATGTTAGCAGAGAATGTACAGAACTGTGAAAAACCTTTGAATGATGAGCTGCCGATATGATGGTGGTTTTATAGAATTCCATCCCAATACAAACAGCAGAGGGTCATAAAGTAAGATATGATTTATTTATAGGAGTCAAAGGTCTGAATGTGACATAAAACCTACATTTTATAAGAGCAAAGACTAAAAACTGGATTTTTTAAGGTTTACAGCCACAGTCTGTACGTTTTATAGGTTTGGGAGTCTGAAGCAACAAGGAAATGTCCAGACGAGATGTTTTACACGTTGCAGCTCACGCGTCTTGTTAACGGAATTTATGTCAAAGTGAGACAAAGAAACAAACAGAAAACGTCCTTTTCTGGCAAAGCAGAGAAGAGAATTCACCGGCAAACACCGGCATGCACCAGGACACACACCAGGACACGCACTGGGACACACACCAGGACACGCACTGGGACACACACCAGGTCACAAACTGGGATACGCACCAGGACACGCACCGGGACACACACCAGGACACGCAGCAGGACAAACACCAGGACACACACCAGGACACACACTGGGACACACACCAGGACACAAACTGGGATAGGCACCGGGACACACACCGGCATGCACCAGGACACACACTGGGACACACACCAGGTCACAAACTGGGATACGCACCGGGACACACAACAGGACACACACCGGGACACACACCAGGACACAAACTGGGACACACACCAGGACACAAACTGGGATAGGCACCGGGACACACACCGGCATGCACCAGGACACACACTGGGACACGCACCAGGTCACAAACTGGGATACGCACCGGGACACACAACAGGACACACCCGGGACACACACCAGGACACACACTGGGATACGCACCGGGACACACACCGGCACACAAGTGGACACATACCGCGCACCATGGAGGAGTTAGCCAAACTGAAAAGTAAAGTGAAACACTTCAGATTTGAAGCAAAGAGCGGATATTCTCGTCTCCTCATCCAGCTCTTTGGGTATTTGGGGCACGGGAAGTCCTCCTTCATCAACACGTGTAGGTATGTCTTGGACGATGGAGAATTCATCAATCACACCCAGGCAAACAGTGATCGTGGAGGACACACCACGGAAAGGATATCTTACCCACTCACTGAGACCATCACGCTGGTGGATAACCGCGGCTGTCGCACAATGGACGGCTACGAGACCGGAGAGATCTACGCGCAGCTGGGTAAGTGCAAAATGTAGCGAGACATTACTGCTGACACGGGGCATTAATCTATGAATCCTGTAGATATTGCACATTTCTGGGACCTGGTCACACAGGACGATACAGTGTATCATTTATCAATCAGCCTGATCTACTGGAAGTAACTATTATCAAGGATCTCCTGTATGTTTCTATCATACAGCATTTTGATTCGCGGTAAGAATTCGGCTGAGATATCGGCTCTCGCAGCTTTACTTTTTAATGGACATAGCAGCTTTAGAGACTCAATCCAATTCATGGGGATGCATTGCCAACTCCCCAAAAATTATAAAAATGTTAAAAGATGCTGATTAATGACTTCCCAGACCAGGAAATCGAGGGAATCAGACGGAAATCGTTTTATAAACATCAGATATTTCTAATAGTCACGTTTAAAGACACAATCTGTGAGATGCCGGATAAAAAGAGGCTTTTCTGGCCATTTTCCCGGCTTTACTCAGACCAGCTGAGGTTTTTGAATATTGGCTACAGCTGAATTAATTTGATTGAATATTCGGAAATACAGCTGATACAATTAAATCGAGCCCCGTGATTTGTAATCTTGTTTCCTCTCATCGAGTCTCTCTCTGTCTGTGATGGAAATGTTTGGTTTTTTTTTGCTCTTCAAAGCAAACAGTTCGCCAATCATTGTTGAATTGCCAGTGAACCACGGTGCTGTTCGGTGGCAGTGAAATACAGTGAATGTTCATCGCCAGTGAAATACGGTGTCTATTCGGCGGCAGTGAAATCCGGTGATGTTCGGCGGCAGTGAAATCCCCCATAGAGAAGCAATGGTTAATCTATTCACATTGAACAGCAGAGAAATGTCAGTGAAATGCCCTGATGTTCAGTGGTTTCATTCGACAGGTTTAATCAGGCGAATCCCATAGGTTTCAATGTTAAAAATATTCCCGTTTTAATTCAATATCTAATAAACCATTTATTATTTTAATCTGCAGCAAAAAGTCTCTTTATTTATTTTTTAGTCATTTCGGGATTTTTTCAGCAATTTTTTTTTTAAACAGTGTTTTTTTTTTCGGCAACAGACCTTTTTATTATCATTCATTGGATTTATATGTAAATTCCAGACATTTTCATCCAGTAGTTTTTTGCAAACAATGTTTCAATTTTCAAGCTTTCAATCGTATTTGTTTTTGTTTGTTTTTTCAAGACGGCGGCTTGTGGGATTTTTTCTGCGGCTGGTCAAGGCTGTGCTCAGCAGCTCATCGGCTGCTGTCCGGCATGTTTGCGTCACCTGTCTGTGTCGTGTTTGCGGCATGTTTGTGTCTGGCGAGCTGATGCCACGTTTGTGTCGACGGACGAAGTGCGGCGAATCAGAAAGCACCAAAATGTCGTGACTTTTTTGTGCTCTCTGAATAACCCCCATGTCTAGTAACTCACATAATGCTATTAGTAAAGAGACGAACGTTTGGAAAATGCAATAATATCAAAATAAATACTCAAAAATGACTAAAATTTGCTCAGCTTCAAATACAAAAAGTAACCGGAAACTAAAACACCGTTTTATGGGTTTGTTTATATTTCCTTCTTTCATTCAATCCAAACATTGTTTAATTCTATTATTTTTACTTTTTAACTTATACCTCTGACCCGCTTGGGGTGAGAACAGGTGTCACAGACGTCCAAAACAAAGGAAACAATGAATGAAAACAATTGCAATTGGGAAAGAGATGTTGTTAGTATATAGGCTCACTTATCACATATATACGGTATATAAACACATTGTGTCTCTTGATTGGATCTCAGTATCCCTCGTTCTTTTTGTAATCTGTGTCCAGCTAACCTGCTGCCCCTGGATAAGCCGGTGGAGTGGAGCAAAGGAGATATGCTTGCTGAGAGAATAATACAGGCTGAACCTGACGTCCAAAGCTCTGATTTCATCTTTCCGATATTTGTGCACAGGTAAGAGAATTCCGTGGCCTGAGATAAAATCCCTGAAACCCGACATAGGGCCTTATTCCCTTCCAAACACTAAAATGGGGAAAATAACGGGGATAATGTGCCCCTGCAGGTTTCCCAGTAGCGTCCCCATTTCAGCGTGAGATTCCTGGGCATGCATATTTCAGCACCTTGCCCCAAAACCATTTACTGCCTTCAGGGATTCTCGTGGTTGCGGCAAGTATAACCTCTTGGCAGGCCCGGACTGGCCATCAGGCTTACCATAGCTGCGGGCCTTCTGGGTCGGTCGACCGTTAGCGAGGAGGCCTTAACAGTTTCCAGCCAGGCTGCCTGGGGCAGCCTTGGTCCAGCGGGGACTCCAAGCTGGCGGCCAGCGCGTCCAATCGGATAAGCAGAGGGAGGCGGCCCTCCGGCCGGCACCGCTGATTATGTCACGGGGAGCAGCGCATGACGGCACGCCCTGTGACATAATCAGCGGGTGTTGGCCGGAGTTCTGAAAATTGCCTACTTTTTCAGAACACATGTCTCCCGCTGATTATTAATAACCCGTCGAAGAAACCGCCTAACACAGCTGCAACCCGCTGAACAAATCGCCAAATGCAGCCGCAACCTGCCAAACAAACCGCCGAATGCAGCCAATGACCCACTGAAAGCAGCTGATGACCCACTCGAAAGGACCACCGGAAAAAGCCGACCAGCCACCAAACTGGTAAAAAAAAACACAAACATTTAAAATATATATATATTATTTTAAAAACTACTGCATGAAAATGCCCGCAAATGACATATAAGCTCATTTGAAGACTAATAATAAAAGGTCTGTTACAGAAAGAAAAACGATATTTAAAAAAAAAATTCTGAGCATTTCACTGACATTTCTCTGCTGTTCAATGTGAATAGATTAACCATTACTTCTCTATGGGGATTTCCCTGCCGCCGAACAGCACCGTATTTCAATGACGCTGAACAGACACCGTATTTCACTGCTGTCGAACAGCACTGTATTTCACTGCCGCCGAACAGGCGCCGTATTTCACTGCCGCCGAACAGGCGCCGTATTTCACTGCTGCCGAACAGGCGCCGTATTTCAATGCCACCGAACAGGTGCCGTATTTCACTGCTGCCAAAAAGGCACTGTATTTCACTGCCGTCGAACAGCACCGTATTCCACTGCCGCCGAACAGGCACTGTATTTCAATGCTGCCGAACAGGCGCCGTATTTCACTGCCGCCGAACATACACCGTATTTCACTGCCGCCGAACAGGTGCCATATTTCACTGCCGTCGAACAGCACTATATTCCACTGCCGCCGAACAGGCACTGTATTTCACTGCCGCCGAACAGGCACCGTATTTAACTGCCACTGAACAGCACCGTATTTCACTGCCGTCGAACAGGCACCGTATTTCACTGCTGCTGAACAGGCACCGTATTTCACTGCTGCTGAACAGGCACCGTGTTTCACTGCTGTCGAACAGCATCGTATTTCACTGGCAATTCACCAAAATTTGGGGAATTGCTAGCTTTTTGTAAAACCGAATGGCCACAAAATGCACCGTACGGGGAAATTACTTGGCCTATTCGGTGCTCTTTAAATAATCCCTAAAGTGCACCAAATGGTGAATTCTATTTTACGGTGCAATTTTGTGGCCGTTCGGTGACCTTTGGCGTCAGTGAAATCCCATAGAGATGTAATGGTTAATCTATTCAGAGATGCTGAACTGCACTGAAATGTTGGTGAAATTCCTATTTTCTTTCCCCACGGATTTTTTTGGTGCTTCAGTTCGACAGCTTTAAACGAGCGAATCCCATAGGATTCAATATAAAAAAAAATATTATTGTTTTATTATTTTTATTCAACCCTTTATTCTTTTCAGTTCTAGCAAAAAGCCTTTATTTACTGTAATTATTTTTTTGGTATTTTTCTGGATTTTTTTTAGGCGAACGTTTTGATTCCCTTATTTTTTTATTCTGTTTTTTAAATTTATTTTGTAACAGACCATTTTAGATTTTTTTTTAATAGGACCTTTTATTATTTTAATGCATTTTTGTGCTCTCTGTTAGCACCAAATAAATACAAAGTAACGTCCTTCAGCTGTTCGCTGTTTAGATATCGTTTTAGGTTACTGTCATTACCTGATACATCTGCATTGTGTGATATTGTCATTGTGTGATATTGTCACTGTGTGATATTGTCATGGTGTGAGCCAGTGAGAGCTCTTTCCACACCCCCTTCCACATGAAAGATTTGAGTGGTTTGATTTTTAAAGGTTCAGGTTGTGGTGTTTGCGTATTAAGCTGACATTCCCCTCACTGTGTCCGTCTGTTGCATCTGTGTCCCCGTAAGTTTGTCATTGCATTATCTTTATTCAGTGTCAAAACTTATCCAGACAGTCTGATGTTACACTGTGACTGTCAGGGGCTCTATTGCTCTGGTTTTGGGCTATGGCTGGGGGCAGAAGCACCAGAATGGGTTATGGCTGGGGACGACACTGGATTGGACTGTGGCTGTGGGCAGTGACACAGAATGGGCTAAGGCAGGAGAGCTGCACCAGAATGGACTATGTCTGTATGAAGTTTCATGGTAACGCTGGATTCAGAGCAGTTTCCTAATGATTTGTGTTCACTGATCAGGTAGTGAGGAGGAAACATTTCACGTCATGTGATACAACAAACCAGCCATGGAGACACAGCTACTGGAAGCTTTATCTCTACTTTAATCATATCTCGATACGTTTCTGTCCTTTATAGTGTGAGGATGTCCATCGTTTCTGAAGACCTTCACCAATTCAGGGATTTGCTGAAAACTGCGAGAGATTTAACAGGTAAAACACATATTTTATTTATTTATTTGCTTCTAATAAACGTCTATTTATCTTCATTAAGTGAATGTTTTAAAGCAGAGCCTGGGGTAGTTTGGCTCATAAGATGCCATGACTAGTGGCTCAGTGAAATGGAGGCCACACCAATCGACCAATGGCCGCGCCAAAAGACCCAAATCAGGGCTTCGTTAAATTTAAATGAGTTTCATTACTGAAAGAAACAAATCAGGGCCTGTAAACCGTGACTGTCACAGCGGAAACTATCTGCCGGATTAAAGAGAAGATCCTCTCTGAGCAGGGATTCCTCCTGGTTATTGATTTCACTGTATAAACCATTCATTGAGATGGCACTTCCCTTTTTAAGTCCCAGTGGATGACCCTGTGCCCTCCATGCAGTCTTTAGAGATACTGTATGTGTATATGTTAGTCCATGATGAAGCCTCCATCACATGTAACTCCTGCATTGTCTTCTTTCTATCAGGAATATTCCCCATTGTTGTTCTGACCTATAAGACCCGTGGAAATGTTTCAGAGAAGGAGAGGATTTTCAGGGATCTCGGGGTGGAGCGGGTCTTTGCATTTGAGAATTACACCCCATCGGATCATATAAAGACTCGAGGAAGACACGAAGATGTCCTGAGGTTCCTTCATGAGCTTATTACGGATGTGAAGTTTCGAGTTTCTCAAGCACGAAATCCTGAGAAGGAAATGGTGGACAGGAAGATACTCGTGCTCAAACACATAAAGAATCGCGACAATGAAGAGCACAGAGTGAGCCAGGAACAAAGAGGAACAACCGGGGAACAGAGAGTGCAACCAGGAACCACCGAGGAACAGAGAGCAGAACCAGAAACCACTGGGGAACAGAGAGCAGAACCAGAAACCACTGGGGAACAGAGAGTGGAACCAGGAACCATCGGGGAACAGGGAGCGGAGCCAGGAACCACCGAGGAACAGAGAGATAAAGACAAGGAAGTGAAACAATGCAGCAATGAGCCTAAACCACAAAGCAACAAAATAACAAATCTGCAACAAAATGAACAACAAAAGCCCAATAACACAAGACAAAGGGTGACGTGGCCGGAGACAAAGACTGAACACAGAGAAAGTAACATTTACAACGACATCAGAAACCGAGAGGAGACATTCAGGAAACCCAAAACACCGGACAAAAAGGGGAAACGTGGGAAAGGAAGACGGGGAAATAGCTGTAAATCACAATAAGTCTCCCGGCACAACATGGGGATCTGAAATCCTGCGAAAGCCTGAAATTACAAGGAAATGCACATTATTTATTAATATTACATCACAATGTGTCAGCATGACTTACTGAACGTGGGAAGGTTTGAATTTCAAGAATCAGGTCAAAATTCTAAATCTAATGTGATAATAGACATGTTTCGTGATAAGCGTCTCATTTCGAGCACTTTATCAGGGTTATTCAGAGAGAGGTGAAACTCTGGAGAATGACTGGAGAAGTGAAAATTCTAGGTCAAAATAGCCAAACCAGAAAAATTCTCCCATTTATCTCACTTTCCAAATCGGCTATTTTGACCTAGAATTTTCACTTCTCCAAAAGTTCTCCAGAGTTTCACCTTTCTCTGAATAACCCTGTATTTCTACTGATCCAAGATCTTAATTTTTTCAGAAATTAATTCTCTTTGGAAACAATAAGCAGGAATTTTCAGATGTTTAAATATCAGCGCGTCCATTGGCTGAGACAAAGGAATCCCCGAATTTATTTTCATAGAGATGTGAGATGCCAGAGATTCCGGCTAATGTCCACAGAAACCAGAAAAACGAGCCGCATGGAATGTTCCAGATTTGCCAATATATAGAATGTCACAATAAACGCCCTAAAGCAGAATGCAGGAGATCAGTGAGAGAGGAAGCCAACGTGTCCTTAATACTCACACTGCCTGACGAGGCTGAAGGAGATGCCTGGGGGCAGGGGTCAAGTCCTAAAAATAGAAGGGCCCTTTTCCCTAATGAATATTAATGGTATTGTTCCGGTGAGTAAGGGTTAACGTCAGTATAAGTAACTTTAACTCATGCCCCCATATTACCTTCCTGACGTTAAACACTAAAAATCCCGTTACCGCATCATTGCTTGCGCGAGCTTCCTGTACTTTGTGCATCCTATACTTAACATGGGGAGCCAATCAGTAATTAGCGTTATGTGTAAAGTTTTATAAAGTGCAGGCGCTAATTACCGCACCGATAGGCTACACTAATTTTTATTGTCACATACAAGCTGGTGCTGTATGATTGCACTTTTGCAGAATCATTTAACACCCCCTAACCCCCCCCCCTCGACTCAGACCTCCTGGAGGTTACATTTTTCATAAAAGAAAATTAAATTCAAGGCCAAACTGTTTTTTCTCGCTCATTAAGCTGACATGGAACCCGGAAACTGATGGACGTAGGAGAGAGAAAGACTTTGCTGTGTTGGGAAACTATTTTCTTTGTATAAAAATAAAGTCATGGTTGAGTTTTCAGCGGCTTAATGACAGTTTTATTATTCTCTAGTGTTGCTTTATTATTCTCTAATATTGCTTTATTATTCTCTAGTGTTGCTTTATTATTCTCTAATATTGCTTTATTATTCTCTAGTGTTGCTTTATTATTCTCTAATATTGCTTTATTATTCTCTAAAATCGCTTTATTATTCTCTAATATTGCTTTATTATTGCAGTTTAATCGGCGCGAGACGAGCCCTGGCCCAAATAAAGTATAACTGAACATTACACCCTGCAGTGCCTTCTCTGAGCGCCGTCTGTAACGCAATCATACTGACTTCACATGTTATTGCATACAGTTTATTTGAATATATGTTATTGGATACAGTTTATTAAGTTACAATTAATTGGGAATAATTTTATTGGGATATTGGGTTACATTTTATTGGCAATAATTTTTTGGATACATTTTATTTGGATTTATTTTATTGGGATACAATGTTTTGGGATACATTTTTATGGGATAGAGTTAATTTGGAATCATTTTATTAGATACATTTTTTGGGATACAGTATTTTAAGATACATTTTGAAGGGGATCATTTTATTTGAATTCATTTTATTGGGATAAAATTTACTGAGAATCAATTTTTGGCTTACATTGTATTGGGATACATTTTATTGGGATACATTGTATTGGATAATTTTTTTGGATACATTTTATTGGGATACATTTTATTGGATAATTTTTTTTGGATACATTTTATTGAAAAAGCTGGTCTGCTTGAACTAGTCAAGCTTACCACAAGGTATTGGTGACAAGATTTAAAACAAAGAAAACTTTATTAAGGCACGAAGCCAATAATTAAGAACTGTATACAACGTGATCACTTTAGACAAACACACAACAAAAATGGTAACAAAGTGTTCAATCTGTTAAGGCATCTCCGTAAGCATAATGTGTCTAAGAACTCAAGAGTCTCATTCGAATCAGCTGAAGGCTGTAATATATATTGAGGAGATGAGGACATACTTGAAAACGAGAGAAATCTCAATGTATCCTTCCTGGTAAAATCCTTTATAAATAAATAAATAAATGGCAATGGGGGAGCCTAAGGAACACATAAAAGAAAAATAGGGGCAGAAACTCTTTATGTAAATCTATAAATACATTGTTTATATATATATGTATATATAGCCCCCCGCACACAATCTGCAGTGTTGGAAAAAATTGTAAACCACAAGGTACCCTTATAATATGTTGGCGCAGCAGTGATCAAAAAGAATATATACCGACTATCAAGAAGTGCTTGGAAATATACCATCCATACGAGATTTGCAATGCCAAAATTCTTTCATCACAAAATTCACTCGATGGGGGAGGGAACTTCTAGGAAGAGGGTGAAAGGTTAGTTACCCACAGTCAGAGATATATGTATATGTGTACAACGGCATGCACTGTGTTGAAAGGGTTATAGATCGCCAAGTGGTATTACAATGCACTATCCCAACCAATGGTCATATAAACGGTTCAAAAATACCTGGAAACATATGGTCCATGTGGAAAGTAAATACCGATCTCAGTATCAACCATGGTCACCCAATTGTTAGCTGTGTAAGGGAGATTTGAAAGGGTCAGGGTTAGATGCCCACAATCCAAAAAAATACGCACCAGCGTCTGCAATATTGAGGAATTTGTAAAACGCCTAAAAAGCCCTTGTGATACACTGCCACAGCAGTGATCCAACATGAATAAATGCCAATAGCAATGCCGTAAATGATAACCACAAAAACTTGCTGTATATGGGAGATTTGGGGGTAAGGATTAAACTGCCCACAGAAAAAATGCACCCTACACGCGTTTCGCCTTGCACAGGTTCGTCAGGAGTTTTATTGGATACATTTTATTGGATACATTTTTTGGGATACTTTTTATTGGGATACATGTTTTTTGAGATACATTTTGATGAGTAAATATAAAGATATTTTGATCTGCGTCCTGATAAATATCGCTCACAGTGTAATATATATATATATGAAAGGATTTCTTAGTGATTCTGATAAATGATAAATATAAAACACTCATATAACTGATTCACTACATTGAAAATTGATTTCAAGGAATCCCATGATCCTCTGCGTTCCTGGAGCTGTCTGCACTGATTACTGTCTGTGAATGGAAACCTGGGAAATGACCATAGGGCTTGAGTTAAGTCAGCTCCATCGCCCCAATCAGCAGCTTTGTTGATTGTATTCCGGCCATTTCACTCTAGTTTATACTCGCTAACGGAAATTTCAGCTTAATCGATTTAATCCCACTTTATCAGAAAACCAATTTCAGAAAAATATATACTTTCCTGGAATGGGTTAATAAATGGGTTTCCAGGCAGAGAAACATTGGAAAGTCAGACTGAATCCCTCGATAAAGCATTGGATGATCAAGCAGCCGTGCTTTGTGAAGAAAATCCACGTGATACAGGCACAAAATATGTGTTTTCTGGTTTTACCAGCCCACTTTCTTTGGAGCAGCATCACGTTTAGCTTTTAAGCTGTGGCTGAGTTTTTTCAGTGGATCCAGTTGATATTTTGTAATAATTAAATCGAGCCTCTAGTTACATAGTGTCGGGTTCTGATGTCGATGTGAACGTCTCGCGACCTGCTACACTTTTCATGTTTGTTTATAAATACCCTCAGTCTCTGGAATTCATATCATTTTAAAAGTGCGTTTTATGGTTGGTGCGTGTGATATAAAGCGTCAGTAACGTTTACAGGCTGGGGATAAACTGCGCACAGCACAAGGAAATGGAGACTCACTTTATGCAAAACAAAGCGATAAACTGCCCAGAAACGTGTAAAAACGTGTAAAATGAAGATTCAGCGTTTTATTGGGTCTGTCCAGGAACATAAAAGGGTTTATTCAGCTCTCTCGTTCCCTGCACTTCGCGGAATCAAAGTTCCCCACCCTGCGTTGAATTCAGCATTAACTGCAGGGTCCCTGGAGTGCAGGGAAAACCCGCCGCAAACCCCCCGCAATCCTGCTGTAATCCTGACGAAAACCCACCGAAAGTCAGAAAAAACAGAACCAAACATGTTGGAAAAAGCCAATGAGCAGCCGATCACAGCGCAGAGCAGCTGCCGGAAAAAGCCGACAAGCAGACGAGCGGGGTAAAAAAGTAAAAAAGACAGTTCGCTTGAAAGTTTCAAAGTTGAAACAGTGTTTGCAAAAAAACTACTAGACATGTGCACAGCACAAAATTTCGTTTTGAACTAATGGATTAGTCCTAAAATGGAATTTATTTAGTTGCTAAAGAAATTCGTTTTCAGTTCTTTAGTATGAAAACTAATTTCACTCATCCGAAAACCAGTGGATACAATTACTATTGTAGTGGCTCCTCAGAGGACTGAGATCGCTGCTTGTTACAGTATCTCCCACTCTCAGCACAACGTGGGCCATATTACATAGTTGGTGCTAACTTAACCAGAGCTGTTGTAAACTTCCCAGAGCCATTATAGCCTATGGAGGTTTTCAGTTTACAACAGCTCTGGTTAAGTTAGCACCAACATTGTAATACTGTCCCGTGTCAGGCAAAGCTGTTACAGTAACTGACTGCTGCTCATCACAGCGCTCAGAGTTTCAGTAAAACGAGTAAATAATATTATTATATATAAGAGGTTAGAACAATATTATTTCCTTGTTTTACTGAAACTCTGAGCACTGTTACAGTCAGTTACTGTAACAGCTGAGCCTGATACATTGTATTGAGAGATAATGTAACAAGCAGCCGATCTCAGCGCTCACAGCCACTGGATTTAAAGGGCTAAAAAAAACAAACGCTCCTCTCTGTATAATGTTTATAACATCCTCCTGCATTAATTAATACCCCTCTCTGTATAATGTATAGAACATCCTCCTGAATTAATTAATGTCCCTCTCTGTATAGAACATCCTCCTCAATTTATACCTTTCTCTGTATAATGTATATAACATCCTCCTGCATTAATACCCTTATCTGTATAATGTATAGAACATCCTCCTGCATTAATACCCCTCTCTGTATAATGTATAGAACATCCTCCTGCATTAATTAATGCCCCTCTCTGTATAGAACATCCTACTGCATTGGCATGTGGAGGGTGCAGAACTTCGGATGTTGCGATGTTGCGCTTCATTACTGGTCTCCTTCACTCTTCAATATAATTTCATAAAAAGGACTGAAACTAAAATGTAGTGCACTTTATTTTAGTCTCTTTCGTTTTTTGTACTGAGCAGTTTCGTATCTCTTGAGTCATACGAAAACTAAATTATCCCAAAATTCGGACTAAATCGTTTTAGTACTAAAATGAATGCACATGTCTAAAAACTACTACTATTACTACTGAACGAAAATGTCTGGAATTTACATATAAGATCCTATGAATGATAATAAAAAGGGCTGTTATAGAAAGAAAAAAAACTATTTAAAAAAAAAATGGAAAAAGAATTTTGCCGAAAAAATCCCAAAAACTGCCTAAAAGATCCTAAAAAAATCAATCAGTAAAGAGACTTTTTGCTGCAGAATATTATAATAAACGGTTTATTAGATATTGGATTATTGGATATTATTGGATATTCTTCCCGCCCGGGAAACCAGAGAAATCTCAATGTATTCTTCCTGGAAACCAGAGAAATCTCAATGTATCCTTCCTGGAAACCAGAGAAATCTCAATGTATCATTCCTGGAAACCAGAGAAATCTCAATGTATCCTTCCTGAAAAACCAGAGAAATCTCAATGTATCCTTCTTGGAAAACCAAAGAAATCTCAATGTATCCTTCCTGGAAACCAGAGAAATCTCAATGTATCCTTCCTGGAAACCAGAGAAATCTCAATGTATCCTTCCGGTAAACCAGAGAAATCTCAATGTATCCTTCCTGGTAAACCAGAGAAATCTCATTGTATCCTTCCTGGAAACCAGAGAAATCTCAATGTATCCTTCCTGGAAACCAGAGAAATCTCAATGTATGCTTCCTGGAAATCGAGAGAAATCTCAATGTATCCTTCCCGGTAAATCAGAGAAAGCTCAATGTATCCTTCCTGGAAATCGAGAGAAATCTCAATGTATCCTTCCCGGTAAACCAGAGAAATCTCAATGTATCCTTCCTGGAAATCGAGAGAAATCTCAATGTATCCTTCCTGGAAATCGAGAGAAATCTCAATGTATCCTTCCTGGTAAACACTTTCTCAAAAAAAATCATATAAAACACTTGGCCAGAGCTTGTACTTTACATCCAATAGTTTGCAAGAAATTTCTATAAAAAAAGAAGAGGATTTAGAACAAATATACAATAATTAAGAAAAGATCTTAATTAAATTAATAGGATATTATTTTATAAAAAATAAACATTTAATATGAAAAAACAAGAATTAGTTGTGATCAGTATCTGTATCGAGCGGGTTAGTAAGATCTTAAAACGAATTGGTTTTAACGAGGGGTTCCCTATAATTTATTCCACAATATATAAACCCAAACTGAGACAGTCTGGCAGCAGGGATTTAATGTCACCAGACGCTTATTAGGGCAGCTGAGCATCATGGGAAATGTAGTTCCAAAATATGTGCAGGGCTAAGACTATGCATTACACAGCACTGTAAACACCATCAGCATTGTGTGTATGTGTATATATATATATATTCCCCTCCAGTCCAGCAGTGAGAGAGTTAATTCGTTAAACTGTTCCCGCCCCTCCCCCGTGAGAAAAACTGAGCTAAAATGAAAGTGAAACCTTTTATAGTTACAGGAAGAGAGAAAATCGACGAGCGAGAGAGAGAGAGAGAGGACTGCGGGGAGAGACTGAGAGAGAGACTGACAGAGAGACAGACAGGGGGACAGCGTGCAAGAGTGTCAGACAGACGCAGACACAAAGGGAGACGGACGGCGCAGACACAAAGAGACAGACGGATGCAGACGGGGAGAGAAAGAAAACAAGACTGACAGATTGACAGACAGGGCCTGATACAAAGACAGACGCACAGACAGAGCTTATTGCAGAGAAACACCCACTGATAGAGAGAAAGACAGTAAAGCGAGACCACAGCCTGTGACAGACACTCAGACCCCACACCTGTCCTCTCCATACTGGAATAATGTCCTTTCTCAGCTTTGGATGGTGAGAACTTCCTGATTCCTTCATGCATTTATTACTGTGTCAACGTGACATTAACCCCATGTTTCCATGTCTGAGTGGGAATTGTTTTATAACATCCGTATCACCTCCTGACTCTTCTCATGGCTGGACGTTTATCCTCGTTTATAATTTGTTTTATAATATTGTGATAATAATAGCATCCCACTCGAGTCATATCACCTCCTGACTCTTCTCATGGCTGGACGTTTATCCTCGTTTATAATTTGTTTTATAATATTGTGATAATAATAGCATCCCACTCGAGTCATATCACCTCCTGACTCTTCTCATGGCTGGACGTTTATCCTCATTTATAATT
The DNA here is from genome assembly GCA_009667805.1 of Leptobrachium leishanense. Taxonomy (NCBI): domain Eukaryota; kingdom Metazoa; phylum Chordata; class Amphibia; order Anura; family Megophryidae; genus Leptobrachium; species Leptobrachium leishanense. Next base: position 159,383,136 of record CM019069.1, read on the forward strand.
TGTTTTATAATATTGTGATAATAATAGCATCCCACTCGAGTCATATCACCTCCTGGCTCTTCTCATGGCTGGACGTTTAGCCTCGTTTATCATAAATTCATAATATTGTGATAATAACATACCGCCTGAGTCGTATCACCTCCTGATTCTTCTCATGGCTGGACATTTAGCCTCGTTTATAATAAATTCCTAAAATTGTGATAATAACATCCCGTCTGAGTCATATCACCTCCTGACTCTTCTCATGGCTGGACGTTTACCCTTGTTTATAATTGATTGAATAGGATCTCTAGCCGAACTGTACACATATGCAATCTACCCATTAAGGGGATCCTCTATGCCACAGTTTCTTGGGCTCTGGTGACTCTTACCACGTTGGCTTCTGCGGATTGCCTTGGCCGATATCGGGGCACAGAGCATGACACACAGACACAGGTTTAGGTTATCAGCTCAATGTGCCCGGCATTAACCTTGATGCATAGATTTTATTGGATTCTCGGAGGGGGAGAGAGAGTGAGGGGTCATTATGTAAGAGGACCCCAGGAATGTCATGCGTCACTTGGTATCCTTGTCACTGAGAAATATTGTTATGGAGATCTGACTATCCAGCATGGCGGGACCATTGGCCATTATAACCTGAACATCTTTTATTATGGAACATCTTGATTTAAGGAAATTAAAAACACTTTAATTGTCAGGTAAAGATTTCAACTCTTAGCTGCGTCTCCTTACAATAATAAATTCATAATATTGTGATGATAATAATAACGCGCTGCTTGTTTTTTTTTCTGTTTATTCTGAGTTAATAAGTGGCTGCTCTGTGTTACAGGAGGAGAGACGCCTCGACACATAATGCTCGACCGTACCTGTCCAACCATGGGAGAATAACCAAGTGAGTATACTGACAGCACAAACTGCTAACCACAACCTGAGAAGATCACACAGACAGGTGAGGCCAGTGGAGGGAGCCTGTAGGCACATGCCTATTGTGCCTTATTATAAGTCCGGCCCTGAGTATCAAAGTGAGACACGATGTGAGCCGTGAGATCCGACACAGAAACATTGAGAGACGTCGCTGATATCACTTACATTCACCAACATTTACTTTTAATTCAGTAAAACAATAAAACACATAAAATAACATTCTCCTTCCTGCAGGACAAAGCACACTGTGGGCATCATCTCCCGCTGCCAGGAGAGCGACCTGAAATGGCTGGTGGATCTTCTGAGATCTGATCCTTTTGAAGGGATCGTCGGAGACGTGAGGCACCTTCTGATCACTAACACCAATGCACGGGAATGGAAGAGCCGCGCAGAGAGGTGCACTGTGGGAATTCTGTATCATACGAAGCGCCATGGACGGGTTAATGTCACTGATGTTCCTAATGCGATGTATGAAGAGGAGCTGACGTTCATCTCTGAGCGTTACGGTGAGAAACAAACATCTAACACTGCGGGTTCATTCTGCTAGGACTGGTAACCTGCTCGCCCCAACTCGTGGAATGACCGCTCCTGCTACCCCAACCTGCTGGTGCCAGAGGGTTAGCGCTTGGATTCCAGTAGAAGCACAAAGTATTTTATAACAAGAGTTACTACAACGCGCGCTGCCAATCACTGCTCACAGTGTACACTCCGGAATCCAATGAGTGTTACTGCGGGAATTACACAAGATCTAAATGAGACCTCGCACTGCACAAGTCCTGTAGGATGGACATCGAGGAACTATCTGACCTTCTAATAACATAATTAGGACATCGGGGTGGAGATCTTTGTACTGGAGAGATCTCCACTTTGAAGGGATGTCACCGTGGCCATGAACACATGGGGGACATTTAAAACACCATGACATGTAAATTAACTTAAACAGTCACAGTGACTAGAGTCCCTTTAACAACAAAGTATAAGACGTGTCATCACAAGGCAGCGGGAGATAAAGCCGAGCGGGTCCAATCACGTAATTATCATGGCCTCATTATCTCTCAACTTGAGTACAGTCCAATGTGTCCAATCCCAGCTCTGACACTGTGAGTTGCACAACTCTACACAACCCTGGATACATTTATATATATCGATGTATGTTGTGCTGATTATAGGTCACATTATGTATGGAGCATATTTCTAGGGTTATGTTTTATTAGAAATCCGGCCCTGAGAATTAGCGAAGAGTCTGCTGGGTTAAAGGGTTATTATCACACTTTTAGTGTGTCGCCCAGACTCGCTCTCTTCATAAATGCCCAATGTGTCCAGTAATACAAGTAGACCCCCACCCCCTCTGGATAAAACCCTGCTTCATTGGTTCTTTCAGGGTGAGGGGATTTATGGCTGTGCCTGATGACATTGATTCTTTGGATTTGGGTTCTTTCAGGGCGAGAGAGAGTTCTGTTTGTGCTGGATGATGTTGGGTCATTGCATTTGGGTTCTTTTAGGGTGAGAGAGGGTTCTAGTTGTGATGGATGACCTTTGGTTCATTGCATTTGGGTTCTTTCAGGGTGATGGGGTTTCTGGTTGTGCCTGATGACATTGATTCATTGGATTTGGGTTCTTTCAGAGCAAGAGAGGGTTCTGGTTGTGCTGGATGATGTTGGATCATTGCATTTGGGTTCTTTTAGGGTGAGAGAGGGTTCTAGTTGTGATGGATGACCTTTGGTTCATTGCATTTGGGTTCTTTCAGGGTGATGGGGTTTCTGGTTGTGCCTGATGACATTGATTCATTGGATTTGGGTTCTTTCAGAGCGAGAGAGGGTTCTGGTTGTGCTGGATGACGTTGGGTCATTGCATTTGGGTTCTTTCAGGGTGAGGGGGTTCTGGTTGTGCCTGATGACATATATTTTTTAAAAAATTTTGAGAAAGGATTTTACCAGGAAGGATACATTGAGATTTATCTTGTTTTCAAGTATGTCCTGGGTGGTGAGTATGTACCGTTAGGTGTCTTGCCCAAGGACACTTACTGGAGAGGTGCTCTTGCTGGAATCAAACTCATGTCTCCACAGGCTCTCTCCACGCAGAGCGTGGTTGATTGAATTTGGGTTCTTCCAGGGCAAGAAATGGTTCTGGTTGTGCTGGATGAAATTGGTTCATTGGATTTGGGTTCTTTCAGGGTGGAGGGGGTTCTGGTTGTTCTTGATGACATCGATTCATTGGATTTGCATTCTTACAGGGCGAGAGAGGGTTCTGGTTGTGCTGGACGACATGGAGCAAATTGATGATGATGAAAAGCAGAGAATCCTGAGCAACCAACCCAAGATCTGGTCTCTGTCCTCTGAGCTTCTCCTCATTCCACATGATGGCAAAGAGCAGGCGGCACGATGCAAACTGACAGAAATTTGGAGGGTTCTCGGAGGAGGTGACTTTAATACGATGATTATTTATAACGGAGGTTTTATCTGTTTGATTCTGAAATAAAGTTCAGTCGTAAGAAATGGATTTTATCACTAGTTCTGAGACACACGACGTGTTAGAAATATGTTGAAAAGAGTAATTATAACGAAGCATAAAGTGTCTCGTCTCCAATCCACATGCAAATCCCAAACCACTGTAACAGCCATTAGAGTGCAAGCTCTTCGGCCAACAGAAGTCAAACCTCTTCGTTGATTCGCTCTATAAAAAAAACCCTACACGTTTCTGACATAGAAAACAAATGTGTGATGTGACAGAGTGAGTCTGTATAGTCCCAGCTTTGTGTAGGGTCTCGGGTTAGGGCCGTCACATGGTTAGTCTGGCTGTGTCTCTGTCCTCATTAGCTCAGTCACTCATTAGCTTCTGTATACGGTTATGACTGAGCTATGACTTATTGACGTCACTCCTCATGAACACAGGTGATATTAGAGCGTATTTAGGGGTACCTGGTCTCAGAGTGAATTTATGTGCCGCCCCCATGTCTGATTTCTGTCTAATTAAATATTACGTCACAATAAAATAAATTCCTCCAAATAAATCGAAATGTCGGCTTATCAAGGTATAAAATGAACACATTCGTTGTGTTTGAGTGGAGACACCACCTTTGTTTGTTCCTGCATTTGCAGAGAGTGAAGATCTGCTCAAATATAATGAAACATCAGAGAAGAACCAACCTGGAAAGACCCCGGAGAGAGAAACGGCCGCCCCACATCCCAGTGAGTGTCACACGTTGAGAAGAGATGAGAGGACGGATAAAACAAAACATAAACCGATTTAATTGAACTGCTTTATTTCCTTTCCTAGAGATAAATTCTTCCAGGGAGTCACTGAAAACATCACAGAACCTGAAACATGGAGGAGGCCCGTCTTCAGAACATTCCATATCAACCACATGTGTAGGTTTATCTCGGATTCTCATTCCATATTTTAACATTTTATCAGATACATGTGAAAGGGACACTCTAGCCACCATGAGAAGTTACAATAAAGGGACACTCTAGCCACCATGATCACTTACAATAAAGGGACACTCTAACCACCATGACCACTTACAATAAAGGGACACTCTAGCCACCATGACCACTTACAATAATGGGACACTCTAGCCACCCTGAACACTTACAATAAAGGGACACTCTAGCCACCCTTATCACTTACAATAAAGGGACACTCTAGCCACCATGATCACTTACAATAAAGGGACACTCTAACCACCATGATCACTTATAATAAAGGGACACTCTAACCACCATGACCACTTACAATAAAGGGACACTCTAGCCACCATGACCACTTACAATAATGGGACACTCTAGCCACCCTGAACACTTACAATAAAGGGACACTCTAGCCACCCAAATCACTTACAATAAAGGGACACTCTAGCCACCATGACCACTTACAATAAAGGGACACTCTAGCCACCCTGATCACTTACAATAAAGGGACACTCTAGCCACCATGATCCCTTACAATAAAGGGACACTCTAACCACCATGATCACTTATAATAAAGGGACACTCTAGCCACCATGATCACTCACAATAAAGGGACACTCTAACCACCATGACCACTTACAATAAAGGGACACTCTAGCCACAATGACCACTTACAATAAAGGGACACTCTAGCCACCCTGATCACTTACAATAAAGGGACACTCTAGCCACCCTTGTCACTTACAATAAAGGGACACTCTAGCCACCATGATCACTTACAATAAAGGGACACTCTAGCCACCATGACCACTTACAGTAAAGGGACACTCTAGCCACCCTGATCACTTACAATAAAGGGACACTCTAGCCACCATGATCACTTACAATAAAGGGACACTCTAGCCACCATGATCACTTACAATAAAGGGACACTCTAGCCACCATGATCACTTACAATAAAGGGACACTCTAGCCACCATGATCACTTACAATAAAGGGACACTCTAGCCACCATGATCACTTACAATAAAGGGACACTCTAACCATGATCACTTACAATAAAGGGACACTCTAGCCACCTGACCATGTTGGCTCTTAAAATGCGCCCCCTGTGTATAGAGTTTATCCCTTGCTTCTCTTCCATGCGCCCCCTGTGTGGAGAGTTTATCCCCTGCTTCTCCTCCTTGCGCCCCCTGTGTGGAGAGTTTATCCCCTACTTCTCCTCCATGCGCCCCCTGTGTAGAGAGTTTATCCCCTGCTTCTCCTCCATGCCCCCTGTGTAGAGAGTTTATCCCCTGCTTCTCCTCCATGCCCCCCCCTGTGTAAAGAGTTTACCCCATGCTTCTCCTCCATGCGCCCCCTGTGTAGAGAGTTTATCCCCTGCTTCTCCTCCATGCGCCCCCTGTGTAGAGAGTTTATCCCCTGCTTCTCCTCCATGCACCCCCTGTGTAGAGAGTTTATCCCCTGCTTCTCCTCCATGCCCCCTGTGTAGAGAGTTTATCCCCTGCTTCTCCTCCATGCCCCCTGTGTAGAGAGTTTATCCCCTGCTTCTCCTCCATGCGCCCCCTGTGTATAGAGTTTATCCCCTGCTTCTCCTCCATGCCCCCCTGTGTAGAGAGTTTATCCCCTGCTTCTCCTCCATGCCCCCTGTGTAGAGAGTTTATCCCCTGCTTCTCCTCCATGCCCCCTGTGTAGAGAGTTTATCCCCTGCTTCTCCTCCATGCCCCCCTGTGTAGAGAGTTTATCCCCTGCTTCTCCTCCATGCCCCCTGTGTAGAGAGTTTATCCCCTGCTTCTCCTCCATGCCCCCTGTGTAGAGAGTTTATCCCCTGCTTCTCCTCCATGCGCCCCCTGTGTAGAGAGTTTATCCCCTGCTTCTCCTCCATGCCCCCTGTGTAGAGAGTTTATCCCCTGCTTCTCCTCCATGCCCCCTGTGTAGAGAGTTTATCCCCTGCTTCTCCTCCATGCCCCCCTGTGTAGAGAGTTTATCCCCTGCTTCTCCTCCATGCCCCCCTGTGTAGAGAGTTTACCCCCTGCTTCTCCTCCATGCCCCCCCTGTGTAAAGAGTTTATCCCCTGCTTCTCCTCCATGCCCCCCTGTGTATAGAGTTTACCCCCTGCTTCTCCTCCATGCACCCCCTGTGTAGAGAGTTTACCCCCTGCTTCTCCTCCATGTACCCCCTGTGTAAAGAGTTTATCCCCTGCTTCTCCTCCATGCCCCCCTGTGTAGAGAGTTTACCCCCTGCTTCTCCTCCATGCACCCCCTGTGTAAAGAGTTTATCCCCTGATTTTTACCTGGGCATTAATTTGCAGTGAATGTGACATTGGGCTTAATTGTAATTTTTATGTATTTTTGTGCTTTCATGTTTCCTGGTTTGCAGAGTGAGTCGTGTCAATGGACACAATGTATCTGTGAATCCTGACTCAGCTTTCCTTTCAGTCAGGTTCCTCTGGGACGCTGAACTCTTCCTCCGCAAACCAGTCGGCAGGGAAGCAGGGATACAGTGACCAGCGACCAGTGAGGGAGCACCATGGGAAGACACTTGGCAGTGCGGAGGATGATACACAAACTCACCAAACCCTGACCTCACCAGATCATCAAATCAGCATCTACTCGAGGTGTCCAGAAAGTCACTATAAGTGGCTGATGGAGAAGCTGAAGGCAGGAGGAGGGTCTGGGAATGCGGGGCATGATGTCCGGGCCGTGTGTATCACTAATACGTATTCAAACTTTACCGCAGAGATCCCGCGGTGCACGTTCGCCATTTTGTATCATACGCAAAGATGGGGACGTATCAACATCAGTGACATCGCAGACTCCCTGTATGACAACGAGCTGCGGGATCTAGCTCAGTGTCTGGGTGAGTCACTGTGAAATGCGTTATATTGTACCTGATACAGAGCGGCCAATAAACTGCACAATCAACACAAATTACACTACTGAGCGACAACGTAGCCAGAATCAGGGAGCGTGTTCTGTCCCACGAGTCCACGCTCAAAACCTGACATCATCTAAGAACCACAACTCCAAGGGATTCTTTATTAAAAGCAGAGGGTCCCTATTTTGCCCTTAAATAAGTGGGTAGATCCTACTGGCAGCCTCTGCCCAATTATTTTTTTATTTGTTTGTTTATTTCTAGTGATTTTCCTCCCCTTTTCTCCCTTGCTGCGAGCTGCTCCTTCTCTACGGCTCAAGGACCCCCGGACCTAGATGTTCCTTAAGCTTTTCTGTACAATTTGTGCTCCTATACAACTTGCGTAGCCAGAGCCGTCACTAGAAACTTCAGTCACTAGAAACCTGTATTGCCTAATCAATCAATTAATTTATTATTTAATTAACATGTTACGAGACCGATTGGTGAAAGTAAAGGGGAAAACTTTATTAAATACTTAGTGCAAACAATATATATATATATATTCAATTAAATGTTAGGAAAATACATCAAAACCCAAGGACATTCTTGAAACCAATTATCACAGAAACCAACACACATGTAGATCTAAACCAATTCATCAGTTACTCAATCAATGCAAATGTGTCAATTAATCAAATAACGCATCAAACCTGAAACATCACGGTATTCAAAACAAGTATTGATTAACTAATCACTGCAGGGAGATCACACGTGACAATCAGGAACATTACACATATTAAAGAACATCACTGTAGTTCATTAATTAAGATTAATTAATACATTGAGCTTCAAATGCAAATGCTGAGTCTGGTTGAGAGTAATGAGACACACATGGATGACATTAAAGCATTGGCTAAATATAAACTTGGTACAATTAGTTCATTAATTATGATCAATTAACCCATTGAGCTGCAAATGCTGCCTCTGGCTGAGAGTAATGAGACACACATAGATGACATTAGACAATAGCAAATGACAACAAAAGAACCCTGGCATAGTAGATAAACAGAACACTGGTATTATTGGAATAAATGACAAATCAATGTAAGCTGATAGCAATTAGTATATCAAGCGTTAGTATAAAATAATATCAAAAGCTAAACTGTTAGTATATCAATTAAATATTAATACATTACTGAGAAAAGCTTCATCGCTCTGGATAAAAGGCTGATTTGGGGTCTCATTTTCAAGAGTGACCTGAGATCGAGTTCTATGAGGCTTCCTTCTCTCTCCTTTTCTGCTTCTAACCATTAAAAATCCCTTGATTCTTTATATCATTCCAAACACATAAGAATTTATCAAAATGCCATGAGAAAATGCTAGCCAGACAAATCCCAGGCACAATAAATATTCTCATGCTTGGAAGTTATAAATTGTCTTGCGATCAGATAACAGTTATTTAGTGACATCCAGCTGTCATCTGCTTCTGGCTCCTGAACCATATCCACCTATTGTTAATTGTTAGTATATAAATATTGCCAGGGCATCCTAGGGTCACTGACTTCTCACAGACACTATACTGGACTCAGATTAACCCTAGATCATGGGAATCGAACAGTCAGTAATATCTGATCAACTATTTCTATATATTGGGCTTATTGATTGTATTTTAACACAGCCCCCCCCCACCCCACCCTAGACAAAACCTTTTTTTTTCTTGTGGACCCTCCAGGCCCACAATGTCAACATCAGACAATCAGTGTCCCATTTTTTCCAGGTGCGCTATGACAATCTGTCACAGAGCTCCACAGCAATAAAACTCACAGTAATGTGCGGTGTGTTTGAGCGCATCACAGAGCTCCACAGCAATAAAACTCACAGAAATATGAGGTGTGTATGAGTGTATCACAGAGCTCCACAGCAATAAAACTCACAGTAATATGAGGTGTGTATGTGCGTATCACAGAACTCCACAGCATTAAAACTCACAGTAATATGAGGTGTGTATGAGTGTATCACAGAGCTCCACAGCAATAAAACTCACAGTAATATGAGTGTGTATGAGTGTATCACAGAGCTCCACAGTAATAAAACTCACAGTAATGTGCGGTGTGTATGAGCATATAACAGAGCTCCACAGCAATAAAACTCATAGTAATGTGCATGTTTGAGCGTATCACAGGACTCCACAGCAATAAAACTCACAGTAATGTGCAGTGTTTGAGCATGTCACAGAGCTCCACAACAATAAAACTCAGAGTAATGAGCGACGTGTATGTGCGTATCACAGAGCTCCAGAATGCTAAAACTGACAGTAATGTGCAGTGTGTATGAGCGTATTATTTCTCTGAATAACCCCCCAGTGTCTTATTATATTCCGTGTACTGGTGTCCATGTATTGTATGCTCACCCCCAGTACTTGGGATATTATTATCATCTAATAAACTTTGGGTCCCATCATGACTCATGCCGGGTTACCACCCTGACTATATGTTTCTAAATGTCGTCATGTTTTTAAATAAGAGTACCATGTTTCATCAGTCTTTCCAACATTAGTACAACATGTCGCACACAGGAGACTTTATGTTAGGGTATTTATTAGCTCCTCTCTGTATTGTATCCAGGCAGGGACAATGTGATTGTGGTGATTGATGACATGAAGGTCACCAGCTCCGTAGAGATGGAAAAGATACTGGAGCAGCAGCCGAGCATAAAGAGATGGACCAAGGAACTGATTCTCTTTGATACAAACAAGACGAATGTGTCAGAGAAAATGGAGAAAATGAGAGAAACTATAAAGAACGGCAGTAAGTATAAACCCAATATACTACCCAATTGCCCAATAAACTCAGTAACCCCAATAAACCCTATAACCTGATAAACCCAATACTACGCAATAATCCATGGGGATACATTATTACTATGTGTGACGGGACGGCCGTCACTTTGTTTATTTTATGCTTATTTGTTGCTATGTTCGCTATTATTTTGTTCGATTTCGTTCTCTTTGTATCTTTTCATTCGAAATGTGTCACCATACTTGTTCTATCATGTTTTCTATCCTGCCCAAAAATGTGTTTTCCCTTTACCGTGATCTATGCGGATCGACTGCCGCCAGCTGACACCCGTCAATTACCTGACGGAGACCTTAACCCCCGAGCGCTTTCAGTCACCATCCACTCCACCAAGGTGTTTTTGGTCAGTGTGTCCCTGAAGATAGGAGCTTGCTATGGGGTGATTTCTGAGGGGGAGCACTATCGGGAACCCCGTCATCCAGCCTCCCTCTCTTATCGTGGCGAGCGTGGCCGCTCTGCTGCCTGGGTACACTAAACCAGCCGTCATACTTCTACAGCTCACCAGAACTACACGGCCATAGCTGGGATGTGACGCCGCTCCATCGGGATCATCCCCAATTAATTATGGACATCAGAGTCGGGACATTAGGCTGCCTGGGACACATAGCCGGCACACTGCTCCGATCGAAAGGCCAAGTGGGCTCGAGCTTGGGGCAATGGCAACATTCCTCAACCTGGGCTTGCGCCAGAGGTGGTGGCAATCCATATCTTGAGAAATCCAATTAGCGCATCTCGTGTCGATCATCTCCAGTTTCGCGAGATCTCAAAAGATAAGACGTTGATCGACCAGGCTGAACACAAAATGGTTAAACAAGACCAGCACGACCCCTATCATGTTATACTGCAGGTCAAAGGGCAGGAACAGGACACAGGAAGTATCAGGCCATGTACTATTACCATAAACACACGCACAGTCACGGGAGGTGCATAATAACTCCATATGATTGGGATCCCAAAATGTATAAAATGTGTATAAATGTATGTTTTTTTATTGAAGAATCTGCTTTTATTTCTATAATAAATCCTTTCTGGTTTCACAGTTTCCTCCACAGACAGGACGTGGAAATGTGCGTCTAATGACACAGAAAGTCTGGATCACAATCAGAAGATCCTGGAGACATCATGTGGCGCTGTGAATCAACAAGGGGACTGGGAGGAGACAGGAAACAAGCGACAACCAACCAGCGCTCCATGTGATGCGAGACCCGGAGAGGGATACCTCCCTGAATTCACAAAGGAACTGCTTGAAAAACACAATAAAGAGACACGAGCCCTAATACAGAGATTCTCCCAGGAACTACTGGAATCACAACTAGCTCAGAGTGAGGAGAAGGAGCGCGGAATAAAGGGTCTGACCAAAGCGTTACAAGACAAGGAGCGTGCAATGCAGGAGCAAACACAATCACTAAAAGAGAGGGAGTGCACAATACAGGAGAAAGAGCGCACAATACAGAAGCAGGTACAATCACTAAAAGAGAATGAGTGCAAAATACAGGATCTAACTAAAGTGTTACAAGACAATAAACAATCAAAACAGGCGCTAGAACAAGCATTACAAAAGAAGGATCGTGCAATGCAGGAGAAAGAGCGCACTATGCAGGATATGAAACGATCATTACATGAGAAGGAGCGCACAATACAAGAGAAGGAGCGCACAATACAAGAGAAGGAGCACACAATACAGGACCTAAAACAATCACTACGAGAGAAGGTGCACACAATACAGAATCAGAAACAAACACTAGAGGAGCAGGAAGGCATCACAAAAGAAATGTCACAGGAATTAGAAGAGAGGGAAAGAAAAATAAAGCGTCTGGAACTCCAAAACCAGACACAACCAGCGCAAGAGAAGCGCGATAATAAAGGAGCAGGAGAAGCCAGTAATAATAAAGTGACACACAGACAATATTAAAGATGCAACGAAAGATCAGACATTCACTCCCCATGATGGAGCAAAAACTACAGACTCAGGGAATTAGACATAACATACAATCTAACAAATGACTCACAAAGATGAGCACGACAAGCAGTGTACACACAATGCACGAGAGAACACACAATACAGGAGCGGGCACAGTCACTATGCAGAGGCAGTGTGTTATATGAACAATACATGCGGAAATGGGACACATGCCTGTTGTATAGGTTTATTGACTGTAAGCTCCTATGTGCAGGGCCCTCTACACCTCTTATTTACATCATATGTCCATTTATCTCGTTCCCTTTGGTTATTGTAAAGCGCTGCAGAACCTGTTGGTGCTATATAAAGGATGACAATAATAATAATAATTTGTATTTGCCCTGTGACTGTGATATCTGGTAATCCTCTAAAATACACGTGTAGTTTGGTGTATACATATATAAATACACATGGGATTCCACAGAAAAGTCTTATTGATCTCTTATGCTACGTTGTATGATATGTATGAGAGCAGCACATGAAACCGTGAAATTCTGGAGAAACTGGTTGTTGCAGATCTCAGCACCCCAACTGGGTCACATTTGTTAATGCCGTTCCCTTGCAGGACATCTGTTCTCCCACCAGCAGTCTTTCATGCCTTTTCCAGCTCTAAGCCAAATCTTAAGGATGGGTACAATGAAGAGTGGTGATTGCATTCCCCGGATATGAGGCAGCACGCAGATCTTGGGGTAAAACATAAAGGGCTACATTATATTCTGGGTGCTAACGTTAGCACTCACCTGAGTGAGCGTTAACGTTAGCCCTGGTAGCCACCACATATTACAATCCAAACGCTAATGGGTTAAGTAACTTGTTAGCATTTGGTATCTTGTGCTTTTCAGCGCGAGGTTACTGTACTTTGTGCTCCCTATACTTATCATGGGGAGCGCAAAGTGTTAATCAGCGCTGGATTACAAAGTCCTAACACTGATTAACCCCCGTCTGCGGCTAGCAAAAAGTTAACCACATCCTGGACTTGGTGTTAACGGATTCCGCAGCTGCAGAATCCGTTAGCACCAGCCAAAACCCCCTCAAAAATCCAGATACTCAACTATTTTCCCACGGTTAGGACCGCGGCTCCGTTCGCCTCCTCCATCCGGCGTGAGCAGGCAGAGACTGGGGGATAAAGTTCCCCAGTCTCCCCCTGCGGATCACTATGCCGACCTGCCGGATCCCGCAAGGTGAGATCTGGCAGGTCATGTGACTGGCACAGGAGAAACTTAATGGAGTCCTATGGACTCCATCGAGTGGATGCGCGCGACGGCGCTTAGTGCTGCCGCACACATCCCGGGGCGTAGCGCCGCTAACAATGCTGGCTGCTTTTTAAGCACCTGCATTGTAATTTTTGTTTTTGTGTTAATATCTTGCATTTTACTACTTTGTGTTTGTGTAACAATGTTCTTGAACCCAGGACATACTTGAAAACGAGAGAAATCTCAATGTATCCTTCCTGGTAAAATCCTTTATAAATAAATAAATTTCGAGGTATAACAGGGTCACTAGGGAGAAACCTGCGGGCACAGTTTTTTCTCCGTAGCGTCCCCGTTTTACCGCAAATAATGTAATGTAGCCCACAGACTTTAATGAAACATATGAAGCAAATATATAAAGCACAAGGAGGGACTTGGAGACCAATGGAAGATGACACCCTGGTGCTGCTTTGTCCTTTTCTTCTAATCATCCACAGTCTCCAGCCATAACCCTATCCATTGTATATAAACATAGACAATAACCATATGAACAATAACAATACTCACACATAGCACACACACCCTGTACTCTTATAGGCACAGGGTGATTTCCACATAGAAAGGGAGGGAGGAAAATGTGACAAATCAAACCCACCGGAACCTTTCATCGCTCACCTCCAAAAATCTGTCTTGGTTCCAGGTAACCTCAGTTCAAAGTGTCTGCCGTCACACCAGTAAAACCGGTAAAACCAGTAAAAAGTGTCAAATTTCAGCAATTAACACACAGAACACTCAGTTTATACTTTAATTAATATGATATGAATATAATGGTTTATCCGATAAGTCAAGGTGCCGAAATGTGACATAAAAACAGAGCAGGTAAACAAAATAAAGTGACACCGCGCCCAACGTGATAATAAAAGCAGCGTGACCGCTCGGTTTAATATTGACCAAGCAAAGAGGAACGTGAAATGATTTTCTGCAGAGCCACTTTCATGTCTTTGTTCCTCAGGCAGTAAATCAAGGGGTTAATCAGTGGAATAATGATGCAGTAGAAGAGCGAAATCATCCGGTCATTAAAAGAAGACCTGTGAGTTTTTAAACGGAGGTGAACAAACATGGCGGTGCCATAGAAGAGAATAACAGAGGTGAGGTGAGATACACATGTAGACAGGGCTTTATGACGTCCTTCTGATGAGCGGATGAGCATTATGGAGGACAGGATGTGGATATAGGAGAAGAGGATGAGCAGGAAGGGGACTGTGGCTCCAAGAAGACAAGCGATGAAGACCATGAGTTCATTGATGAAGGTGTTGGCACAGGCCAGGCTGAGCAGAGGGGGGATGTCACAGAAAAAGTGGTCCAGGTGATTAGAGTTACAATACGGCAACGTGAAGATGAAGGTGGTTTGACCAAAAGACACAAAGAGTCCAACCAGCCAAGATCCAATGGTCAACTTGTAACACAACGCAGTAGTCATCACAGACATGTACCTCAATGGGTGGCAGATTGCCAGATATCGATCAAAGGCCATAACCAACAGGAAGACACATTCTGAAACCCCAATGGAAAAGAAAACAAACATCTGAGCAGCACAGCCGGTGAGGGTGATGGACCTCTCATCAGACAGGATGTCATGCAGGACCTTGGGACAAGTGACGGACGTGAGGCAGAACTCAAGGAATGACAGGTTTCTTAGGAAGAAATACATGGGAGTCTGAAGTGCCGGGTCTATTGTAGTGGCCAGTATGATAAGGCCATTCCCTAATAACGTGAAGATGTATGAAAACAGGAAGAAGAGAAACACAATAGTCTGTATCGAAAGGGACAAATCCGAGAACCCTAAGAAGACAAACTCGGTCACGTTGGTGTGAAGGTCTCTTCCCATCACCGAGATCCTGGACGTTCTTTACTTTCTCACTGAAGGAAAACCTATTGGAAGATTGCGAGTTTCATTATAAAATGGACTTTATCATCAACACAAAAACACTCAGGAAATACGTTTTATTTAAAGTCTTTCACCACCAAAAACCTTTATAGACGAGCTTGTATTTGAATACAATAAAAAATAAAAATTATCGTCAAAAACTCAAACGCTTCCCTTTATAATGCAGGATTAGAGAAATGAAAATCCCAGGGGCACTTCACCCTTTTATTATCTGCCTGCAGCACATTTACTGCATCTGTCTGTATGCTGCTAATAAAGACCCCGTGTAAGCAGGAGATCTCACCTTTTTATTATCTGTCTGCAGCACATTTACTGCATCTGCCTGTATGCTGCTAATAAAGACCCCGTGTAAGCAGGAGATCTCACCATTTTATTATCTGTCTGCAGCACGTTTACTGCATCAGCCTGTATGCTGATAATGCAGACCACGTGTAAGCAGGAGAGCTCACCATTTTATTATCTGTCTGCAGCACATTTACTGCATCTGCCTGTATGCCGATAATGCAGACCCCTTGTAAGCTGGAGATCTCACCATTTTTTTATCTGTCTGCAGCACATTTACTGAAACAAAGGCCATTTCTGCCTGTATGCTGATAATGCAGACCCCATGTGATATTGTGCCAGATAAGGGACACCGTCCAGAAAAATGTGTAGAGGGATGTGAGTGACTGTGGCCCAGCCAAATAGTGACGGCCAGATGTCTGGGTCAGCATCTCCAAAATTCCAAGTCTTGTGGGGTGTTTCCAGTGTGCAGGGGTTTATTGACCAAAAGTGGTGCAAGGAGGGACAACTGGTGACTGGCGTCAGGTTTATTGGTGCCCAAGGCTCATTGATGCACTTGGGGAGAGAAGGCCGAGCCCGTCTGGTCCATCACACAGAGGAGCTACTGAAGCTTGAACTGCCAAAAAACCTAATGCTGCCCATGATAGTGTAGCGCTCACTCCCGGAGGAGCCGCTGAAATTGAACCACGGGTCAGTCTCCCCGCACTAGGGAATAAATATACTCCAGCACCGTTGTGGATTTTATAAATTATATAGTTTACTAGAATATATGGCATATAATAGATAACACGGTGCTCGTAGATATATTTACAGTATTTCGTATTTCGGGAAACGCGCAGCGGAAAAGAAATACGAGGCTTCGTATTTCGGGAAAACGCGCATCGGAACAGAAAATATAATGCTAATTCGAGAGACGTGCAGCGGAAAACAGAAAAATACAATGCTTCGTAATTCGAGAAACGTGCAGTGGAAGAGAAATAAGAAACAAATCTTTAACCCCTTTCCGAGATTTAGGGAGTGAGTCCCGCACAGGTTAAGTCCCGGAATGTAAGTGTGTGTGTGTGTTATGGTACCCGGGTACTATTCAACTGGCCAGTGAATTTCTTAAAGCGGTGTCTTCGACTAGTCAAGTTGGGGCCCTGTGGGTTTTAGAAACAAACAGCAGCGTGCTTTCTTGCTTTACAAACGGCCTTGGAGGCCTCTCACCCATCCGCCAGATACTTAAGGCTCCGCTGACCCAGGATGTCTCTCCGCTCGATATTGACTGGGGTACTGGCTACTGGATCCGTTGTCTGGCTCTCTCTGCTCCGGCCGTGACTTGTCCAGCTTACCGCCTGCTCTCCCAATCCGATCGACCTGCGGTACTCCTAACTCGGGGTCCTCCGGCTTCCTCTATAGCAGCTTGGATAATATGGTGGATCGCTGGGTCTCCCTCTTGTAAGGCTGAATAACCCGATCTGAAGCTCTTGTAGGCCGCACCTGCGCTCCGGCCTAGTCACTCATAAGTTCTGCAGCACTGTGTCCTGTCTCTCTCACTCCCTGGTGCGCTCTGCCAGCTATCTCCACGAGGCTCAGGATGTAGGTCTCTCCGTCCCACCCACTTCCTGTGTCCGTTCCCAAAGTATGCCGGGAAATGTAGTCCCAGTGTTCAGTGTCTCTCATCGCACTTGTCTCCCTTCGGTGGCCAAAAATAGGTACTGCCACAACAAGGAATTAAACACAGCGCTACAATAGAAAGGTGTCAGCTCACACGTCACACGCTCCACCTACCTAGAGATTGCTGCACACCAGATACACCCCTTCATGGCTGTGGTGCTCCCTGATGGCAGTGGCCTCTTCCAGCAGGATAATGCCCCGGCCACTCGGCAAACACCTCTGCAAACACTGCTCAGGAATGGTGGGAGGAACATGACATAGATTTCAAGGTGTTGCCTCAAACTACAAATTCCCCGGATCTCAATCCGATCGAGCATCTGTGGGATGTGCTGGAACAATAAATCCCACCCACGGAGACCTCACCTCACAATGTGCAGGACTTAAAGGATCTGCTGCTAATATCTGGAGCCAGATCCCACAGGACACGTTCAGAGGTCTGGACTCTAGGGGAGTCTGTGCCTCCACGCCTCAGCACGGGGAGGTCCTGCACGACATTAGGCAGGGGGTTTAATACAGTGACAGATCCGTGTATGGTGTCAGTCCCTACATTGCATGGATACGATGCAGGAGATGGTACAGATATATAATGGTACTGATATTAAAAGTAGAGGACACAAGCTCTGAAGTGATGGAATATCAGGAATGCTGGATTTTGTGTCTGAAGCTTATCTCATCCTAATACTATTTCTGTAAAAAAAGGACAAATAAAAATCTGAAAGGTCCAAAAAAAAAACAAAAGCACAACCGCGCACAGGAGAAACCAAATAATAATAAAACATAATAATAATAAACTATTTATTGAAAAAATAAGACACTGACACAGCCGACACCAGAGAAGTGTGAAGCAATGTCCTATGACCCCAACAATAAAGAGATCAATGGTCACAACCAGCTAAAGTGTCACATCACAAAAACCTTGAATAACCTCAAAACACAAAGACAGTAAAGGGAGGAAAACAGAGGAGCGGGTATATAGGTATTAATACTGTCTAATACCTCGGCCGTCTGAGCTGCCAACACATCTCCCTCACTAAAACAATGAGACGACACGACATATAAAGTATATTAAACAACACATCTCCCTCACTACCACAATGATACGACACGACATATAAAGTATATTAAACAACACATCTCCCTCACTACCACAATGATAAAGTATATTAAACAACACATCTCCCTCATTACCACAATGAGACGGCACGACATATAAAGTATATTAAACAACACACCTCCCTCACTACCACAATGAGACGACACGACATATAAAGTATATTAAACAACACATCTCCCTCACTACCACAATGAGACGACACGACATATAAAGTATATTAAACAACACATCTCCCTCACTACCACAATGAGACGACACGACATATAAAGTATATTAAACAACACATCTCCCTCACTACCACAATGAGACGACACGATATATAAAGTATATTATACAACACACCTCCCTCACTACCACAATGAGACGGCACGATATATAAAGTATATTATACAACACACCTCCCTCACTACCACAATGAGACGGCACGATATATAAAGTATATTATACAACACACCTCCCTCACTACCACAATGAGACGGCACGACATATAAAGTATATTAAACAACACACCTCCCTCACTACCACAATGAGACGACACGACATATAAAGTATATTAAACAACACACCTCCCTCACTACCACAATGAGACGACACGACATATAAAGTATATTAAACAACACACCTCCCTCACTACCACAATGAGACGACACGATATATAAAGTATATTATACAACACACCTCCCTCACTACCACAATGAGACGGCACGATATATAAAGTATATTATACAACACACCTCCCTCACTACCACAATGATACAACACGATATATAAAGTATATTATACAACACATCTCCCTCACTACCACAATGAGACGGCACGATATATAAAGTATATTAAACAACACACCTCCCTCACTACCACAATGATACAACACGACATATAAAGTATATTATACAACACACCTCCCTCACTACCACAATGAGACGGCACGATATATAAAGTATATTAAACAACACATCTCCCTCACTACCACAATGATACAACACGACATATAAAGTATATTAAACAACACACCTCCCTCACTACCACAATGAGACGACACGATATATAAAGTATATTATACAACACACCTCCCTCACTACCACAATGAGACGGCACGACATATAAAGTATATTAAACAACACATCTCCCTCACTACCACAATGATACAACACGACATATAAAGTATATTAAACAACACATCTCCCTCACTACCACAATGAGACGACACGACATATAAAGTATATTATACAACACACCTCCCTCACTACCACAATGAGACGACACGATATATAAAGTATATTATACAACACACCTCCCTCACTACCACAATGAGACGACACGACATATAAAGTATATTATACAACACACCTCCCTCACTACCACAATGAGACGGCACAATATATAAAGTATATTAAACAACACATCTCCCTCACTACCACAATGAGACGACACGACATATAAAGTATATTAAACAACACATCTCCCTCACTACCACAATGAGACGACACGACATATAAAGTATATTATACAACACACCTCCCTCACTACCACAATGAGACGACACGATATATAAAGTATATTAAACAACACATAAAGGTCTGATAAAGCGTGGAAACAAAAAATGGGACTTCTAAAAAATATCCATATCAGTCAATGCGTTTCGCTCGCTCTTGTTTAAGCCCTTGCAGGAAGAATGCGCTTCTAGATAAGTGGTTTGGGTTCTACCCTTTTGGAGAACATTATTTCCCCTAATGCTTTGCTTTTATAAATCAAAAAGGTACACAGGGTTATTCAAAGAGATCCGAATGACTGCCGAAAGGGAACCGAACGCTGAAATTCAGCATTCGGTTACCTTTCTTGGCCATTGGGCTACCCAGAGAGCAGGCAGATCGCCAAATCCTCGATTCGCAATCGCGAATTGCCTGCACATACGGTGCCTGTTCGGTGCCTGTTCGGTGCCTGTTCGAGGGCAGTGAATCCCCATAGAGAAGCAATGCTTCGGCTATTCAGAGAACACAAACCAGCAGTGAAAAGTTCCCAAAATGCCCTGTCATTCGGTGGTTTAATTCGACATGTTTATTCAGGCGAATCCCATAGACTTCACTGTTAAAAATATTCCGGTTTTAATTCAATGTCTAATAAACCGTTCATTATAAAATTCTGCAGTAAAGAGTCTCTTTATTTATAGATTTTTTAGGATATTTTAGCATTTTTCTGGATTTTTTTTTATTTTTTTAACTTTATTTATTTTTTCTGTAACAGCCCTTTTTATTATCATTCATTGGATTTTATATGTAAATTTCAGATATTTTCGCTCAGTAGTTTCTTTGCAAACAGTGTTTCACTTTTCAAAAATTCAAATAAACTGTTTTCCTAATTTATTCACTGCATTCGTCTGCGGTGTCGACTTTTCCTGGAGGCTGCGCTGCGTGTGATCAGCTCCTGCTCGGGTTTTTCCGGCGTTTAATCCAGATATTTTTGCGGGTTTCGGCGTGCATTCGCCCTCGTTTTGCAGTGAGTTTTCATCTCATTTGCGGCAACTTTTCCCTGCATTTCGACAGCCCTGTGGTGCTTGCTGAATACACCGCAGGGTGAAATATGGTGTCTATTCAGCGGCAGTGAAATACGTTGTCTGTTCGGCGGCAGTGAAATACGGTGCCTGTTTGGCGGCAGTGAAATACGGTGCCTGTTTGGTGGCAGTGAAATACGGTGCCTGTTTGGTGGCAGTGAAATACGGTGCCTGTTTGGCGGCATTGAACTACGGTGCTTGTTCGGCGGCAGTGAAATATGGCACCTGTTCGGCAGCAGTGAAATACGGTGTCTGTTCGGCGGCAGTGAAATACGGTGCCTGTTCAACGGCAGCAAAATATGGTGTCTATTCAGCGGCAGTGAAATACGGTGCCTGTTCAATGGCAGCGAAATATGGTGCTTGTTCACGGCAGCGAAATACAGTGTCTGTTCGGCGGCAGTGAATTACGGTGCTGTTCGGTGGCAGTGAAATACTGTGCTGTTAGGTGCTGTTTGATGGCAGTGAAATACAGTGCCTGTTCGGCAGCAGTGAGATGCATTGCCTGTTCGGCCGGCAGTGAAATAAGGTGCTGTTCGGCGGCAGTGAAATCCCCCATAGAGAAGCAATGGTTAATCTATTCACATTGAACAGCAGAGAAATGTCAGTGAAATGCCCTGATGTTCAGTGGTTTTATTCGGCAGGTTTATTCAGGCGAATCCCATAGGTTTCAATGTTACAAATATTCCCGTTTTAATTCAATATCTAATAAACCGTTTATTATTTTAATTTGCAGCAAAAAGTCTCTTTATTTATTTATCTTTTCAGATTTTTTAACCATTTCTCAGGATTTTTTCAGCGTATTTTTATATAAATTTTTTTAAAATGATGTATTTTTTCTCTAACAGACCTGTTTATTATTACTGTATTTATAGGATCTTATATATTATTTTCAGGCACTTTCATGCAGCAGTTTTTTTTAAAAACACTTTTGAAAAGCTGCATTTTTTTTTATACATGTTCGTTGGCTTGTTGGCTTTTTCCGGCAGCTGGTCGATGCTCTGTTCAGCGGTTTGTCGACTTTTTTCGGAACGATTCAGCTGTTTTGCGGTCGATAGTCGGATGCGTTTGTCAGGTTCGGTGTTTTTTTGGATCGATTCTGTGTTTTTTGGTGGTTTTGCGGCAGTTTTTTGGATGCGTTCGGCGGCGGATTTGCTGCACTTGGGGACCCTGCAGTGAATGTTGCTGACATTTCTGTGCTCTCTGAATAACCCTTAAAGCGCTCGCCAATATACAGCGTACTGGGAAACATTCCTTCTTGCCCCCCCAGATGGCGTCAGATTTCACTTGGATCGAGCAGCTTTTACCCACATATTAAACATTAATATTACATGTTTCATTTTGGACTCCTTGGAGTTCTTTGATTTTTATGAAATTTTTACATATTTTTTTATCTTGCATTTAAGGTGTGAGCTGTATGTCCAATGAATGTTTTGCTGATTTTCCTTAAAAAACACAAGATAATGATTGGGTTAATGTACCATTCAAATGGTACAAAGCCTTAGACTCTCCGATGACCAGTGAGGCTCCATACCTGTATGTTAGCTTGCGTGCTCATGCTGTGTGTCGTGGTTGTGCGGATGGCTGGTGTGTTTGCTTGTTGTTGGTCTCTCAGATCTGCTTCTTGCCCCGAGCACCTCTCACACATCTATTACGCGTGTGCGCCTTTCACACATCTATTACACGAGCGCCTTTCACACATATATTACACGTGCGCCTCTCACACATATATTACACGTGCGCCTCACACATCTATTACAAGCGCGCCTCTCACACATCTGTTACAGGTGCGCCTCTCACACAGCTATTACATGTGCGCCTCTCACACATATATTACATGTGCGCCTCTCACACGTATATTACACGTGCGCCTCTCACACATCTATTACATGTGCGCCTCTCACACATATATTACATGTGCGCCTCTCACACATATATTACACGTGTACCTCACACACATCTATTACACGTGCACCCCTCACACATCTATTACACGTGCACCTCTCACACATATATTACACGTGCGCCTCTCACACATCTATTACACGTGTGCCTCTCACACATATATTACACGTGCGCCTCTCACACATATATTACACGTGCGCCTCTCACACATATGCTACACGTGCGCCTCTTACACATACCTTACACGTTACACGTCTGCAGAGTAACTGTAATATCTAGGAGCGTGATACTCACCAGATACTAAGCTGCCACCATCATCTTCACAATCTAATAAATGTGTGTTCTTTGTCATCTAGAGATGAATGTTGCGTGTATTTACATATTATGCACACGGTTATATGCAGCTGCTTTCTGTATGAAATGACCCTCCGCCAGCCGGGGAAAGAGAAAGGCTCGGCTACAGGATATTTATAGGGCTTACAGATACAGTAATGATGTGCTGTGGATTCTCTGTAATTAGAATATTCCACATGTCTCTGGGGAGACGCAATACCCAGAGATCAGCCCTGATCAGTCTCTGAGGAAGACACAGATAATTCCTTGGTTCCTCGAGGGATCGCGCAGGCTCTCAGGAATCACTATTTATTCCAGGACAAACAGTCTCATTTATTGTCACTAATTGTAAAATAAACCTTTCACGAGTCAAAATATAAACATGAAGAAACATGAAATGTATTATTTAATTGTATTTACAGGTTCATAAAATGTATTTTATTCAGCCTGAGCGATTGTGGGTCTTTTCCCCATCAGGAAATAATGAATTCCAGTAGAAATGCTTTATATTTATTTTTTTCACAGTTATTTTTCATCAGAATGCGTCACGTGTCAGACATGTGATGAACGGAAAAATGCAGTTTGGTTTGGAATATTTCCGAATCCAGAAATTTCAGGTTCCTGAAATGATTGGAAGTGGACAATTTGGAATATCGGAGGCTTTCGATATTTCAGTATAGCATCTACCGGAATATCTGAAGGTCCAATATATTAGTCTGTTTCAATATTTCAATATAACTAGTTAGGGTTACTCTCTCGGCTCATTTTATGATTACGGCTGGGTTAAGGATAAGGCTTAGCATCCAGCTAGAATTAGGGTTACTGGTAATATTAATTTCATGTGGTTTTATAATTAGGGCTAAGGTTATGGTTGTGGTTACAGTTTTTGTTTGCATTTTAATTAAGGTTAGGGTTTTCTCTTTGCTTGTTTTACAGCTAGGGTTAGGGTTACAGTTAGGGTTAGGGTATGAGGTAGGGTAAGGGGCTGCAGTTGGGGTATGGATTTAGGTATGGTTAGGGGTTACAGTTAGGGTTACAGTTAGGGTTCGGGTTACAGTTAAGGTTAATTTTGCAGTTAGGGTTATGGCTTTAGGTATGGTTAGGGTTACAGTTAGTGTTAAGGTTACAGGTAGGGTTAGGGGCTACAGTTAGTGTTAGGGTTACTGGTAATATTAAAATGATGTGGTTTTATAAGTAGAGTTAAGGTTACATTTGAGGTTACAGTTTTTGTTTGCATTTTATTTAAGGTTAGGGTTTCTCTTTTTGCTTGTTTTACAGCTAGGGTTAGGGATACAGTTAGTGTTATGGTTTCATGTATGGTTAGGGTCACAGTTAGTGTTAGGGTTACAGTTAGTGTTATGATTTCAGGTATGGTAAGGGTTACAGTTAGGGTTAGGGTTACATGTAGGGTTAGGGGTTACAGTTAGTGTTAGGGTTAGGGTTACATGTAGGGTTAGGGGTTACAGTTAGTGTTAGGGTTACAGTTTAAGGTAGAATTATAGTTAGGGTTACAGTTAGGTTTAGAGTTACAGTTAGGGTTAGGGTCAAAGTTAGGGTTCGGGTATGAGGTAGGTTAGGGGCTACAGTTAGGGTAGGGTTACATGTAGGGTTAGGGGTTACAGTTAGTGTTAGGGTTACAATTTAAGGTAGAATTATTGTTAGGGTTACAGCTAGGTTTAGCATTGCAATTAGGGTTAGGGTCAAAGTTAGGGTTCGGGTATGAGGTAGGTTAGGGGCTACAGTTAGTGTTAGGGTTACAGTTAGGGTTAGGGTTACATGTGGGGTTAGGGGTTACAGTTAGTGTTAGGGTTACAGTTTAAGGTAGAATTATAGTTAGGGTTACAGTTATTTATTTATTATTATTTATTTATTTATAAAGTATTTTAGGATACATTGAGATTTCTCTCGTTTTCAAGTATGTCCTGGGTTCAAGAACATTGAAATGTTACAGTTACAGAAATACAAAGTAATACAATGCAAGAAATTAAAAAACAACACAAATATACAGATAAACAGAAAATAAATATGTAGGAAATATAGACACTGTGTTACAGGTTTACAGGTGCATTCTGTATATAGTCACTATGTTACATGTTTACAGGCGCATTCTGTATATAGTCACTGTGTTACATGTTTACAGGTGCATTCTGTATATAGTCACTGTGTTACATGTTTACAGGTGCATTCTGTATATGGTCACTGTGTTACATGTTTACAGGTGCATTCTGTATATAGTCACTGTGTTACATGTTTACAGGTGCATTCTGTATATAGTCACTGTGTTACATGTTTACAGGTGCATTCTGTATATAGTCACTGTGTTACATGTTTACAGGCGCATTCTGTATATAGTCACTATGTTACATGTTTACAGGCGCATTCCGTATATAGTCACTGTGTTACATGTTTACAGGTGCATTCTGTATATAGTCACTGTGTTACATGTTTACAGGTGCATTCTGTATATAGTCACTGTGTTACATTTTTACAGGTGCATTCTGTATATGGTCACTGTGTTACATGTTTACAGATGCATTCTGTATATAGTCACTGTGTTACATGTTTACAGGTGCATTCTGTATATAGTCACTGTGTTACATGTTTACAGGCGCATTCTGTATATAGTCACTATGTTACATGTTTACAGATGCATTCTGTATATAGTCACTGTGTTACATGTTTACAGGTGCATTCTGTATATAGTCACTGTGTTACATGTTTACAGGTGCATTCTGTATATAGTCACTAGGTTACATGTTTACAGGCACATTCTGTATATAGTCACTAGGTTACATGTTTACAGGTGCATTCTGTATATAGTCACTGTGTTACATGTTTACAGATGCATTCTGTATATAGTCACTGTGTTACATGTTTACAGGTGCATTCTGTATATAGTCACTGTGTTACATGTTTACAGGTGCATTCTGTATATAGTCACTAGGTTACATGTTTACAGGCACATTCTGTATATAGTCACTGTGTTACATGTTTACAGGTGCATTCTGTATTGAGGTATGTTAATAGGGAGCTCTTGAGTGACTTTAGACTGGGGGAAGATTTGATGGTGTCTGGGAGGTTATTCCATAATTGTGGTGCTCTGTAGGAAAATGAGGACCGAGCCACTGTCTTTTTGTATTGTGGTATTGCAAGTAAGGTGCTGGTCCAGTTAGGTTTAGAGTTACAGTTAGGGTTAGGGTCAAAGTTAGGATACGGGTATGAGGTAGGTTAGGGGCTACAGTTAGTGTTAGGGTTACAGTCTCTGTTTGTCTATGATCAGGGTTAGGGTTTTAGTTAGAGTCACCATTTTTTTTAAATTAAGTGTAAAATTGCAAATTTATCCAAATAGATCTGATCATAGTCGTACCTGGCTGTTTATATTGGTGTCTATATATTTGGATAATTTTAGGTCAATTTACATTTTTAATCAGATTGTGATTCGGTTTGGACATCAGCAACAATTTATTTATTTATAAAGTATTTTACCAGGAAGGATACATTGAGATTTCTCACGTTTTCACATATGTCCTGGGTATATATTACTAGGTGATGTAATATTAATACGGTGATGCTTCATGGCTCACCATAATACAATTATATTGCACATGCACCGATACCTCTATCCTGGACAACTGTTAAAAACATAAGTAACTCAATGCGTATCGCCTGTCTAGGAGGCTTTTTCAAGATATATTATATTACCTGTATAATGAAACGTTCACACACGTAATATGATTAGATTCAGAGCCTTTAATTCTTAAAGGTATTTGTATTTTTTTACCTTTTTGTTTTTTTCGTTTGTTTTTTGTACACGAGACACACGAATGGCTAAACATATAAAAGTACCCTGTGAGTCATAAACTAAAGTGTATTGATCAGAGCATTAACACAAAATTACAATCACAGCTAAGACTAACAAAAACGAAACACACGGGGGAGAAGACAAAAGGGCAGATATAGGGGGGCAGTGGGAGAGGAGTTGGGGTTACAGACTATAACAGCATTAAGTTTAGGGAGAGCAGCCACTGCTAACCATGGCAGCCAGACATTCCAGCAGGAGTGGGGGGTGTCGGTAAGCATAGCTGCAAGTCGCTCCATGTCTCGTACCTCTGAGAAGATATTCCGCAGTCCATTTTGGGACGGCGAGGTGCTTGATTCGGAGCCGTTTTGGGAGGGTGAGGTGGGTTGATTCTGAGCTGTATTGGGAGGGTGAGGTGGGTTGGTTCTGAGCTGTTTTGAGAGGGTGAGGTGGGTTGGTTCTGAGCTGTTTTGAGAGGGTGAGGTGGGTTGGTTCTGATCTCTTTTGGGAGGGAGAGGTGGGTTGATTCTGAGCTGTTTTGGGAGGGTGAGGTGGGTTGATTCTGAGCTGTTTTGGGAGGGTGAGGTGGGTTGATTCTGAGCTGTTTTGGGAGGGTGAGGTGGGTTGATTCTGAGCTGTGTTGGGAGGGAGAGGTGGGTTGATTAAGAGCCATTATGGGAGAGTGTGGTGGCTTTATTCTGAGCTGTTTCGGAAGGGTGAGGTGGGTTGATTACGAGTGGTTTTGGGAGGGTGAGGTGGGTTGATTAAGAGCCATTATGGGAGGGTGAGGTGGCTTTATTCTGAGCTGTTTTGGAAGGGTGAGGTGGGTTGATTGCGAGTGGTTTTGGGAGGGTGAGGTGGGTTGATTGCGAGTGGTTTTGGGAGGGTGAGGTGGGTTGATTCTGAGCTGTTTCGGGAGGGTGAGGTAGGTTTATTCAGAGCCGTTATGGAAGAGTGAGGAGGGTTGATTGGGAGCCGTTACAGGAGAATGAGCTGGGTTGTTTTGGAGCCATATTGGGAGGGTGAGGTGGGATGTTTCGGAGCCATTTTTAATCTGTTAGAAACACATACTGTTTGCTGCTAATTTTTGAGATATGTATCATTGCCGGTTTTTGCAGGAACATGCCTTAAGTTTGGATGTGGAGGGTATTCAGGGCGCTTAGTGTGAGCTTCACCAGGGCCTTTTTCATGTCTTTGTTTCTCAGGCTGTAGATCATTGGGTTGATAGCTGGTATTACCATGCAATAGAACAGGGCAATCATTCTGTCATTGCTGCTTGAACCATGTGTCCCCAAACGCAAATACATGAACATGGCGGTGCTATAGAAGAGAATAACAGAGGTCAGATGGGATCCACATGTAGACAGAGCTTTATGACGTCCTTCCGCTGAGCGAATGAGCATTATGGACGTTAAGATGTTGACGTATGAGCAGAGGATGAGCAGGAAGGGGACCGTGGCTCCAACAAGACAAGCAATAAAAACGGTGAGCTCATTGACAAATATGTTGGCACAGGCCAGGCTGAGCAGAGGGGGGATATCACAGAAAAAGTGGTCCAAGTGATTAGAGTTGCAATACGGCAACGTGAAGATAAAAGTGGTTTGGCCCAAGGACACCAAAAAGCCCAATGTCCAGGACCCAACAGTCAACTTGTAGCACAAGGTTCGATTCATAATAGACATGTATCTCAGTGGGTGGCAGATTGCTACATAGCGATCCAACGCCATCACTGCCAGGAAAACACATTCTGAAACGCCAACTGCGAAAAAGACAAACATCTGAACAGCACAGCTGATGAAGGAGATGGACCTCTTCTTGGACAGGAAGTCATCTAGCACCTTGGGGATGGTGACGGTGGTAAACAAAAGCTCCAGAAGAGACAGATTCCTCAGGAAGAAATACATAGGGGTGTGAAGCACCGACTCAAACGTCACGGTTAAAATGATGAGGCCATTCCCCAGCAGTGAGAGGACATAGGCAAAGAGGAAGAAGCTGAACAGAAGGGCCTGGAGAGAAAGAGAGAAGTCTGAGAATCCCAGGAAGATAAACTCTGTCACATTGGTCCGCAGGTCTCTTCCCATGGCCCGGGTGTCAGTTTAGTTGCAATTAAAGCTTTACTTGTTTAGAAGACCTGCACCACATAGAAAGTCTAAAAGTCATCAAAAGCAGTGATGGGAGCCGCTTTAACTATCAGGTAAAATAATAACGTGTCAATAAGCTGCCGGGAAATCAAAGATAAAATAATATTATTGTTCCCAACGCATTTCACCTGTCGCAAGACATTGTAGCATGACCAGATATTTCTCAAGTATCTATGCAAAAAAATATTATTGGAATTGTTTTGTATCAACAAGTATAAACATGGGAAATATACACTGAGATGGTTATAAACATTATTTAATTAGCCAATCACATGATCGTATAGAACACAAGATCTATAATTTACAATGCAATCGTAGTATAAACAGAATGTTACTCAGGTAGGGAGGAAGTGGGTTTTGAGCAGTATTTTTCATGCTATAATAAAATAATTGAGCAATTCATTAAACACCATTATAATATTATGATTAATGAGCAGGAGAAATAAAACCTTCAATGAGTTTAATCACCAGCCAGGCCAGAAAATGTCACAGGGAAGTGAAAATCAGTATTAATCAGACTCTGCAAATACTTCCAAATTCACCGAGGGCTCAGGGAATTGTTTTACATGTTCTGGAAGAGGTTTAACTTACAGCAATAACACAAGCAGGAAGATGCCGGACTCTTAGTAAAGCATCACAGGGTTATACAGCGGAACGTTTGAGGTGCTCCATAGTATTCACGTGAGACAACATTCCTTGAAGGTGACAGTATCTTCTTTCTCGGGAAAGAAGAAAGGTTATATTCTTTTAGAAATGATCTAGATGTACAGATTCAGAGCCAGCTCTTCATTTCTGGCCAGTGTTAATTTCGCTGACTAAAAATTTTAGTCTAGTTTTAGTCAACTAAATATTAGAACATTTGACTAAAATATGACTAAAATTAAATGGTGTTTTATTCAAAAGGCTACGACTAAAACTAAATCAATTTGCTGTCAAAATGGAAACTGGATTTCAAGATAAATATGTTATTTATTACATAACAGTTCTATCTGCACCTGTATTGCATATTCAGACCTTAATACCATAAATAATAACAGGTTAATAGAGGTTTACTCCAGGAGTGAAATAATTTATTACACTTTAACTAAACCCATTCGATTTTAGTCGACTAAACCTAGACTAAAATTAACACAATTCAGACGACTAAAATTAAATGGTATTTTAGTCAAAAGACTAAAACTACCAGTAAATCAAAATTTGCTGTCAAAATTAACGCCGTATCTGGCTATTGTTCTAGTGATACTAAAAAAGAAAAACACAACATAAACAGAAACACGCAGAATTCATTAACACATATACATATAGCCACATGCACACACATATACACAAAATCACGGGGGGGGGGGTGAAGGGTACATCCAAGTGATAGAGCCCAAGCACACACTGTAGTCTGACATGAAAAATGACTTTAAAATGCTTTACTGGTACCACATTGAGCAGGGGAAATTAGTTACACCAATTTTCTATTAAACCGGAAAGAAACAAATTAAAATAAGAAACCATTATATATATGAAGGCAGCCGGGTGTAGATTTATCATATTTAAAAAGCAGGTGGAGAGTTAGAATGCATCAATTGTATAAAAAAATATAGTACTAAATTTTCCATGATCTCTCTCTGAATGTGCATTAAATTTCATTATGTGCAGTATCACTGATAGTGACGTTCTCCCAGTCTGACAAGCAGTAACATCAAAATACAATGCGTAACCAAGGCATTGTGGAACATACTCACCGATCCACTGGGCTGTAGCAGAGAACTGAGGTGAATAAGGGCCTATTTATATATTTCATTATGCCTTGTGGAAAACATTGATCATCACAGGAGATGAATTAGAAGTTGCTGATAATTCCAATAAATCCCAGTTAAGTGAGTGTCAGGAGAGAACGTGTATTCACCTTCATTACAAACACAACTGAATAAAAATATGCAGCAAAACAAAGAACATATTATGTAACTTTCTGATAAATCTTTATGAAGTTTCAAAATACAGTTTAGCAGCAAATTATAAAACATAACTTTAATCAAAAGTTTGTGGATAACCCACTGCACCAAGGGAGCAAATGCTGTGCCCATTGCCATCCCACCAAAAGACCCTTTCATATTGAAATGTCATTTATGATTTAATAATGATGAGCAGTGGGATGACACCAATATGTGTGAGAGTGAAAAACACTCACCAAACATAATCATGATTGAGTGGATTCAGCTCCTTCAGAAACACTTGTGAATTTCAAGCAATACAATTATTTACACAATGTGAATGTCTTGGTGTCACACAGGTTTATAGACTGTAAACCTTCCCTCCAAAGATAACTAGATTACAATATTACACTATTCTCATCAATGATCTAGGATGGGGGCAGAGCTAGCTGCAGATGGGAGAGGTTGCACGCAGAGGAGCTCCACTGGAGATAGTGCTATCTAAAGGTTTAACTGTGACCCTCTCGTCCCACACTGATCCCCTGGTGGTCCGGTCCTCCTCTGGTACCCTGGTGATATCAGCTCTGCAGTTTTCTGGGAGCTCAGCGACACGATCCAAGACCGGCGGGCCTTGGACCTAGTGTGGCCTACCTGCAGTGGCCATTTTGTGAAGCCTGGGGAGTTTCTTGCCGATTCGAGTGGAGCAGATCCCAGCAGTGACTTCCTCATCTCAGTCCTGGACATGGGTAAGAAGACACAGAGACACCTGTGCAAGCCAGAGGGCTCCTGCAAGCAGTGGTGTATTTAGGTTTTGTGCTGCCCTAGACCTGACTAAACTCGTGCACCCCTAAATTAAATTGGACACACTCCTTCCTTTCAAGGCCGCACCTCCTGTTTAAACAGCCAAACACTTTCTAGTTTTAAAGATGGCTGTTGCTATAATGCAGTTGCCATCATCCACTTAGTGCAGGAGAGGCTGCATGGAGAGGCCTGCCAACAAGTTTAGGAAACTTTTGGGTCCTCTCCAAATTCACAGATGACTTCTGTATTATACATAATAATACACAGAGAGGACACAATACAGGGAGTCTGGGAGCTTCGTCTCTCCCTTAGCAGCTTTACAATCATTGGGCAAGTAGTGCAGTAGTCCAGCAGCCAGTGAAGGCCTGACTGCTGCTTGCTTTTATAGAAGAGGCGTAACTAGAAACCTCAGGGCCCCGTGCAAGAATCCATGAAGGGCCCCCTTCCCTCCGTGCAAGAGAATTTTGCATTTTTACAGGTCTCCGGCACTATCGCCTAGTATCCCTATTATATATCTATTAGCTGTGGAATTTAATGCTATGGTAATATTAATATAATAGGATACTAGGCGATAGGTTATAGTATTATTAGGTTTTGAAACCAGCAGTTTTTGGATAGTGCAGGAGACATGTATACAGCTATTTTTTGCACTCTTAAAATGGCCATACAATTTGGAAGAATTTTTAAAGAACGGGTTATGGGTCCTCATATAGATTTCTCTTGTTTTATGTTACCTCATCTAGTGTGTCACCCCTCTCCTCTTAGATTGCAAGCTTTTGAGCAGGGTCCTTCCTCCTTCTGTTCAGTGTGTGTAACATGTATGTATATTTGTTATTCTGTCTCTCCCATTGTACAGCGCTAAGGAATTTGTTGTCGCATTATAAATGCTTGTAACTGTAACTGTTATAAGGTGGAGTATTAATTAAGATCTAGTTTAATAGCCCTCTCCCCTTCTTTTATAACCCTTTTTTTAATGAAGTTTTTTCATTAATGGAGTTTTAACAAAATGGTTTTAGAAAGAATGAAAAACTCGCTCCCATTTAACTGAATAGGTTAATAAGCTGACCAGACTCTGCAATGAGACACCAGGAAGTGTCAGACTCATGATGGATAGCCAGACAAAAGATAACAAAGCCTCTGCTGCCTAATTAACCCTTAAGGACAAATGACAGAACTGTTTCGTCATAAATGCATTAACTTTAAAGACCCTAGGTCCTTAAAGGGGTAACAATCCACCACTCCCTCCACTGGTGGAATGCCAGGGCCCGGTCCCAAGTGTGACCTCTGCGACCCTGGTATTTACGCCACTGTTTTATAGGTATTCTATGGTCAGCGCCCCTGACTGACAAACAGTAGCTGCTGTTTTTGCCGCCCCACTGGAAACTGCCACCCTAGGCCTAGGCCTTGTTGGCCTAGGCCAAAATACAACACTGCTTGCCAGTGGGACATTAGGGAATCCATTTGCAGCAGGCAGGCCACCTATAATGCGGTCCCCTCCTCCATTCTTCCCCTGGGTTATGGCTACTTGGAGGAGAAGGAATGCCACTGGCCCCTGGGGACTGGATCGGGGATGGACTGGATTGCCCCGGCACCCCGTGTGAGAGACCAGAGGATGGCAGTCTTCTCTCAAGGCTGTGGTGCCTGCCTCTGACCTCTCATTGGATTGCTCTGGGGACGACTCTTTGCTCTCTAACAAGGGTGCTGTCAGTGCACCTGGTGGATTTAGAAACATAGAAAATGTCGGCAGATAAGAACCTTTCGGCCCATCTAGTCTGCCCAATTACATGGATACTTTACCTGGATTTATCTTTTGTTTAGGATAGCCTATCCCATGCATGCTTAAATTCAATCATTGTTTTGGCCTCTACCACTTCAACTGGAAGACTGTTCCATGTATCCACCACCCTCTCAGTAAAATAATGCTTCCTGATGTTACTTTTAAACCTTTGCCCCTCTAATCTAAGACTATGTCCTCTTGTTTTGCTACTTTGTTTCCTTTTAAATATACTCCCTTCCTCTACCTTGTGGATTCCCTTTATGTATTTAAATGTTTCTATCATATCTCCTCTGTCTCGTCTTTTTTCCAAGTTGTACATGTTAAGATCATTAAGCCTTTCCTGATAACTTTTCTCCTTCAAGCCGTACACCATTTTAGTAGCCCTTCTCTGAACACTCTCTAAGGTGTCTATATCCTTCTGGAGATACGGTC
This sequence comes from Leptobrachium leishanense, assembly GCA_009667805.1. Classification (NCBI taxonomy): domain Eukaryota; kingdom Metazoa; phylum Chordata; class Amphibia; order Anura; family Megophryidae; genus Leptobrachium; species Leptobrachium leishanense. The sequence continues at coordinate 159,416,986 of CM019069.1, forward strand.
TCCAGTACTGCACAAAGTACTCCAAGTGAGGTCTCACCAGTGCTCTGTACAGTGGCATGAGCACTTCCCTTTTCCTACTGCTAATACCTCTCCCTACACAACCAAGCATTCTGCCAGCATTTCCTGCTGCTCTATTACATTGACTACTTACCCTTAGATTCTTTGCAATAATAACCCCTAAATCCCAACCCTCAGATGTATCAAATATTCTATATTCAGCCCTTGGGTTTTTAAGTCCCAGGTGCATTATCTTGCACTTATCCACATTAAAACTCAATTGCCACAGCTCCGACCATTTTTTTAGTTTACCTAAATCATTTGTCATTTGGCTGATCCCTACAGGAACGTCAACCCATACTTTACCATTTATACCTTCTGCAATATCACTAATAAATATATTAAAGAGAATGGGTCCAAGTACTGACCCCTGAGGTACCCCGCTGGTAACAAGACCTTGTGCCAAATAAACTTCATTTACCACAACCCACTGTTGCCTGTCACTCAGCCACTGCCTAATCCATTCAACAATATTGGAATCCAAGCTCAAAGATTGCAATTTATTGATAAGCCTTCTATGCGGAACAGTATCAAAAGCCTTACTGAAATCTAAATAAGCAATGTCTACTGCACCACCTGTGTCTATTATTTTTGTTACCCAATCAAAAAATTCAATAAGATTAGTTTGGCATGATCTCCCTGAGGTAAACCCATGTTGTTTCTGATCCTGTAATCTATGTGTTTTTAGATGTTCAACAATCCTTTCCTTTAACATGGTTTCCATTAATTTGCTCCCTTATGTGAATCGTCGGGCAGGCCCCAGATGCGTCAGAGATATTTATTGCTGTGTATCGGATCCGCAAAGCCGCAACAGCCCCTAAAGATGCTCCGAGAGACGCTGTCGCTGTTGCCAGGAACATGGCTGTCAAGTCGCGACTTATGTTGGCCCTGGGAACTCGGAGGGCTGTCCAGTTTGAAGGGGCGATGCTGACCCTCTACCAAGACCTACCCTTCATGACCCTGGTGGTGCAATGATGGTTTCTTGAGGTGACAGCTTTTCTCTGCCTCAAGGGGGTTTGCTATCACTGGGGCTTGGATGGCTCTCTTGTGGTGACTTATGATAATGTGACCTTTACCATCTCCGACATGGCCAAGGCCTGTGCTTCTTAGAGCGGAAATCGCCCTGGCCCAGACTGATATTTCCCCGGGCTGAGATCCCCTCCTCGTGTGCCTCGTGCTCTCTGTTTTGGTTCGATGGGGCTGCCCGCCCAGCGTTATTGCTGCACCGGTCTGTTCCCTCTGCATTTTTTGGCCCCAAACCTGCTCTTTTTCAGTTGGACACCACCCCCTGCTGTATTTTTCGTCCCTCCCCCCAATCAGGACACTGACCCAGAGGACGTTTTTGATTTCTCCATTTTACCATCTGAGTCACCTTGAGGACTTTTGCTCATTTTTTTCTTTCCGTGTTATGTTGAGGTCCTCTGCCTTGAGCTTCTTGATTATTTTTCCCCGATGAGACTCGCTTTCTCTTTGAGTTTCTGCTGGTGCTGCCTTTTGGCTCCTGATGACGCTACTTGTATCTTTATTTATTGTTTACTTTCTGTGTTTCCTCTATCTAACAGTTGCATAGTCGGCCCAGCGAGGCTGCGTTTTGCTGGTCGCCTTGTGACCTTGTTTAAATTTCTAAATAAATAATTTAAAAATTATAAGAAAAAAAAAAGAGTACATGAATCACTACAGAAGCCTTTGGCATTTTAAATGAAGAAATACAATATATATATATATATATAATCATACAAAAAAATGGGTAGATACCAGATGGCTTCACTTCCGTGGATGCTTCGATGAATGCTGATTGAGGAAGGCTACACAGCCGAAAAGTGTCTCAGCACCTATGTACCTAATATATATACAAAGACTTACCCTTCATGACCCTGGTGGCCCTACGATGGTTCTGTGAGGTGACAATGTTCTTGAACCCAGGACATACTTGAAAACATGAGAAATCTCTTTCTGGTAAAATACTTTATAAATAAATAAATATATATTTGAACTTCTCTTTTTTAACCCTTTGTTTAATATATTAGTAATAAATTACTGATTTATATTAAATAATAATAATCTAGGATAATAATATCACTATGCACCCAACTGGCGACAAGTATCTCTTTGATATAATATATGGTATTTGTGATGGCAGTTGTGATGGAAGCCGCTTCTTGGAGCAAGTAGATCTGCCAAAGTTTCTGTCCTTGCTCTGAAGAGATCAAATGTGTCATCAGCGTCTGCGTATAAATCAGGTAAAACGTAGAATATTCCCCCAAGCGCTGGCCGAGACTTAGTGTAGGGGTAAATTAAGCCGGTATCTTTATTGCACAGAACAGAAGTTATATTTATATGTAACTGTCACCATTGTTCACCCTCCTGCCCACCCTCAGACATCCCGGCGCCGGAGCACCACTGCCCCAAGCCATAGCCCAATATCCATTCATGGTACTGGATCTGCCATTGCCCCAAGCACGAGCTCAGTCTGTGAATACAATGGCCGCCACTGCCAATAGCCCGAGCCCAGTTTAAGGAATGTGCCACAGCCCCTTGCAAGAGTCCAATTTTTAGGAGTTGGCGCTTCTAACGCTCCGGCTCAGGGTCACTAAAGCATCCTGGTCTACGGACTTGGAGTCGCTGAGCTTATTTGGGGTGATCCTTATGGAGCGGTGGCACAATCCAGGCACTGCTGCATAGCTCTGGTCCCCCGGCTACTTCTGCCAAACAAGCAGACTTTCTTTCTGTAACAGACCTTTTTATTATCATTCGTAGGATCTTATATATTAATTTCAGACATTTTCATTTAGTAGTGTTTTTGCAAACAGCGTTTTAATTTTAACACGTCAATCGTATTTTTTTTCCGGTTTTCTTTTTTGTATGGCTGGTCGGCGCTGCGCTCAGCGACTCGGCGGCTCACCGGCTCGGCGGCTGCATTTGGTTGCTGTCTGGCATGTTTGCGGTGGCTTTCCAGTGGGTTGGCGGCGGCTGTCCGGTGGGATAACGGTGACAGGTTTGCGGCTGGAGCTGGCTGGTTAGTGGCGGGTTGGCGGCGGCATTCGGCAGCCGATTCCCTGCACTTCGGGGACCCTGTGGTGAATAGTGAATTCACTGCAGGGTGGGGAAATTTGATTCCCCAAAGTGCGGGGAACGACAGAGCACCGAAATGTTGGCGAGATTTTGGTCCTCTGTGAATAACCCCTTTAATATCTTAATATTTGCTCATCTCTGAGACAGGCATTATGGGTAATATCAGCTGCGTCTTCTCAGCCATTATGCCAGTGTGCTGTAGTCATGGCGTTCAGTGTGAGCTTCACCAGAGCCTTTTTCATGTCCTTGTTTCTCAGGCTGTAGATCATTGGGTTGATGGCCGGTATTACGATACAGTAGAAAAGGGAGATCATTTTATCTTTACCAAGTGACCTGTATGTCCCCAAACGCAGATACATGGACATGGCGGTGCTGTAGAAGAGAATAACAGAGGTCAGATGGGATCCACATGTAGACAGAGCTTTAGGACGTCCTTCCGCTGAGCGTATGTACATTATGGACGTTAAGATGTTGACGTACGAGCAGAGGATGAGCAAGAAGGGGATTGTGGCCCCGAAGATACAAACCAGGAAGACAGAGATTTCGTTGATGAAGATGTTGGCACAGGCCAGGCTGAGCAGAGGGGGGATGTCACAGAAAAAGTGGTCCAAGCGATTAGAGTTACAATATGGCAACGTGAAGATAAATGTGGTTTGTGCCATGGACATCAAAAAGCCCAATGTCCAGGACCCAATGGTCAGTTTGTAACACAGGGTTTGGTTCATAACAGACGTGTATCTCAGCGGGTGGCAGATTGCTACGTATCGATCCAACGCCATCACTGCCAGGAAAATACATTCTGAAACACCAATGGCAAAAAATGCAAACATCTGGAAAGCACAACCGAAGAAGGAGATGGACCTCTTCTTGGACAGGAAATCCCGGAGCACCTTGGGGATGGTGACATTAATCAAGAGAAGCTCCAGAAGAGAAAGGTTCCTCAAGAAGAAATACATAGGGGTGTGAAGCACTGGGTCATACATCGCAGTTATGATGATAAGGCCATTTCCCAGCAGTGAGAGGACGTAGGAGAAGAGGAAGAAGCTGAACAGAAGGGCCTGGAGAGAAAGAGAGAAGTCTGAGAATCCCAGGAACATAAACTCTGTCACGTTGGTCCGCGGGTCTCTTCCCATGGCCGGGGCACGGAATGGTCTCCTTGGTCTGGATAAGGTGTATGATAGGCAACACCTTTAATTATCTATGTGCAGACATAAAATCAGAGATAAAATAATATAGTCACACAGAGCGCGTCGTCATCTTCCTCGTCCATCAGAAACGCACATACGTCTATAAATTAAAATCTCACCGAGGGGTTTTATCGATCGATGTGGATTTTGTGAATCGTGAAAGAATTATTTTATTAAAAAAACACAATTTAGACGATGATACAATGATATGAATTAATATTGTGAAGAAGAATCTCATGTTTCCAGCAAAGCGTACGTCATGTTTATTGGATTCTCTTATCTTCTCTCAGGGTTATTCAGAGACATTCACCAACATTTCGCTGCTCTCTGCTTCGCATAACTTCGGCAAGTCCGATTCGCTGACCCTGCGTTGAATTCAGCATTCACCACAGGGTCTCCGAAGTGCAGTGAATCGACCCACCGAACGCCGCCGCGAACCCGCCGAACGCCACTGCAATCCCACCAAACGCCACCAATCGAACCGCCGAATCAATTTGAAAAATCATCGTATCGATCTGATAAGTCGATGAAATAAATGCCAAACGCACGCAAAGATCCGCCGCAATTCCACCGAACAGCCGCCAAACACACCCGCATGCCGCCGAACACACCTGCAAGCCACCGAATGCAGCCAAAGACCTGCAGAACAGACCACTGACCGCTGGTAGAAAAAGCAGACAAGCCGATGAACGAGTAAGGAAAAGAAAAAAAATCTACTTTTAAAAACTGTATGAAAATGCCTGAAAATAATATAAATAAATAAAAATTTTAAGAATTTATAAAACAGGTTTCACTGAAAAAATCCCCAAAAACACCTAAAAAAATCCTAAAATATAAATAAATAAAGATACTTTTTGAGGCAAATGTAAAGAATAAACGGTTGAAATAATATTTAATAAAAGCAGGAATATTTTTTAACCTTTAAACCTATGGGATTCGCCTGATTAAATCCAGAGAAATGGTTAAAAAATCCTTAAAGATGAATAAAAAAAATAGATTTTTTGCTGCAGATTAAAATAATGAACGATTTATTAGTAGGCTTGTGCACGATTTTTTTTTCGGTTCGATTCAGTTCGGTTCGCTCGGATTTTGTAAGTTTTCGATTCGACTCGTTTTGGCCGATTTCCGTTTCGATTTGGTTCGTTTTTCGTATCGACTTTTTTTTCGTGATTTCGGAAATTTTCGTGTTTTTCGGAACGTCTGTTCTCCTCGTTTCAAAGTGTATATTCGTTTTGACGTAAACGAATGGTTTTTCGGATGCGATAATTATACGATACGATAATTCTGCCGATATGATAATTCTGCCATTGAGATTTCTCATGTTTTACAAGAAGGATACATTGAGATTTCTCTGGATTTCCAGGAAGGATACATTGAGATTTCTCTGGTTTCCCAGGAAGGACACATTGAGATTTCTCTGGTTTTACAAGAAGGATACATTGAGATTTCTCTGGTTTTACAAGAAGGATACATTGAGATTTCTCTGGATTTCCAGGACGGATACATTGAGATTTCTCATGTTTTACAAGAAGGATACATTGAGATTTCTCTGGTTTTCCAGGAAGGATACATTGAGATTTCTCTGGTTTCTATTTCCAAGAAGGATACATTGAGATGGGAATGATACAAAATTTAATTACAGAATCAGCGATATAAATACGATGTCCGAAATTACTGAAAAGGATCCGAAATCAGGAATGGAGCCGAAATCCCGAATTGAACGAAAATGAATTTCGATTTTACACATTTCTACTCCATTCGAAAATTCCGAAAAGCTTTCGTTTCGGCTCGAAAAATTTCGGATCCGCCGTTTTCGGATCTGAAAATTTTCTGAAAAGCGGCCGAATTCGAATGCACGAATCGGGAAATTTCGTGAAAATTCCGAAACCCGAAACGCACATCCCTATTTATTAGATATTGAATTAAAACGGGAATATTTGTAACATTGAAACCTATGGGATTCGCCTGAATAAACCTGTCGAATGAAACCACTGAACATCAGGGCATTTCACTGACATTTCTCTGCTGTTCAATGTGAATAGATTAACCCTTGCTTCTCTATGGGGGATTTCACTGCCGAACAGAACTGTATTTCACTGCCGCCAAACAGCACCGTATTTCACTGCCGCCGAACAGACACCGTATTTCACTGCCGCCGAACAGGCACCGTATTTCACTGCCGCCGAACAGCACCGTATTTCACTGCCGCCGATCAGGCAATGTATTTCACTGCCACCAAACAGGCACCGTATTTCACTGCCGCCGAACAGCACCATATTTCACTGCCGCCGATCAGGCAATGTATTTCACTGCCGCCAAACAGGCACCGTATTTCACTGCCACTGAACAGCACCGTATTTCACTGCCGTCGAACAGCACCGTATTTCACTGCCGTCGAACAGGTACCGTATTTCACTGCCGCCGAACAGGCACCGTACTTGCAGGCAGTTAGCCAAAATGTGGCGAACTGCTTGCTCTCTAAAATAGATGAATGGCCACGAAATGTCACCGTACGGGGAAACTCACTATTCGGTGCATTTTCGGAGCCAGATCGGCGCTTTGTGAATAACCCTGTATGACATGAAAACGCAGTAATGCCTCCGAATTGCGCCATCAGTGAATCTTACCTTTCGGTGCAATTTTTGGGCCACGTATCACGTATCTGTCAATTCACCAAATACAGGCAAATTGCCAGAGAAATATGGGGCAATTTGACTTGAAATTCACCGCGACTCATTGACTATGATTGTCCCATAGAGAATGAATGATTTGTAATCACAGAATTGCATCGAAACTGCTGCGAAATGCCCTGATTTTCAATGTTTCAATATGACAGGATTAAACCGGCGAATCCCATAGGTTTAATGTTATGGAATGTTTTTTAAATGTCTTTTTTAAAATTCATTCTTTTTCGCAAAAAAACCTTTTAATTTTTTAAAGCATTTTATGTAATTTTTGTAATTTTTTTAAAGAATCTTTTTCTTTATTATTTAGACGCATGTTTGTTATTGGTTTATCCTCTTTAGGAGATCAGGTGACTTTCATTTTTGTCGTTGGAATTTGCTGAGACTGCAGAGCTTTTCAACGACGTCCGATAACAGCTTCAGCGGCTCATTCTTTGCTGAAATATGGTGACCACATACATGTAACACACAGACTGAACGTCCACATACAGATAACACATGCAGACTGAATGTCCATATACAGGTAACACACACAGACTGAACATCCACATACAGATAACACACACAGACTGAATGTCCACATACAGATAACACACACAGACTGAATGTCCATATACAGGTAACACACACAGACTGAACATCCACATACAGGTAACACACACAGACTGTACGTCCACATACAGGTAACACACACAGACTGAACATCCACATACAGATAACACACACAGACTGAATGTCCACATACAGGTAACACACACAGACTAAACGTCCACATACAGATAACACACACAGACTGAATGTCCACATACAGATAACACACGCAGACTGAATGTCCATATACACATAACAAACACACAGACTGAATGTTCACATACAGATAACACACACAGACTGAATGTCCACATACACATAACAAACACACAGACTGAATGTTCACATACAGATAACACACACAGACTGAAAGTCCACATACAGGTAACACACACAGACTAAACGTCCACATACAGATAACACACACACAGACTGAATGTCCACATACAGATAACACACGCAGACTGAATGTCCATATACACATAACAAACACACAGACTGAATGTTCACATACAGATAACACACACAGACTGAAAGTCCACATACACATAACAAACACACAGACTGAATGTTCACATACAGATAACACACACAGACTGAAAGTCCACATACAGATAACACACACAGACTGAAAGTCCACATGCAGGTAACACACACAGACTGAAAGTCCACATACAGGTAACACACACACAGACTGAACATCCACATACAGATAACACACACAGACTGAATGTCCACATACATATAACACGCACTACGATTTTTGCATACAGATATATCAGCCTGCACATAACATATGCAATTACAAATATATATAAAGCGCCAGCATATTCCGCAGCGCTGTACAATGTGTAGAAAGAAACAAACACGTTTGTCTCGAGGAGAATGATGGGAAAAGAGCAGCTCGATCGAGAGTTTATAATCTAAGAGGAGCGGAGCCGCACAGGAAAGGGTAATGCAAACCGTGACGTATGGAGCATCTGGTCAGCCGCATAAGGCTATCCTAAACAAAAGATAAATCCAGGTAAAGTATCCATGTAATTGGGCGACTAGATGGGCCGAAAGGTTCTTATCTGACGACATTTTTTCTATGTTTCTATGTTTCTAAAACGAGATAAATATAGCAATATCTGGCTGCGAAGCTGCCCTATGCCGTGGTGCCTTGTGGCTGCATATACATACAATGTAACCAGCAGAGGCGGCAGTGCGGGGCTTTCCGGAAGCACACATATATAACACAATGCTGCGCAGAAGAAGATAAAGGTTACAAACGTATCAGGGTTAAACATTTCCTCGGTGCACAATGAGATTTTACAGACTCTTCGAAGAATGGAGGAACGAGGAGAATCAAAGGTTATGAGGGAGGGAAATCTATAGAAACATCGTGAGGGTGCAGGAACAAGGAGAGACTAAGTGGTGCTGCTGGTATGAGGAGTGAGAGGAGAGTATGAGTAAGGAGTGAGGGTGCGGGTAAGAGGAGAGAGTGAGGGTGCGGGTATGAGGAGAGAGTGAGGTGCGAGTATGAGGAGAGAGTGAGGGTGCGAGTATGAGGAGAGAGTGAGGGTGCGGGTATGAGGAGTGAGAGGAGAGTATGAGGAGAGAGTGAGGGTGTGAGTATGAGGAGAGAGTGAGGGTGCGAGTATGAGGAGAGAGTGAGGATGGGGTATGAGCAGTGAGTGAGGATGGGGTATGAGGAGAGAGTGAGGTGCAAGTATGAGGAGAGAGTGAGGGTGCGAGTATGAGGAGAGAGTGAGGTGCGGGTATGAGCAGTGAGTGAGGGTGCGAGTATGAGGAGTGAGTGAGGGTGCGAGTATGAGGAGAGAGTGAGGGTGGGGTATGAGGAGAGAGAGTGAGGATGCGAGTATGAGGAGAGTGTGAGGGTGCGAGTATGAGTAAGGAGTGAGGGTGCGAGTATGAGGAGAGAGTGAGGATGCGAGTATGAGGAGAGAGTGAGGATGCGAGTATGAGGAGAGAGAGTGAGGATGCGAGTATGAGGAGAGAGTGAGGATGCGAGTATGAGGAGAGAGTGAGGATGCGAGTATGAGGAGAGAGTGAGGGTGCGAGTATGAGGAGAGAGTGAGGGTGCGAGTATGAGGAGAGAGAGTGAGGGTGCGAGTATGAGGAGAGAGTGAGGGTGCGGGTATGAGCAGTGAGTGAGGTGCGGGTATGAGGAGTGAGTGAGGTGCGGGTATGAGCGTATGAGGAGATAGTAATGAACATGACTGGCCGAGTGAAGCGCCCCGATGGAACATACCTGCAGACAGAAGATGCACACGGACCCTTGCACCTCTCTGACGTTTACAGGTAGATGTTCTTGTACGCTTGTTTCTTTCTCGCGGGAACTTATTCCCAGACGCACAAACGTCCCTGATTTATGACAAATAATACAAATGTATCATAGACTGAATAAACAAAAGCAAACAGTGTAAAATAATTACACACTTAAGGGGTTATTCATGTCGCCAACATTTCAGTGCTCTGTCGTTTCCCGTACTCTGGGGAATCAAATTTACCCTCCCTGAGATGAATTCACTATTCACCGCAGGGTCCCCGAAGTGCAGGGAATAGGCTGCCGAATGCACCCGCAAGCTCGCCACAAACCCGTCGCCCAGGGGCGGACTGACCCATCGGGCACTGCCCGAGGGCCTGCGGGTCGGTAGGGGCCCTCCCGGTTTGGGCAGACACATTGGGCCCACCGCCGGTTTCCCTCCGATGATTGCAAATAACAGGCAGCCAGCGGCGCACTCTGAAAATGCCGCGGTGGCGCCTGCACCGCCCCCTCACGTGACGTGTCACTTGAGGGGCGGCGCCAGTGCAACGTACCTGCTCCAGTTTTAGACTGGGATGCAGGCACGCTACAGGCGCCACCGTGGCATTTTCAGAGTGTGCCGCTGGCTGCCTGTTATTTGCAATCATCGGAAGGAAACCGGCGGGGGCCCACTGTGTCCACCCAAACCGGGCCAGCAAAAGGCGAGAGCTGGGGGCAAATATACCCGTGAGTGCTGGGGGGCAAATATACCCATGAGAACGGGGGGGTAAATATACCCATGTGAGCTGGGGCAAATATACCCATGTGAGCTGGGGGCAAATATATATCCATGTGAGCTGGAGGCAAATATATATCCATGTGAGCTGGGAGCTATACATTTCCATGTGAGCTGGAGCAAATATATGCATGTGAGCTGGGGGCAATATATATATGCATGACATTTTCCACATGGACTTTCTGTGCCGTGACGCAGCCTTAGCTGCAATGAGTGGGTGATGGCTGCTGCAGCAGTGCGATGGCCATCTGCAAGTATGGAGGGGGGGCACAAGTCGCTGCTGGGTCCAAGTGGATTTTCAAAAAGGTTATTTTTAGGAGTTCAGAAATAAATTCTTTAGCACAATAATGTACATGTGGGTGTTGCGTTGTAGGGGGTGGGTTTTTTTATGGGTGTGGCCTCCTGTGGCTGCAGAACAAGGGGGCCCCATGACCTCCTCCATTAGTTGTCAGTCCACCTCTGCCGCCAACCCGTTGGAGGCCCTCCAAATGCAGCCGACAAGCCGCCAGACACATCGCCAACCAGCCACAGAAGAAAGCTGACAAGCCGTCAGACGGGTAAAAAAAATAAAATAAATAATTATGATTGAAAGTGTCAAAATTTAAACACTGTTTCCAAAAAAACTAAAGAATGAAAATGTCTGGAATTTATACATAAGATCCAATGAATGGTAATAAAGAAAAAAGGAAAAACACTAATAAAAAAAACTGTTTTTTTTTCCCCGAAAACAACCTAAAAGATCCGAAAAAAATCTTTAAATAAAGAGACTTTTTGCTGCAGATTAAAATAATAAACGGTTTATTAGATATTGGATTAAAACGGGAATATTTTTTAACATTGAAACCTATGGGATTCACCTGAATAAACCTGCCGAATGAAACCACTGAACATCAGGGCATTTCACTGACATTTCTCTGCTGTTCAATGTGAAGAGATTAACCATTGCTTCTCTATGGGGGATTTCACTGCCGCCAAACAGCACCGCATTTCACTGCCGCCGAACAGGCACCGCATTTCACTGCCGCCGAACAGGCACCGTATTTCACTGCCGCCGAACAGGCACCGTATTTCACTGCCACCGAACAGGCACCGTATTTCACTGCCGCCAAAAAGGCACCGTATTTCACTGCCGCCAAGAAGGCACCGTATTTCACTGTCGAACAGGCACCGTATTTCACTGGAAATTCATCAAAATTTGGGGAACTGCCTGCTCTCTGAATAGTCGAATGGCCCCAAAATGTCACCGTACGGGGAAACTCACTGTTCGGTGACATTTCGGTGGCCAGATCGTCTCTCTCTGAATAACCTGATAGTGTCCATGTCTTTGTGTGTGAGGGAATCCATTGTGGACGCATCAGGAGGGGGTCAGTCTCTGGGGCATGAGGTACACAGTGCTTTGTGCAATACAGATGTGCGGTGCCCTGTGCGAGCTGTCATCTGGTTTTAGTGTATCTTTGGTTGAATCAAAATCACAATAAATACATTGCACCACAGATTTTACACAATTTCTATGTTTTTTTCACAAAGTGCTGATTTTTGCCGCCTGCAGAAAAGTGAAACATTTTCTGATCGTGTCACAGAGTGAGCCCCGGGTTACTGGGCAGATGTGAAGCCGGGTCACTGGGTGAATGATGCCGGGTCACTGGGTGAATGTGAAGTTGGGTCACTGGATGAATGTGATGGCAGGTAAACTGGGTGAATGTGAAGCCGGGTCACTGGGTGAATGTGATGGCAGGTAAACTGTGTGAATGTGAAGCCAGGTAAACTGGGTGAATGTGATGCCGGGTCACTGGGTGAATGTGATGCCGGGTCACTGGGTGAATGTGATGCCGGGTCACTGGGTGAATGTGATGGCAGGTAAACTGGGTGAATGTGATGGCAGGTAAACTGGGTGAATGTGATGCCGGGTCACTGGATGAATGTGATGGCAGGTAAACTGGGTGAATGTGATGCCGTGTCATCTGGTGAATGTGAAGCTGGGTCACTTGGTAAATATGATGGTAGGTCACTTGGTGAATGTTGTTACAGATTCTAGTACCCAAGCTCGTACTTCTGTCCTCGCTGATGCCCCTTCCGCTGTACCAGGAGGTGATCGTACCCCCAGAGTAGACGACACATACGGTGAAAGGATCCTTTCCGATAGAATGCCTTTATTCTGGTTCAACAGTTACAAACATTCCAAAGACACACCTCTGCGTTTACAGCTCCAAACCCCTCCCCTCGCCCACACACAATGCCCTGGTTCACAGACAAAGGAAAGGCTTGTAACATACAGATACACACTTGGACAACAGAACAGTAAATAACACAACACTCTACCCTATATACAGGGGCAATGAAATGTAAGAAAATTAAAAGGCAAATAAACAGTGGGGCGGCCGTTCCGTCACAAATGTGATAGCAAGTCATTGGATGGATTTGATACCAGGTCACAGGATGAATGTAATGCCTGGTCAATCGGTGAATGTGATGGTGGGTCATTGGATAAATGTGATGGTGGGTTACTTGGCGAATGTGATGGCAGGTCACCGGGTGAATGGGAAGCTAGGTCACTGGGTGAATGTGATGCCAGGTCATTGGGTGAATGTGATGGCGGGCCACTCGGTGAGTGTGATGGCGGGTCACTCGGTGAATGTGAAGCTGAGTTACTTGGCGAATGTGATGGCAGGTCACCGGGTGAATGGGAAGCTAGGTCACTGGGTGAATGTGATGCCAGGTCATTGGGTGAATGTGATGGCGGGCCACTCGGTGAGTGTGATGGCGGGTCACTCGGTGAATGTGAAGCTGGGTCACCGGGTGAATGTGATGGCGGGTCACCGGGTGAATGTGAAGCTGGGTCACTGGGTGAATGTGATGGCAGATAAACTGGGTGAATGTGATGGCAGGTAAACTGGGTGAATGTGATGGCAGGTAAACTGGGTGAATGTGATGCCGGGTCACTGGATGAATGTGATGGCAGGTAAACTGGGTGAATGTGATGCCGTGTCATCTGGTGAATGTGAAGCTGGGTCACTTGGTAAATATGATGGTAGGTCACTTGGTGAATGTTGTTACAGATTCTAGTACCCAAGCTCGTACTTCTGTCCTCGCTGATGCCCCTTCCGCTGTACCAGGAGGTGATCGTACCCCCACAGAGTAGACGACACATACGGTGAAAGGATCCTTTCCGATAGAATGCCTTTATTCTGGTTCAACAGTTACAAACATTCCAAAGACACACCTCTGCGTTTACAGCTCCAAACCCCTCCCCTCGCCCACACACAATGCCCTGGTTCACAGACAAAGGAAAGGCTTGTAACATACAGATACACACTTGGACAACAGAACAGTAAATAACACAACACTCTACCCTATATACAGGGGCAATGAAATGTAAGAAAATTAAAAGGCAAATAAACAGTGGGGCGGCCGTTCCGTCACAAATGTGATAGCAAGTCATTGGATGGATTTGATACCAGGTCACAGGATGAATGTGATGCCTGGTCAATCGGTGAATGTGATGGTGGGTCATTGGATAAATGTGATGGTGGGTTACTTGGCGAATGTGATGGCAGGTCACCAGGTGAATGGGAAGCTAGGTCACTGGGTGAATGTGATGCCAGGTCATTGGGTGAATGTGATGGCGGGCCACTCGGTGAGTGTGATGGCGGGTCACTCGGTGAATGTGAAGCTGGGTCACCGGGTGAATGTGATGGCGGGTCACCGGGTGAATGTGAAGCTGGATCACTGGGTGAATGTGATGGCGGGTCACTGGGTGAATGTGATGGTTGGTCACTGGGTGAATGTGATGCAAGTCACTGGGTGAATGTGATGCGGGTCACTGGTTGAATGTGATGCGGGTCACTGGGTGAATGTGATGCGGGTCACTGGGTGAATGTGATGCGGGTCACTGGGTGAATGTGATGCCGGGTCACTGGGTGAATGTGATGCCGGGTCACTGGGTGAATGTGATGGCGGGTCACTGGGTGAACGTGATGGCGGGTCACTGGGTGAACGTGATGGCGGGTCACTGGGTGAACGTGATGGCGGGTCACTGGGACGCTTTGAGGTCTGGGTAATAACATGTTACCGGGTCGCCTCGCTTCCTGCACACCGTGGACAGTGTTAGTATTCTGTAGACATGTGCACAGCACAAAATTTCGTTTTGAACTAATGGATTAGTCCTAAAATGCAATTTATTTAGTTGCTAAAGAAATTCGTTTTCAGTTCTTTAGTATGAAGACTAATTTCATTCATCCAAAAACCAGTGGATACAATTACTATTGTAGTGGCTCCTCAGAGGGCTGAGATTGCTGCTTGTTACAGTATCTCTCACTCTCAGCACAATGTGTCAGGCAAAGCTGTTACAGTAACTGACTGCTGCTCATCACAGCGCTCAGAGTTTCCGTAAAACTAGTAAATAATATTTTTTATATATAAGAGGTTAGAACAATATTATTTCCTTGTTTTACTGAAACTCTGAGCGCTGTTACAGTCAGTTACTGTAACAGCTGAGCCTGATACATTGTACTGAGAGATAATATAACAAGCTGCCGATCTCAGCGCTCACAGCCACTGGATTTAAAGGGCTAAAAAAAAAAGGATCCTCTCTGTATAATGTATAGAACATCCTCCTGCATTAATACCCCTCTCTGTATAATGTATAGAACATCCTCCTGCATTAATTAATGCCCATCTCTGTATAGAACATCCTACTGCATTGGCATGTGGAGGGTGCAGAACTTCGGAATGCAATGCTTATCCAGCACAGGAGTGAGAACTTTTACTTAAACTTTGTATCTCTGTGGGGGAGACATAGGAATATAAAAGCAGGGGAGAGGGAAAATATTAACGTTAATCAGTCTGAAAGCTCAGAGAAGAGATGACTGGTGCAAATTAGTTTTTTATAATAAAATAAAGCACTTTAAATCCAGGGAAAACATTCAAATAAATCACACTGAAGGCTCATAATGACAGAGTAACTGTGAGAGCTGGATACTAAATGTATCAGACGTAAAAAAAAAACCTTTATAACAAGCAGCACTGGGAGAGGAGAGGGACTTTATATAAAACGTGTAATTATAGATGAGGAAAGGGGGATAGTGCTCCTGGATAATGTAAAATGTATCAGACCCAAGCCCCTATTATGCGGAGCGGGAGGGGAGATAACACACGTTTTATAAAGTCCCTCTCTTCTCCAGCGCTGCTTGTTATAAAGGGGTTTTTACTATCCAGCCCTCCTCTGTCATTGGCTTTCAGTTTGATTTATTTGAATGTTTTCCTTCTCCAGCTGCTTTTATCATCTTGTCTGCCTCATAGACATGCAAGAGTTAAGTAAAGGTTTCCTCTCCTGCGCTGGCTGTCTGTGCTGCGAGTGAGTATTCTGGAGCTCTATCACTGTCAGATTTTCACAGGAAGGGGTCGGGAAGGATTACGCATACAAACCTTTTCTGTAGCTTTGTGATGTTGCGCTCTTCATTGCTGGTCTCCTTCACTCATCAATGTAATATCACAAAAAGGACTGAAACTAAAATGTAGTGCATTTTATTTTAGTTTCTTTCGTTTTTTGTACTGAGCAGTTTCGTATCTCGAGTCATGCGAAAACTAAATTATCCCAAAATTCTGACTAAATAGTTTTAGTACTAAAACGAATGCACATGTCTAGTATTCTGTGTGTGATACACATCCCCCTTGTCACTGTGCATTGACATTGCATCCTTTTTGTTGTCCACCAGTTCGGCATCTCATTCGTGGCCTGGTGATCCTATCCTACATTTTCTTGAGTAAAGTCAGGTTACGTAAAGTAAATCTCAGTCCTGAATTTTTCCTTTTACCCTGTTTTTGATGGGTTTGATTCCCTTCTCAGTCCGCTGATAAAAGGAGAGGACGAGGAACGAGCAGGAATAGCATCCAGTGTCCGTGTGTCTCCAGGGCGGGGGGGGAGGGTTGGTGTATGTGGGGATCCTATGGCTTGTGACTGTGTTGGGAGATGGGTGAGATCCTGGATACGAGGGGCCACAGATTCATTACCCCATAGACAGAAAGACATATTTTTATATTAATCCAATACAAGGCGCACGTCTCCCGGATTTCACAGAGGGTCAGACTCTTCCATCCAATCAGAGCCATCGCTGGAGCAGGCGGCCACGTATATGTATAAAAGTAAAGGTATAACAAGATGTAAAAAGCTGCGAACACTCAGAACCCGCGAGCACCGAGCCCGGAGCATCTCCGTTACAACGTGGCGAGCACAATGATCAGCACAATCAGCAAAACTCCCCCACTGACCCCCAGAATGATGAAAACGGCCTGAAAGAGACAAAATGATGCATTATGGGAAAATTAGCATGTGGGAAACTAAAGCAACCCTTTCATTGTGTTACTTTGTTATGTTCAGTTACTGTGAGTTACATACTGTGTGTGTGTGTGCGTGTGCAGTGTGCATGCGTGCATGCAGTGTGTGTGCATGTGCATGCAGTGCGTGCGCGTGTGCATGCAGTGCGTGTGCATGCAGTGTGTGTGCGCGCAGTGCGTGTGCATGCAGTGCGTGTGCATGCAGCGCGTGTGCATGCAGTGTGTGTGCAGTGTGCATACAGTGTGTGTGCGTACAGTGTGTGTGTACATACAGTGTGTACGTGCAGTGTGTGCAGTTTGTGCAGCATGTGCTTACAGTGTGTGTGTGCACGCAGTGTGTGCACAGTGTGTTTGCAGTGTGTGTGCCAATGTGTGTGCAATGTGAGCGCCATGTGTGCGCAGTGTGTGTGATACAGTGTGTGTAATTTGCACACACGTACATACAACATGTGTATTACAGCGTTTGCTCGCGTTACCTTGTCACTGAGTTTTCCACACAGTTTCCTATTGGCGGGTGTGTTCGAATCCTTGTGGGCGGAGACCGCGCTCTTCTGATGGGAGAGAAAAATGTTAGTTTAATCATGACGGCATCGTGTGACTCGGCATCTTGGGAAACTTTCAGCCCAGGTGAGGCAAGGAGGACGCCATGAGGAGGAGGACGCCGCGAGGAGGAGGACGTCACGAGGAGGAGGACGACGTCACGAGGAGGAGGAGGAGGACGCCACGAGGAGGAGGACGCCACGAGGAGGAGGACGCCACGAGGAGGAGGATGCCACGAGGAGGAGGACGCCACGAGGAGGAGGACGCCATGAGGAGGAGGACGCCATGAGGAGGAGGACGCCGCGAGGAGGAGGACGTCACGAGGAGGAGGACGACGTCACGAGGAGGAGGACGCCGCGAGGAGGAGGACGCCACGAGGAGGAGGATGCCACGAGGAGGAGGATGCCACGAGGAGGAGGACGCCGAGACTTCTCACATGTTAGATTTTATTGTTATTATATTTTATAAGGAGAAAACATTTATTGGATTAATTCGAGCAGAGGATCCGACGCAACGTTATTAAAATTCATCAAAAAAATGGAAACTTAAAGCAAAATAATTTTTTTGTTCATTTCCAGAATTTCAAACTGAACCGGTGTCCTCTCTGAGATGCAACACTCAGAGACCGGAGCCTGCACTCTGCGCTACTCAGAGGCCGGAGCCTGCACCCTGCCCTACTCAGAGGCCGGAGCCTGCACCCTGCCCTACTCAGAGGCCGGAGCCTGCACCCTGCCCTACTCAGAGGCCGGAGCCTGCACCCTGCCCTACTCAGAGGCGGAGCCTGCACCCTGCCCTACTCAGAGGCCGGAGCCTGCACTACTCAGAGGCCGGAGCCTGCACCATGCGCTACTCAGAGGCCGGAGCCTGCACTAGAGGCCGGAGCCTGCACCCTGCACTACTCAGAGGCTGGAGCCTGCGCTACTCAGAGGCTGGAACCTGCACCCTGTGCTACTCCGAGACTAGAGTCTGCACCCTGTGCTACTCAGAAGCCGGATCCTGCAACCTGTGCTACTCAGAGGCCAGAGGCCTGCACTTACCTGAACATCATAATCTTTGTTACCTAAAAAAAGAAAAACGCATTATAGATGTGACAGAGGACAGACAAATCAGTGACATCACGCACGCGGCACAGATCACACTACGTCACGCTTACCAGAGGACGGTGAATAGATGAGAGGAGCATTGTCATTGCTTTGTGCAGCTGCAAGAGAAAGAAAATAACTGAATCAAAATACAAAAATTACCAGAATCCTAAACTTCTGCCCAAAAATAATAGTAAATAAACCATAAAGGCAGCGACGCGGCTCCCTGTGATTTATTCTACATTCAGAAGATCAGACAAGTCGGAGTATTTTGGAATCCAAGATCTTGGATTCTGAAAGAATCTGAACCAGACAATTTAGAATTTTGGAAGATTCCAATTAGACACGTGCACAACGAATAAATTTTGTTTCGTATCGATTCGTTATTTTGTTTTTATTATATTGTTTTATTCGTTATTTTGGAATGTGAAACGGCTTATTTAATTACTTAGAGTAGGGTTAAAAAAAAAGAATATATGTAATCCCCTTGTCCTTGGTGCTGAAATATGTTTCAGTACCAAGGACAGCACCTATGGAACGCAGCCAGAATGAAGGAAAGAAAAAAAAAAAAAAGCCTGGTCTTTTTAAAATAATTGGGAATCCAAAAATTTCATCAAAAAAATACTCAAAAAATTCTAAAAAGTCAATCAATAAAAAGGCTTTTTGCTGCAAATGAAAAGATTAAACGGTTGAATGAATACTTAATAAAACTGGAATATCTGTAACATTGAAACCTATGGGATTCTCCTGATTAAACCTGCCGAATGAAACCACTGAACATCAGGGCATTTCACTGACATTTCTCTGCTGTTCAATGTGAATAGATTAACCATTGCTTCTCTATAGGGGGATTTCACTGCTGATGAATCGCATCGAATGGCTCTGTCCATGGCCTGTGATGCTGAATATAACAAATTCAGCACCACTGCCAATGGACTGGGACGCAGAGCTGAATCTGTGAAAAAAGTGAAACGGTATAACGAATTGATTCGTAAAAACTGGATTAATTTGTTATATTCCGTTTTGTTTTTGTTCCGTTTCGGACAGAACCGATTCGTTATTGCAGAAGTGCTTCCGAAATACGAATCGGTACAATTTAGTCCGAATTTCGATTCGGAACAAAACGCACATATCTAGTTTCAATATATTCATCCATTTCCGACATTCGGGTCTGAGATGTAAATAATGTTTCCACTTGTTTTATGGTTAGAGTTGCAGTTAGCGTTAGGGTTATTGTTATGGTTAGGGTTGCGGTTACAGTTAGAGTTAGGGTTAGGGTTATTGTTATGGTTAGGGTTACAGTTAGCGTTAGCGTTTTGGATAGGGTTACAGTTAGAGTTAGGGTTATTGTTTTGGTTAGGGTTACAATTAGAGTTAGGGTTAGGGTTATTGTTTTGGATAGGGTTACAATTAGGGTTAGGGTTACAGTCTCTGCTTCTTTTTGCTGATAATTCAGATGATTTCGGAATCGGTCGCACATGTCTGCAGAAGACACAGACGTTCAGGAGAGAGTGGAGATGGTGAAGCAGCTCTGGCGTCCGGCCCCTGGGTGAGTCCCCACTCAGAATTCGTAAGGTTGTAGCTCGGCGGTGCTTTTACACAGCACTCGATATGAAGTCTAGCATTTCAGCCTATATTTTTATGTAAATCTCAAGCTCCCTCCTGTGGCTGCATTACACGATGAGGTCACCGTCACCTCTTCTTCTGCCCAGTCTTACTTGAGTTCGTGGCGGCGGAAGACGCAGTCTGGGGACGATAATCCGGATATTCTCTATTGTCTGTAATAACAAAGGGAAAAGATTACTGGAAATAGTAAATCCCCCCCCCGTGCAGACCCCTTCCATTGGTTATTCCAAGAATGTGGAACAGAGAATCAGCAGATTCGTGTCAGCTACATCATGACGCATGGTCATCGCTTGGCTCCTGACTCGGGCTGTCAGTGTAATAACAGGACACACAGGTCTCATGCTGCGTCCTATGAGCCCGGCTCGCTCTGACGCAGCTCCTAATGGTCCTCATCGCTTCCTGCACCGTGACATGTATAAAAAGATATTTAGCCTCTGATGATTCCCCTCTGCCCTGTCCCGTTTCCGCTCTGAAAAGAAGCCTGTGCTCCTGATGGGACTTTCTTCTGCTGTCCATGGGAACCTCTGACACCATGGATCTGCTCTTCCAGTCATGGGGTAATGGTGGGCTCTGAGCCACAGTTTCTTGCTGGTTGTGATTTCAGCATGTGATACCCCGCGTAGCGCAGTCACGTGGCGGAGAGGTGAATAAAGCAAGAGGATATTTTACCAGAAAGTGACATTAAGGTTAGTCACTAGTCACCGTTCCTTCATTGAACACGGCTTCCAGTGCGGCAACGCGCGGTGAATTCACTATTTGGGGTGTGGCCCCTGTAAATCACTGAACCTTCACTGTTCTTTGCGCTGGAGGTTCTGATGAAGTTCTTCAGTCTAGGTTTATTTGAAGTTTCCACCAAACTGTCTGTCTTCGTACCTTAAGGTACGTCTCACCATAGTTTCCCCAGGTGGTCGCGTCAAAGTTGTCCAGTGCTGTCTTCACCGTAGTTGGTACGAGAGGTCTATGGATATCGCCGCTTTATGGTCACCGCAGAATCTCCCCCCGTGTTATACACAGAACAGAGAATCGTATATAGTTTATGTGTAAGCATAATGCTGGGACCAATGTTCACCGCTATGTGCAGGAACGTGACCTGCCGCTGTTGGATTCTCTTTCTCTGGATGGAGGAAGTTCCCTGTTTTCCTCTTAATGTTTAACTTCGGGCACTTTGTGATTAACCCTTTAATATCATACAGTGTAAATGTGCTTAGAGCAGATTTTTCCACTGTTGATATAAATCGATACGTGTAACATCTCTCTATCAATAAACCAATAAGACATGGATAGTCTTCTATGCTCCGAGCGCGGTGTCACTCGCTGCTCCTGCCCTGTAGGACCCAAGGAACCCACTCAGAAAAGTCTAGAAGCACATTAGCTCCGTGTCTCGTATAAATGAGTTTACTTGTCCTCGTTCCTCGCCCCGTCTCACCTTTGATCGGGTAGTTTTGTGACGCTGATGTGCCATGTGAAATGGTGGAGCCAGGAGAGTCTCTTCCTGAAAAAGAAGAGAAGATCAATGTTCAGCCATGACCCGTCAAAAGCAAGAAACCGAAACGTACAACGAGGAGAGGGAAAGAAGGGGGGGTCACAGAGGAGCCTGTTTGTGCTTCACAGAGATTGGCCACATGGAATCTTCTTGGATTCCCAGGCATTGATATCAGGAACAGCACGGACTCTTAGGGTTTTTCTGGAACACGTTGTAGTCCGAGAGAAACATTCATTGTCTTCTCTAAAGATCCCAGTCCTTAAATTTTTGGGTCATTCCATCATGCTCATATCTAAACTGAAATGCAAATGAATAAGGTTCTCAATGCAGAAAAGGCCTGAGAAGAAGACCACACAGCAGTGGCGTCCACGGGCCCTGGATCCAGACACAGCTGTATAGGCCTTTGTAGAAGAGGAGTCCGGTGTCCTCTCTCTCTCTCTCTGCTCACTCCATCTAAACCTGAGCTTTCCGTGAAGCTTACCCAACTCAGGAACAGACGCTTTGGACAAGATGTCTCTAATCTGCATCCTCTTCTGCAGCATGGACCTGTGCTCCTCACGCAGACGGGGAGCGGTGGACTCCTCGCTCCATATCGGGTATTCGCTGTTCAGGTTGCAGGATTCCTTATCCATTTCACTGATAAGAAACAGCTCAGCCGCTTTGTTTTCGATGTCGAATTGTTCGTTCAGGATCTGGAATTTTTTCTGCTGGTTGCTGTCATCCAAGTCATCCAGCAGGACGATGACGTTCTCCTTCCCTAAAATCAAGCGGTGACATCATTAATAAAGGATAAAACAGCAAACTGTACAGGAGAAGAGTCACAACACTCGATTCCTTACAGTAAACATGGACGAAAAGGTAACAACAACAACAACAACAAGCGATGGAAAAAGCAGCTCAAAGTGACCCAGGAATCACTGGACCTTCACGGCATGAAGCCGCGTTACACGTCCAGCTCATGGGGGTAAATATTGGGTTCCTTGTTAAGGGGTAAACATAGACATTAGTCAAATCCCGTCACAGACACTGATTTAATGATTACAAGGAAATAGAAGAATAAAACTTTAATAATAATAATGACACTTCTCAATCAATTCCACCCAAACTCATGTGGACCAGTGACCTATCGCAGTAAATGAGGTTTCTGTGACGTTTCTCCTTTGACATTAATATATTTTGGGGTGTTGAGGTTTAGGGACGGTTTTTATCAGAAGTAAAGTCACACGTTCTATAAATATATCAGGGATGATCATCTCACCGTATTCATACCACATTGCGTCCAGCTCGTCATCGTAGAGCGAGTCCGTCACGTTGGTGACGTTCAGTCTGCCCCTCTTCTGCGTGTGATACAGGATGGCGAACGTGTACTTGGAAAGCTCTTTGTGGAAGTCGCTGCGATTGTTGGATATATAAACAGGTCGCGCGTCTTTGACCACTTTCTGGAAGAAGATGGACTGCAGCATGTTAAGCAGCCACACGAAATTGACGTCAGCGTCTCTGGAGAAGACCCCAACCACGTGTCTTTGCTTTGCCATGGTCTATTCCCTGCGAAAATACCAAAGAAAAATGGGGGGTGAAACGATCCTGAGGGATAAGGAAGTCTAGGAAGCTTCCCCAGCAGTGAGACGTCCCGGAACAAGGCATTTACTGCAAACTCATTAAATACAAACTCATAAAAACCAAAGAAACAAAAAAGTGGGCAGTGAGGGCAGGTAAGAGTGTGCGGTCACACGGCGCACAGCCACGCTTTACATTCTACATGGTGGTTTGCACGTTCCTTGTCACTGTGGCCTCGTTAGGTAGTTTTTATGAGAATTGAGGAAGCTCAGCCGGCGACCTGAACATCGAGACCTACGTAAAGCACCCAGAGGCGGATCCAGACACAGGTTTCGGCGGGGGGGGGCAGTCTACCGGTTTTGGCTAAGAGCTGGTGTTGGGTTCACAGTGACAGGCAGAATCGAGCCTAATCGCTGGCTGTGCTCGTCACACTCACTCTCTCCAGAGCATTGCAGCACAGGGTCTATCCTCATGCAGCTCAGATGACACCTGACTGACCCTGCACAGCAATGCTCTGCGCTCTGACACATGCTCTGTCTGTCATTGGGAATATAGGCCAGGAGCAAAAAGAAGGTGGAAGAGCCCATGAGTTGACCCTCGCTGTCCAGCTCAGTAGGGGTTAACTCGTGGCGAGAGACATAACAAAGGAATTAACCCGGGAAAAGAAGGGAGGGGCCGGTTTAGGAAAAGGGCGGGGCTTAACATAAGGAAAGTAACAAAGAACTCCTATGCTCAGTGGCTAGCGGGGGCAGACACGGGAGAAGAAGCCCACACACCCGCCCATCATTTAAAGCAGGTTTGGTGATGTCGGAGACTTGGGTAGGGGTTGTCGTGGCGACTTACCCCCTCGTCACAGCAGGGGGTGGGAGACAGCGCTGGTTAAGGGTCAGGTTTAACAGTTAAGGCTGGGGTCAGACTAACGCATTTTTAACGTGCGTTTAGGTGCACTTAATCACGGCCGCACTAGCAGCAGATGACGGGCAATGACGGCCAATATACAAAGTACGGCCGCACAAAAGTCCGGCTGCGCAACGCAAGTGGAAAATGAATGCATTTTTTCGAGAACGCAGTACCGCTAGTATGGACGTAGAGAGTGCGCTGCGGCGGCATAGCGGCGTGTGTGTGTGATTAGGAGACATCAGACGCTACTAATGTCCGGCCAACATAACTTCCAGACGCAAAAAGGGTTTTATTGATGATCCATAAAAAAACACGCACGAAAATGCGCGTCGTCTGACTGTTTTCGCACATTCCGTGATAAAATACGTCAATGCGTTCAGACACACTTTTTGACCGTCACTGCGAATAATGCGTTCGTTTGACCCTAGCCTAAATAGTTAAGAATTATTGTTCAGCATTGATATTGTTTATGTTAATAGATATGTGTGTATGAATACAATTGTTACAGCACTGTTATTGTTTACATGGGGTTACGCTGTGACACGCAATAAATATCCAAGATTTGACATAAACAAAAGTGTGGGTGTGAATTTATTAGACTGAGCGACAAAGCAGCAGTGGGCACCTCATCAAGCACCACCAGCAACAACATGAAGCAGGTCTGACACACATTGACACCCAGACACAGCCATATAACTCAGAGATACACACCTAACACACACATACACACACACAGCGACACCCATATACAGTCATATAACTGCTCGGGTTTCTCCGGCGTGTTCGGCGGGGTTAATCCAGATGTTTTTGCAGGTTTCGGTGTGCGCTTGCCGGGTTTTGTGGTGAGTGTTCGGCGGGTTTTGTGCTGAGTGTTCGGCAGCTTTGCGGCGGCTTTTCCCTGCACTATGACAGCCCTGTGGTGCTTGCTGAATTCACCGCAGGGTCGCCGAAATGAGATCGCCAAATCGCGCCGAATTGAAGAGAAGGAAAAGTCACAGAACCTACGGTGACTTTTCGATTCTCTTTGAATAATTCTGTCAATGTCAGTACGAGTAAAGTATCACAAATGTTCCATTTAGTTCCAGCACACAATATGCAGCATATAGTAAGTAGGGATGAGCTGTTCGGGTTCGGACGGTTCGGGGTTCGACCCGAACTTGGCATGTTCGAGTGGATCGCGAACACCGAATATTTCCGGGTGTTCGCCGCATGTTCTACCACAATGGACCACAATGCATTTTCCCACTGGCCTGAAGCTCATAATTGGCTAGAGCCTTGCACCTGACCACAGGTCTGGTGCAAGACTGGTTGAACACTATGCCAATCACCGCTCAGAGTCCTGATTGGGCAAATTTTGGCCAATCATGGGCTCACAGAGCTAAGTCCCGCAGCACACTATATAACGTTTCCACGCAGGGCTTCTGCTCGCATTTCAGAGGAGATTTCAGAGGAGATAGTTGTGTGTTGTTACTGCCGGACTGCCACGCTACTGGGGGGGTCTGGGGGTCTCATTTCTACCAAATATCAGGGAATTTAGGTGATGTGTGTCTTGTCACTGTGCCAGCAAGTTTTTTTGGGGTTTACAACTTTCTTTAAAACATTTGTGAATTGAGGTGATCTTCTGGGTCTCGTCACTGTGCCAGCAAATCTTTTTGGGTCTCATTTATACCAAATATCAGGGAATTTATGTGATGTGTGTCTTGTGTATCATTAGGTTTGGAAACCAGCACTTTTTGGATAGAGCAGGAGACGTGTATACAGGGATCTTTGCAAAATGTGTTTAGTAAAAATGCAAAACTCTCTCGCTGGGGGGGGGAGGGGGGCCTTCATGGATTCTTGCACCGGGGCCCTGAGGTTTCAGAATCTAACCTTTCCAATGGACTATGTAGGATGTGGGGAACCGGAGTACCAAACATCCAAAGAAAAGCCCCCTGCATCACCTAAAATGGGACTGCAGCTCGGGGGGGACAGATTCCACCTCTCTGCATCCGCCAGTGATAGCACCTCTTAGGAGCAGAACTAGTCCTTATAGAGAGAAGATCGATGTTCAGCGTCTGACTGACACCCTCAAATAAGAAGAAAATGTAAAGTGAATAAAGCCGCCCCAAAGGAAAGCTACAAATACATGTTATACACAGGCTGCAGGGCTGCACGGCAAAACAACTCCACCACCGGGACCTAAAACTACCAAAAAACAGGGAGGAACAATGATCAGAGCGAGTAAGACTGATACTCAGGTCAGGATGAACATGTCTAAGCAGGGTCAACGCGTTTCGCTGCTCGGGGTTACGAGGATGTCTCTTGTCCTGGGCAGGGCGTCCATTTTTTTTCCATTATCTAGACTGGACAGGTCCGCACTCCCCAGCTGTCAAGGTGTGCACGGCATCAGGTGATCTATCTTGGCCTATCAGAAAATAGCGGTTGTATCGCTCCGCTACACATGTGACCCGTTACGGCTGTTGGTTTAGAGACGGAGGTTCCTCGCGCTTTCTATAGGGGACGCATTTATTTTCCCAAATGTTACTGTAGGCACAGAACAGACGCTCAGACAAGCAGAGACGCGTTTCATTTCAGTGTGCAGGAAGACGTGTCTCCAAGTACTTTCCACTCGTTACGGTTTCTGTTTGTGGCCTTTACGGTCCATCTCTGGCCGGAGAATCACATCTCACCCAGCAGGAGGTGACAATACAATAACTAATAAAACCGGGTAAACACATATGTGAGGATCATGTGAGAGAGTCCAGTGTCTCTTTCCACGTTTCATAACACCTTCATCCTCCATATAATAGGCTTGTGCTCACCTTGGCTCAGATTGGTTCAGGAACTCGTGACAGGTATCCTAGGTTTACATCCAGAACTCAGGAGCCCAAGAACCAATGATGATCCGGTGCCGATAATGCCGGAGGTGACCCAGAGCAGGGAATCCGGTGATAATCTGGTGCCGGTAACGGAGGTGACAGGAGCAGAGAATCCGGTGATAATCCGGTGCCGGTAACACTGAAGGTGACCCGGAGCAGAGAATCCAGTGATAATCCGGTGCCGGTAACGCTGCAGGTGACCCGGAGCAGAGAATCCGGTGATAGTCTGGTGCCGGTAATGCTGCAGGTGACCCGGAGCAGAGAATCCGGTGATAGTCTGGTGCCGGTAATGCTGCAGGTGACCCGGAGCAGAGAATGGTTTTACGGCACACTCGGTGCAGCTCGGTGGATATGGTTTGGAAGAGAAATGAATGTAAATCATTGAATTTGATTTTAAGCGCAGTGACGGCTTCTGTCCCCTCATACTTTTCTTTCAGTGATTGGACCGGACACGGGGAGACGCCGAGTCACCGGCCGCGGCAAATATTTACCAAGCAAAGGGCAAACAACAGGGAATTCTCTGTATATGTAGCCGTGTGGGACGCGGCCACTGCCGGAAGCAAACGCATTGTATTCTGTACAGCGTAATATCCCGCTCATTCCTCTGCTCAGCCGGAGATCTCTGACTGCTCCGACCACAGAGACCCGAGACCATCACGTCTGTCTGTCTGTCATAACATACACAATGCGCGCATAGTCAGGCTGTGCTCACACCGCTCTGTCACAATACAGAGTGACACAATGTGTGTGTATGTCCTGCGTGCGTTCATACCTTACCTGTCTGTACATCCCCAGGTGCCGCACACCATACACAATATATACGTTACCTGTCTGCACTCGTCCCAAGGTCCCTTCCGCAGTTTACAGGTGCCATGCAGAGTATACAGGTGCCTCGTGCAGTATACAGGTGCCTCGCAGAGTATACAGGTGTCTTGTGCAGTATACAGGTGCCTCGCGCAGTGTACAGGTACCTTCTGCAGTATACAGGTGCCTCGTGCAGTATACAGTTGCCTCGCGCAGTGTACAGGTACCTTCTGCAGTATACAGGTGCCTCGTGCAGTATACAGGTGCCTCGCAGAGTATACAGGTGCCTCGCAGAGTATACAGGTGCCTCGCGCAGTGTACAGGTACCTTTTGCAGTATACAGGTGCCTCGTGCAGTATACAGGTGCCTCGTGCAGTATACAGGTGCCTCGTGCAATATACAGATGCCTCATGCAGTATACAGGATCGTATTGGATGTGTTACCTGTCTGCCGTGTGTTTTATCCTGACCTTTGCTTTCTCCGCACCCAGAGAGATAATAACCAGGAAACAGCTAAAGATCGACAATAAAAAGTGTCCGCTCCCTCCCCGTGTGTCTGTGATCCTATGCATGGAGTGAACACAGGCTGCGGCAAACAGAGACAGACAGACAGAGCATGGACGGACAGAGAGGAAAAATGGACAGACAGACAGAGGATGGGCGGAAAGAGGACAGACAGAGGATGGACAGACAGAAGATGGATGGACAAAGTGGACAGACAGAGGATGGACAGACAGACAGAGGATGGGCGAACAGAGAGAACAGAGAGAGGATGGACAGACAGACAGAAGATGTACGGACAGAGGGGACAGACAGACAGAGGATGGACAGACAGACAGAGGATGGACGGGCAGAGAATGGACAGACAGAGGATGGACGGGCAGAGAATTGACAGGCAGACAGAGGATGGACGGGCAGAGAATGGACAGGCAGACAGAGGATGGGTGGAAAGAGAGGACAGACAGAGGATGACCAGACAGAATTATTTGAAGATATTTGAAGGAATTTTTCATTTTTATTTTTAACCCTTATTTCATGGAAAACTCACTGTTCCTTTAAAAACTTTTTTTTACTTTTTGTCCTTGTTTCCTGTCCCCCAGGGCACTACCCGGACCCCCATACACCTTTTATGGCAAATATCTAGCATATATACCCTCTTGCAGGGCACTCTAAAAATTGAACTTTTTGACTCCCATTGACTTGTATTGAGTTCGGTTCGTGTTTGAACTCGAACTTTTGAAATTGTTCGATTTCGAATGCATACCGAACACGGGGGTGTTCGGCTCATCCCTAGTGACAAGACCATATTACCATGAAATGGTTAAAGCTGGGCGTGTATGAGCTGCGTCCTCAGGCTTTGCCACATTAACGTGCAGACTAAAGGCGACACTGGAGCCCGGCCTCCCGGGGACTTTCCCTAAAAGGCAAAGAATGTTTATGGCTGTCTGTAATGGAGTGCCGCCATCTTTCTGGGCATGTGCAGAGGGAACGCGTCATTGCCAGTAGCCACTGGACAGAAGGTGATGATGCTGGTCTGTTTTGAGGACATCTGCAAAATTGTGACATTTCTGGTCATGCATTCCATTGTGGAGTGCACAGTATCCGGAAGAGTGGAGAAGCCTGTGAAATCGCTGTGTTTAATCTCAGGCAGCGACTATACGAAATATCCCCTGATGAATCTTAAGTCAAAACGCGTTGGAATAGTTATTTATTTATATTGTGTCACCAAGAAAGCTTCTTTCCTGCACAACCTGTGGAGGCCTCCATGGTGTTTCCTGTGGTGCTGAGTGGTACCAGATGTGGAGCCCCCATAGTGAGCTGCATCGTGGTGGTAACATTGATGTGCCTATATCATATATTTTTTCTATCTGCTCCCCATTTGTTTTATTGGCTGTTGACGTCATGAGGAGGCGCTGTGGGAGCAACCAAGGTGTTGTATGATTCCTCAAGTGCTTCACCATTTGTTGGTGATGGCAGCTAATGAAGAGCCCCTGTACCTAGATTGCTTTTCTCATGATATTCTCAAAAAGCAAGACAAATAATGGAGGAGCTAGACATTGTGTGGAGGAGAACCTGCTCAATCCTAGGGCTTGTTCTCCCGATTTCATTCATTCCCTGAATATAATACACGTAGGGCTAATACAGAGTAATCACAGCCCGTGGGAGGGCTGGGTGAAGAGCCAGAGAGATCTTACATGAAAACCAATGTCAAATCCTTCCAGTAATGGGCCAGAACCTCACCAGATCCTTTATCGAGCTTTTATTGAATGATAAATATCAAATAGCTGTATGTACCGGACAGATCCGGGTCATTACTCCCTCACACAATATAAATATTATTTATTTTAAATTAAGAGAAAGTGACCAGCAATGACTTAAGAACACAGATTGTGTCTCATCATGGACGTCCATACACCCAGAGTACACAATACAAACTGGAGACACACAGGCCTCACGTGACATAATGTGAATCACAAGTTAAGGAGATAAATAATGCACACAAGGAGCATCCCATTCTACTTTTTATTGGTCCTTATGATTTTATCCAAAGTTCTCCTGAAGGCCTCCTTGAGGTCCTTGTTCCTCAGGCTGTAGATAATGGGATTTAACAAAGGGGTGAGGACTGTGTAGACAATGGATACCAGGCGGTCATCAGAAATAGAGGAACCAGGAGATGGCCGCAAATAAGTGAAAATAAGGGTCCCGTAGAAAATAAACACCACCATAAGATGCGACGTGCAAGTGGAAAAGGTCTTCAGCCTCCCCTTAATGGTCTGAATTCCTAAAACCGTGCGGAATATATGGACATATGGGACAAATGTAATGCCCAGGGCGCCCGATCCCATGATTGTCCCAACCAGGAACATTACCAGCACATTGATAAAGGTGTTGGTACAAGAAAGCAAGAAGAGCTGGGGCAAGTCACAGAAGAAGCCGTAGATGATGTTGGGTCCACAAAATGTCAGCCTCTTTGCACAAATTGTGTGAACGGAGGAGGTGAGGAAGCCCAGGCTCCAGGCAGCAGACACCATCTTGGTACAGAACCTGGGGTGCATGACCTGGATGTAGTGTAGGGGCTGGCAGATAGCGATGTATCGGTCGTAGGACATCGCTGCCAACAAGTACAGCTCAATGCAGATGAAGGAGAAGAAGAAGAAGAACTGGGTGAGGCAGCTGGAGAGGCCAATGGACTTGTTTCTGGAGAAGAAATCGGACAGCATACGAGGGGAGGTGACCGATGAGTAGAAAACATCGACACAAGCGAGGTTACTGAGGAAGAAGTACATGGGTGTGTGGAGGTGAGAGTCACTAAAGATCAGGAGGAGAATGAGGAGATTCCCCATAAGGGTCATGGCGTAAACCAGGAGAAAAAGCAGGAAGAGCGGGAGCTGAGCACTCGGGATGTCGGTCATTCCTAGGAAGAGAAATTCAAACTCCAAGGTTTGGTTTATCGACTGCATGGTGCCTCTTCTGGAGACTGTGGGAGGAAGTAGGACACATGCATAAAGGCGAGGAGCATCATTACAATATGCAGTGCACGGGCAGTGACAGGGAAATATAAAGATACACACACAATAATGACCAAGGTTAGTTATGGCAAACCTCAGCAACCAGATTTTTCGGAACCGCACGTCCCATGATGCATGGTGACACAAAACGCTGGTTTAGCATCAAGGGACATGTAGTTCAGGGACGTCTGGGGTGCCACAGCTCACCACCTCTGACCTAGGGTATATCACCAGCACTTATAGGTTGTGGTAAAATGTGGTAAAACTCCAAGAGGTGTTTCACCACAAACGGCTCGTCAGGAGTGTCAACGGCTAAAGTTACTACTACCTTTTTAAACATGTGAGTCACCAATCCGGTTTGATTGAGGGAGGAGTTTATGGTATTCATGGGCTGAATGGGGATGAGAAGAAGGTTTCTCGGTTACAAGGATGCGGCACTCAACTTGGTCGTCAATGGATAACCTTGCAAGTGGGACACTCTTTTCCTCATATGTCATAATCACGGGGGTAAACACCAGCCCATGTTGTTCACCGCATTGTGGTGTATCATAACCACTGAATAAATCACTGACGGCAATATCCTGACATAACTGGAGTGGAAGAAGCAACCAAGTGTGTATCCATGAGTGCATTAAAATCCCATGGCTCAGCAATAAGGCACGTAGTCTGTGAAGGAGGATAATTGCGGCCATATGGGATTGTGTATCATTTGGTAATTAAGTTCAAAAGCAGGATACATACATATTGATGAAATGAGTCAACCAGGTTAAAAATCAGTTCCACAATCTCGTATGAGTATTGACTGAGGAAAGTGGGAACGCCGAAACGCGTCTCAATCAGTGGTCTTGGACGCCGTTATATGCTGCATTGTTTTTCAATTCTGTATGGAATACTTTTATTTTTGTTTCATTAATAAATATCTGATTTTGCTTTTGAATCCAAGTAAGGTTTTATTTCACCACCATTTGATCCACTAATATCTGAGGAGGATCCTAGGAGGCTTGATACTCGCCATAAGAGTGTCACTTGCTCGAATACAGAGCCTAATTCATATGGCTCCAACATCGGTGAGTGCATCACTTTATCCCTATATACAAGCTGGATGTTACTAGAAGTACTGCACCATGGGAGTTCCTGTTTTATATTTTTTCTTTTAAGGGACATCCATGAAAAGAAAGGCCGTGTCACCCTTTACTTGATCTTATGCTTTTACCACCAGAACCAGGTTTTAGTGTGGTTCTGTAAAATGTGAGTCTGGACATAAACTGTCCATATACTGTACTAGCTTTTGCCCGCGGCTTCGCTCATGTGGATTTTAGGATTTGTTAAAATTGTTTTTTAAAAGAAACTTGAGTTTTTTTTGGTAGAACCCCCCTTTCCCCCCACTCGGGATTTTTGGAAAATTGTAAAACACGTGTTTTTTTATTTTTCAAGAAGAATGTAAGTGCCAAATTTCACATCTGTAACATCTTTGGTTTTTGAAATATAGGTATACTGATAAAAGTATTCACATCCCTTTCCCCCACCCCCCTTAACTGGATTTTCAGAAAATGGTAAAACATGGGGTTTTTTTGCACGAGGATTGTAAATATTGAATTTCACACCTGTAACATCATTGGTTTTTGAAATATAGGTATAGTGATAAAGGTATTCATCCCCCTTTTTGCACCCCCACTGGATTTTTGGAAAATGGTAAAATAGGTGTGGTTTTATTTTCAAGACAAATCTAAATACCAATTTTCATGTCTGTAACATCTTCTGTTTTTGAGATGTAGGTATCCTGTTTAAAAGTATTCACCCCCTTTTTTTTACCCCCCACTTGGATTTTTGGAAAGTGGTAAAACACGTGTTTCTTTATTTTCAAAAGAATGTAATTACCAAATTTCACACCTGTAACATCTTGGTTTTTGAAATATAGATAAACTGATAAAAGTATTCAGACCTCTTTCCCTCGACCACCCCCCCTTATTTGGATTTGTGGAAATGGCAAAACACATGTTTGTTTTTTTCACGAAGATTGTAAATACCAAATTTCACACCTGTAACATCTTCGGTTTTTGAAATATAGGTATACTGATAAAAGTATTCAACCCCCTTTTGCCCCCTCCCACTGAATTTTTGGAAAATTGTAAAATAGGTGGGGTTTTTTTGTTTCTCAAGACGAATCTAAATACCAATTTTCATGTCTGTAACATCTTCTGTTTTTGAGATGTAGGTATCCTGTTTAAAAGTATTCACCCCCTTTTTTTTACCCCCCACTTGGATTTTTGGAAAGTGGTAAAACACGTGTTTCTTTATTTTCAAAAGAATGTAATTACCAAACTTCACACCTGTAACATCTTGGTTTTTGAAATATAGATATACTGATAAAAGTATTCAGACCTCTTTCCCTCGACCACCCCCCCTTATTTGGATTTGTGGAAATGGCAAAACACATGTTTGGTTTTTTTCACGAAGATTGTAAATACCAAATTTCACACCTGTAACATCTTCGGTTTTTGAAATATAGGTATACTGATAAAAGTATTCAACCCCCTTTTGCCCCCTCCCACTGAATTTTTGGAAAATTGTAAAATAGGTGGGGTTTTTTTGTTTCTCAAGACGAATCTAAATACCAATTTTCATGTATGTAACATCTTCTGTTTTTGAGACATAGGTATCCTGATTAAAAGTATTCAGCCCCCTTTTTTTCACCCCCCCACTTGGGATTTTTGGAAAATGGTAAAACACCTGTTTTTATTTTTCAAGAAGATTGTAAATACCAAATTTCACGTCTGTAACATCTTTGGTTTTTGAAATATAGGTATAATGATAAAAATATTCAGACCCCTTTCCCCCGACCCCCCCCCAATTGGATTTGTGGAAAATGGCAAAAAACATGTTTTTTTTTTCACGAAGATTGTAAATACCAAATTTCACACTCGTAACATCTTCGGTTTTATAATGTAATATAGGTATACTGATAAAAGTATTCAACCCCCCTTTTTGCCCCCCCAAGGAATTTTCAGAACATGGTAAAACACGTGTTGTTTTATTTTTCAAGACAAATCTAAATACCAATTTTCAGGACTGTAACATCGTCTTGTTTTGGAGATACAGGTATCCCGTTTAAAATATTTAAAGTATTCAACCCCCTTTTTTTGCCCCCCCATTTGGATTTTTGAAAAACGGTAAAATACATTTTTTTTATTTTTAAAGACGAATCTAAATACCGATTGTCACATCTGTAGCATCTTCTGTTTTTGAGCTATAGGTATCCTGTTTAAAATATTCAACCCCCTTTTTCACCCCCTTATGGGTGGAATTTCCAAATATCCTTCCTTAGTGGGTGCCTACAGCATAAAAACAGTGCACCTTCAAAATTTCACATTCCTAGGTTAAACGGTTTCAGCTGGGCGTTGATGAGTCAGTCAGGACTTTCGCGTTTATATATATAGATTCATATACTCAGTTTGTTGTTGTGAAGTTGCACTAATATTTGTCTATTTACATTTGAGGATTCTCGTTCATCAATTACGTCCAGAACCTGGATTCCAAAAATAAGCTGCCCTTTATTTGCAGGTGAAACTCGTAAAAATGAGAATATGGAGCAAAAGTTGATTTATTTCAGTAATGCAAGTTAAAAGGTGAAACTAATATATGAGACTCATTAGATGCAAAGCGAGATCGAGCAAGCGGTGATTTGTCATAATTGTGATGATTCTGGTTACAGCTCATGAAAACCCCAAATCCACAATCTCAGAAAATGAGAATATTCCATGTAATCAATAAAACAAGGATTGTACATAGAACAATATGAAACCTGTGAAAAGTATAAGCTGCTGATGTACTCAGTGCTTGGTTTGCAGCAATTCCTGCCTCAATGCGGCAATGTGACATGGAAGCTATCAGCCTGTGGCCACTGCTGAGGTGTTATGGAAGACCAGGATGCTTCAATAGTGGCCTTCAGCTCTTCTGCATTGTCCCGTCTCATGTCTCTCCTCTTTCTCTTGGCATAGATTCTCTATGGGGTTCAGGTCAGGCGAGTTTGCTGGCCAATCAAGCACAGTAATCCCACGGTCATTGAAGCAGGTTTTGGTGCTTTTGGCAGTGTGGGCAGGTGCCAAGTCCTGCTGGAAAATGAAGTCAGCATCCCCATAAAGCTCGTCTGCAGAAGGAAGCATGAAGTGCTCCAAAATCTCCTGGTAGACGGCTGCGTTGACCCTGGACTTAATGAGGCACAGTGGACCAACACCAGCAGATGACATGGCTCCCCAAATGAACACAGACTGTGGCAACTTCCCACTAGGCTTCAAGCATCTTGCAGTGTGGGCCTCTCCATTCTTCCTCCATACTCTGGCTCCTTGGTTTCCAAATGAGATGCAAAAGTTGCTCTCATCAGAAAAGAGGACTTTGGAGCCACTGAGCAACAGACCAGGTGTGTTTTTCTTTAGCCCAGGTAAGACGCTTCTGACGTTGTTTGTTGTTCAGGAGCGACTTGACAAGAGGAATACGACATTTGAAGCCCATGTCCAGGATGCGTCTGTGTGTGGTGACTCTTGATGCACTGACTCCAGCCTCAGTCCACTCCTTGTGAAAGTCCCCAACACTTTTGAATGGCCTTTTCCTGACAATCCTCTCCAGACTGCGGTCATCCCTGCTGCTTGTGCACCTCTTTCTTCCACATAACTTTCTATTAATGTGCTTTGATACAGCACTTTGGGAACATCCAACTTCTTTGCAATGACCTTTTGAGGCTTTCCCTCCTTATGGAGGGGGTCAATGATGGTTTTCTGCACAACTGACAGGTCAGCAGTCTTTCCCATGATTGTGATTCCTACTGAACCAGTCTGAGAGACCATTTAAAGGCTCAGGAACCCTTTGCAGGTGTTATGGCTTAATTAGCTGATTAGAGTGGGACACTTTGAGCCGAGAATATATTGCACCACATCACAATATTCTCATTTTCTGAGATTGTGGATTTGGGGTTTTCATGAGCTGTAACCAGAATCATCACAATTATGACAAATCACAGCTTGAACTATCTCGCTTTGCATCTAATGAGTCTCATATATTACTTTCACCTTTTAACTTGCATTAATGAAATAAATAAAGTTTTGCTCCATATTCTAATTTTTTCGAGTTTCACCTGTATATTTGCATGATTCTATCTGCCTGGCGCATGAGCGCAGTCACTTTATGTGTATGATTGGTTTGGTTTGATACGGATCACAACAGAATTTATTGTTTACACCTTGTTTTGCGCCACATAATACGCACATATGTTTTTAAATAGAAATCATTCTACCTTAGCTGCAGCTAGTATTTAGTTTTCTGATCATGAATATTCCAGTATATGACTGTATGTATATATATATATATATATATATGTTTATTATTGCAGAAGCCACTTGCACATCACAGCATTTCAAAGAATTGCATCCCAGAGCTCCTGTGCCACATTCCCCATATGAAGCAAGGAATTCTGGGTAGGATATGCAAATGACATCTGTCTCATTTTATGCATATGGTCGCCACACTACTGCAGACTCAGACTTTACTACCCTAGACATTCTATAAACTCACATTTTTATGTAATTGGAGTTGGGGACTCTGTCAGGATTATTCAGAGAGAGGTGAAAAGCAGGAGAATGACTGGAGAATGGAAAATTCTAGGTCAAAATAGCCAAACCAGAAAAATTCTCCCATTTATCTCACTTTCCAAATCGGCTATTTTGACCTGGAATTTTCCATTCTCCAGTCATTCTCCTGCTTTTCACCGCTCTCTGAATAACCCTGTGCGTAAATAATGTTATATGTGAATGTATCACTTGTGTTATGTTGAAGTAATGGTTATGTTTTACTGCCTTCTTGTGGGGATTAGGATTGTTGCTTTGCAGTTCTATTTTTATGTGTTTAGTTTGTTTCTATAAATATTCAGAAGGATTATTGAAATTATTTGGGGGATTATTAGGATTATTCATATTATTTATTTTTGTTTCAGTAATTTTTTATTGGGATTATTAATGTTTGTTCTTTTTGTTTCAGTAATTTTTCAGGGAGACTATTATGTTCATGTTTTTAGCTTGTTTATAATTATTCAGGGAGATTATTGTGATTATTCATGTTTTTAGCTTGTTTATAATTATTCAGGGAGATTATTGTGATTATTCATGTGTTTAGCTTGTTTATAATTATTATGGGAAATTATTGTGATTATTCAGGGAGATTATTATGATTATTTTTGTTTTTATCTTGTTTATATTTATTCAGGGAGATTATTGTGATTATTCAGGGAGATTATTGTGATTATTCATGTTTTTAGCTTGTTTATATTTATTCAGGGAGATTATTGTGATTATTCAGGGAGATTATTGTGATTATTCATGTTTTTATCTTGTTTATATTTATTCAGGGAGATTATTGTGATTATTCAGGGAGATTATTATGATTATTCATGTTTTTAGCTTGTTTATAATTATTCAGGGAGATTACTGTGAATATTCATGTTTTTAGCTTGTTTATAATTATTCAGGGAGATTATTGTGATTATTCAGGGAGATTATTATGATTCATGTTTTTAGCTGGTTTATATTTATTCAAGGAGATTATTATGATTCATGTTTTTAGCTTGTTTATATTTATTCAGGGAGATTATTGTGATTATTCAAGTTTTTAGCTTGTTTCTATAATTATTCAGGGAGATTATTATTATGATTATTCATGTGTTTAGCTTGTTTATAATTATTTAGAGAGATTATTGTGATTATTCATGTGTTTATCTTGTTTCTACAATTATTCAGGGAGATTATTATGATATTCATTTATGTTTTTAGCTTGTTTATAATTATTCAGGGAGATTATTGTGATTATTCATGTTTTTAGCTTGTTTATAATTATTCAGGGAGATTATTATGATTATTCATGTTTTTAGCTTGTTTATATTTATTCAGGGAGATTATTGTGATTATTCATGTGTTTAGCTTGTTTATAATTATTCAGGGAGATTACTGTGATTATTCATGTTTTTAGCTTGTTTCTATAATTATTCAAGGAGATTATTGTGATTATTCAGGTTTTTAGCTTGTTTATAATTATTCAGGGAGATTATTGTGATTATTCAGGGAGATTATTATGATTCATGTTTTTAGCTGGTTTATATTTATTCAAGGAGATTATTATGATTCATGTTTTTAGCTTGTTTATATTTATTCAGGGAGATTATTGTGATTATTCATGTTTTTAGCTTGTTTCTATAATTATTCAGGGAGATTATTATTATGATTATTCATGTGTTTAGCTTGTTTATAATTATTTAGAGAGATTATTGTGATTATTCATGTGTTTATCTTGTTTCTACAATTATTCAGGGAGATTATTATGATTATTCATGTTTTTAGCTTGTTTATAATTATTCAGGGAGATTATTGTGATTATTCATGTTTTTAGCTTGTTTATAATTATTCAGGGAGATTATTGTGATTATTCATGTGTTTATCTTGTTTCTACAATTATTCAGGGAGATTATTATGATTATTCATGTTTTTAGCTTGTTTATAATTATTCAGGGAGATTATTGTGATTATTCATGTTTTTAGCTTGTTTATAATTATTCAGGGAGATTATTATGATTATTCATGTTTTTAGCTTGTTTATATTTATTCAGGGAGATTATTGTGATTATTCATGTGTTTAGCTTGTTTATAATTATTCAGGGAGATTACTGTGATTATTCATGTTTTTAGCTTGTTTCTATAATTATTCAAGGAGATTATTGTGATTATTCAGGGAGATTATTGTGATTATTCATGTTTTTAGCTTGTTTATAATTATTCAGGGAGATTACTGTGAATATTCATGTTTTTAGCTTGTTTATAATTATTCAGGGAGATTATTGTGATTATTCAGGGAGATTATTATGATTCATGTTTTTAGCTGGTTTATATTTATTCAAGGAGATTATTATGATTCATGTTTTTAGCTTGTTTATATTTATTCAGGGAGATTATTGTGATTATTCATGTTTTTAGCTTGTTTCTATAATTATTCAGGGAGATTATTATTATGATTATTCATGTGTTTAGCTTGTTTATAATTATTTAGAGAGATTATTGTGATTATTCATGTGTTTATCTTGTTTCTACAATTATTCAGGGAGATTATTATGATTATTCATGTTTTTGCTTGTTTATAATTATTCAGGGAGATTATTGTGATTATTCATGTTTTTAGCTTGTTTATAATTATTCAGGGAGATTACTGTGATTATTCATGTTTTTAGCTTGTTTATAATTATTCAGGGAGATTACTGTGATTATTCATGTTTTTAGTTTGTTTATAATTATTCAGGGAGATTATTGTGATTATTCATGCTTTTAGCTTGTTTATAATTATTCAGGGAGATTATTGTGATTATTCATGTGTTTAGCTTGTTTATAATTATTCAGGGAGATTATTGTGATTATTCATGTTTTTAGCTTGTTTCTATAATTATTCAAGGAGATTATTGTGATTATTCATGTGTTTAGCTTGTTTATAATTATTCAGGGAGATTATTGTGATTATTCATGTTTTTAGCTTGTTTCTATAATTATTCAGGGAGATTATTGTGATTATTCATGTTTTTAGCTTGTTTATAATTATTCAGGGAGATTATTGTGATTATTCATGTTTTTAGCTTGTT
The DNA here is from genome assembly GCA_009667805.1 of Leptobrachium leishanense. Taxonomy (NCBI): domain Eukaryota; kingdom Metazoa; phylum Chordata; class Amphibia; order Anura; family Megophryidae; genus Leptobrachium; species Leptobrachium leishanense. The sequence goes on from CM019069.1 coordinate 159,456,974, forward strand.
TATAATTATTCAGGGAGATTATTGTGATTATTCATGTTTTTAGCTTGTTTCTATAATTATTCAAGGAGATTATTGTGATTATTCATGTTTTTAGCTTGTTTCTATAATTATTCAAGGAGATTATTGTGATTATTCATGTTTTTAGCTTGTTTCTATAATTATTCAGGGAGATTATTGTGATTATTCATGTGTTTAGCTTGTTTATAATTATTCAGGGAGAAATGCAACAATTTTTACAACATGTGGTGGTATGGAAACGATTCATTGATGATATACTCATCCTCTGGTCAGACAATAAAGATACCGTTATGGCATTTGTCAACTGCTTGAATGTTAATTGCCTTAATCTTAAATTCACCATGGAAATCAATGAGGATAAAATTAACTTCCTTGATTTTACCATTCTTCTAAATAGCAATGGGGAAACTACAACTACACTCCATCCTAAACCTACGGCTACCAACAGTTTTCTTAACTGGAATAGCTTTCACCCATTCTCACTGAAGAAAGGAATTCCGATTGGGCAATACTTACGGTTACGACGACTATGTTCTACCCTAGACGAGTTCAAGATTAAAGCTCGCGGTCTGCGAGAGATGTTTAAAGCCAAAGGGTACCCCAATAGATGTCTTAAAATGGCCTATAAACGCGCTTTGCTTAGCGATCGGAGTGAATTGTTGCTCAGTAAACCTGATAAAAATCCGATCAAGACGGGTGGGAATACAATTCGCCTTATTGGCATTAACGACACCGGGTGGCACATGGTTAAAGATATCTGTGCACGCTTTTGGCCAATTCAAACGCAAGACAAACATCTCAGTAAGGCGTTGACTACGTCTGTCTCCCTTACATCAAGGAGATGTCAAAACATCAGTGATCAGGTTGTACATAACCAATTCTCATCACGTGACCCGCAACAACGGTGGCTCAAAACAGGTTTAAAAGGCACCTTTAAATGCGGCCGTTGCAAAGCCTGTCCATTCATTGCAGAAGATAGAAAATCATTCTTTAGCATGAATGGTTCAATAGAATATCATGTTAAACATTTCTCTAACTGTAACACGAGAGGGTGGTTTATCTCCTAATTTGTATGTGTGAAAGCAGTATGTAGGGAAAACTATTAGACCCCTGAAGGTACGAGTGCAGGAACATGTACGATCAGTGAGATATGAACGTCATACCCCTATTTCAAGGCATTTATGAAATGAGCATGCTGGCAGCTCCTCTGGTTTAAAGTTTTTGGTTATTGAACAGGTTCTTCAGAGTTCGCGACGCGGTAATTTCGACTTGCGATTGCGCCGTAGAGAGGCTTTCTGGATCTACCAGTTAGGGACTTTGTCCCCCTTTGGATTAAATGAAGGGTTTACCTTTGCACCCTTCATTACTGACCACTAATATTATTATGGTTGTTGATATATTGTTTGTTCTAGTCAGTTATTGTGAGCTGCTAGTGCTTGATGCAGTGATTTAGTACTCGGATAGATTAGTTAGGGATAGATGGTGTCTACGTCCTTATTTAATTTATTACTCAGGGCTGGGATTTATTTTACCCTCATTGGGTTAATTGTCTATTTACCCCAGTTTTTGTACCGCCCTTCTACTCCTATATTTTCACTGGAGGCTAGTCGTTTATTTTCTTTCCCCTCCCTTCGTTCTTTATTGTAGGCAGCTTTATCGACCCTTCGGGATGTTTTATACTTCCATTGCATTTTGGATGGTTAATGCTTACCCGCGTGATGTTCATGGTTTTCCACGCCTTCTATTGTGTGTATTGTCCTTTGCTATAAACGCCACTATAGGCTTACCTCGGCTACAATTTATCTTATTTGCTAAGGACGTATTATACCGGCAGAGAACGGGGTTTGGGTAAACAGTGTGGGTAACGATTAGCCCCACGTGAGGCGCCATTGCAGAGGATGAACCTTACCCACGTGGTATGAACACCGCTTAGGCTTACTGGTTGGTTGAGAACAGGCTTGCCTGTCAATCATCATTCAAGGGGGAGGTTTCTTCCCAGCCTCTTGTGACTATTTAAAACCAAGCGCGAACAGGTCTGTTGACAAAACCGACGTTTTGTATCGGCGAAACGCGTCCCAACGAAGATCTGACAGATGTAATTGTGTTTTCCCTGATGGGAAGTCTTTAGCAGTTGTTCGTTTCTAATTCTGGGTATGCACATTTGGCTGGGTAGCATTAAATTGAGGCTTTCATGGAATCGGGAGTTCCACACTTTCCGCATCCTTAATTGTTAACCTACTTGATGTTCCAGCAGAGATTGCCTGCAACATTGTATCGACTTTAAAGGGCGTGCATAGTTGGCGTTACACTGTTATTGCATTTATTCAAACGGGAGTAACTGTTATGATGTCTTCAGCGTTACTCGTCCTTTAGGATATTTTGATGGTGTGTTTTCTATTTAGTAGCCTTTTTCTGACACGTTGATGGCGCCACAAGTACTAAAGCGGTGGTCTGGTCCTAAATAGCATTTAAGTTGTATATAATAACCAAGGTTATGCTCTTGCTTTAAAAGGTATTGTCCTAAATCGAATAGCTAAGGTACCGCAATACAAACCAAAATCTTTTTCTTCAACCATATGGTTTTTTGCCTAACTGATGGTTTTGACTTTCTATCAATTTGGCTCGATGATAGGGATCGTTACGGGTTTAGATGCCACTTGATGAACTATTTACCTGTCTTTTTCGGTGAGCGACTTAAACTACTTTAATGATTTCTAGCTGAAAGCGGAGAAGTTTGGTGCTATATTCATTATAACTAAGCAATGTCAATTATTAACTGAGTGAGTGAGTCAATTTATTCAAGTGACTTTTGCTTTATATGCCGCATGTCATTTCAGCTACATCTCCTGAGCCTAGATTATTGATTGGCAAAGTGTATCACTTAGAACTATATGAAATCATGGTTCTAGTGGCCAAATGATTGGTTTTATTACAATCGAGATGAGTGACCTAAACTAATCAATTAGTACTTCATTAAGCACATAAACAATACTGATGAACTAGTAACCCACCTTTTATTGACGAGCGTTTAAAGCCATTGTAGCCTTTCAACTAACTTTATAGCGGATTCTTTTTCCAACATTTACTTTATATGACCATAATTATCAACGGTATGGTAATAACCTATTGAAATGACTCACTGAATTTGGTGGTTGTTATAACGGGTCATTTAGAGCCCTTATACCATTTATTCTGACGATCTTTTACAGGGAGCGTTACCTTGACTGTGACGCTATATAGTCAGAGTTGGGACTGGTTTATTGGCTTTATTTTTACCAGGTTTTCCCCTCCCTTTTCTATCTATTGTCGATCGCTGTAGGGCTCAAGCTCCCATTCCTACCAATATTGCTATAGTCCCACAGTGTCTACCCGATTCAATTCATTTCAATTTACTATCAGGGTTATTCAGAGAGCGGTGAAAAGCAGGAGAATGACTGGAGAATGAAAAATTCTAGGTCAAAATAGCCGATTTGGAAAGTGAGATGAAAGGGAGAATTTTTCTGGTTTGGCTATTTTGACCTAGAATTTTCCATTCTCCAGTCATTCTCCTGCTTTTCACCTCTCTCTGAATAACCCTGTTTATGTTTTTTATTGTTTTTTTGTCTTGCAAAGTTTTATATTAATAAAGTTTTTGTGATCTCTATCTTTGGGTTATGCTCTATTTCTGCCAGATTTTTGGACATTAGATTAGTCCTATTAACTTGTGTGTGTTTGTTTTTAGCTTGTTTATAATTATTCAGGGAGATTATTGTAATTATTCATGTTTTTAGCTTGTTTATAATTATTCAGGGAGATTATTGTGATTATTCAGGGAGATTATTGTGATTATTCATGTTTTTAGCTTGTTTATATTTATTCAGGGAGATTATTGTGATTATTCATGTTTTTGCTTGTTTATAATTATTCAGGGAGATTACTGTGATTATTCATGTTTTTAGCTTGTTTCTAGATTTATTAGGCCTTACACTGTGAATAACCTGAATATTATGAATGAAGGGCACAATACAAGGTGTTGCACTATACAGGGTGCGCGGGTGCAGACTCACCTGAGTGTCAGACATGCGCTGTGTGTTGTGGCTGGGCGTTCGCGTCATTAAATCACGTATTACTGAGATATAATCTCGTGAAATCACAGCCGGCCTCCGCCTCACAGGGATTTCTTTTCATTATTTAGAAGGAGTAAAAGTATAAAGAGTGAAGGTTCTGGAGATGCACGATGTGATACAATGTAATGAATCGAATTACCTTCTTTAAAACGTGTAAATCGGTGATAAAAGGAGAGTGTGTAACCCCGGAGAGCCGGTCAATACCGGACAGAGGCCTGGAGGAGAAATAGACATCTGGTTACCTGCCTGTAAGGCGCCTTTAAAGCATCGTCTTCCCGATCCGGGACCTCGTTATATTCCTGAGCAATTAGAAAATATTTACATCCTGAGATTAAGAGTCCCCGGAGCTCGCGGCTAATTGTCACCTGAGATACACATCACGCTGTACACATCACGCTGTACACATCACGCTGTACACATCACGCTGTACACATCACGCTGTACACATCCTGTGCTCCGCGGCGCACGCACAATACAGGCAATATTCTAATAAACACACAGGATCATCCATTGCTGGGAGAGATTTTGGGGATAGACATTTCGGGTTGCTGGACTAATGGATACAGTGCGACGTGTGGAAAAACTACCGAAAGATTTTAATCAGAATCAATCAAACACAACAATGAATAAAAGAAGTCAGAGATGTGGGAGCTCAGTGTCAGGCGGCTGCTGTAAAGCCACAGACAGATACATCAGTCCTATTACAATCTTAACGCTAGCGTTCAGATATGTGAGGGTTAACGCTAGCGTTCAGATATGTGAGGGTTAACGCTAGCGTTCAGATATGTGAGGGTTAAAGCTAGCGTTCAGATATGTGAGGGTTAACGCTAGCGTTCAGATATGTGAGGGTTAACGCTAGCGTTCAGATATGTGAGGGTTAACGCTAGCGTTCAGATACGTGAGGGTTAACGCTAGCGTTCAGATACGTGAGGGTTAACGCTAGCGTTCAGATACGTGAGGGTTAACGCTAGCGTTCAGATACATGAGGGTTAACGCTAGCGTTCAGATACGTGAGGGTTAACGCTAGCGTTCAGATACGTGAGGGTTAACGCTAGCGTTCAGATACGTGAGGGTTAATGCTAGCGTTCAGATACGTGAGGGTTAACGCTAGCGTTCAGATACGTGAGGGTTAACGCTAGCGTTCAGATATGTGAGGGTTAACGCTAGCGTTCAGATACGTGAGGGTATCTGAATCGATAAGATCCAAATTCGAAACAAAACAAAATGGTATCTAATGAATTTAATTCGTTATACACTGTGTCATTAAAATAAAAGAAAAAGTGTGAATTATTTTGTGTTCCGGAATTCGAATCGATATTAACTATCGAATCAAACTGATATATCAAATATCGAAGTGATCTTAAATTAAAATACATACAATACAAGTAATACAGACAGCAAACAACTTTATGAAAAAAATTCATTTCGTTTCACAGTTTACAAGCACCTGACCCTGTTAAATTGACTCAAATACTAAATCGTGACACAGCTTAATATTTAACCCTAAATTGTCTTTTAACAGCAAAATTTGATTAATTGGGGTTCTATTTAGTGATCCAAAATTCGAATTGATAGACATTGAATTGATAGATGAAATTCGAATCTATACAAAATTTCAAATCGATCCAAAACGAAAGGAAACATTAAACGAAATTAGTTCCGAAATTCCAAAAACGAAATTAATTTAAAACTAAATGAAACAAAACAAAATAAATTTTTCAGCCGTTCACCAGTGATACATAATGATACATGTGATACACACAGGGTTATCCAAAGAGATTCGAAAAGTCACCGCACGTTCAGTGACTTTTCGTTCTCTTCAATTCGGTTCCTTTTGCCGATCCCATTTCGGTGACCCTGCGGTGTATTCAGCAAGCACCACAGGGTCCCCGAATTGCAGGGAAAAGTCACCGCAAACCTGACGAAAACTAACCGAATGCACGCTGAAAACAAGCAAAAACATCTGGATTAACCTTCGAAAAACCGAACAGGAGCCGAACAGGAGCCGAATCACACAGAGCCGAACAGGAGCCGAATCACACAGAGCCGAACAGGAGCCGAATCACACAGAGCCGAAGCAGCTGTGACGTAGAGGAGGCAGTGAATAAATTAGCAAAACAGTTTGTATGAATCTGTGAAAATGAAACGCTGTTTGCAAAGAAACTACTGAGTGAAAATGTCTGAAATTTACACAGGAGATCCAGGGAATGATAATAAAGAGGGCTGTTACAAAAAAAAGAAGTAAACTGAAAAAAATAAAAAATTATTCAGAAAAATGCTTAAAGTATCCTAAAAAATCTATAAATAAAGAGACTTTTTGCTGCAGAATTTTATAATGAACGGTTTATTAGATATTGAATTAAAACGGGAATATTTTTAACATTGAAGTCTATGGGATTCGCCTGAATAAACCTGCGCATGAAACCACCGAATGGCAGGGCATTAGGGGAACCTTTCACTGCTGGTTTGTGTTCTCTGAATAGACGAAGCATTGCTTCTCTATGGGGATTTCACTGCCCTCGAACAGGCACCGAACAGGCACCGTATGTGCAGGCAATTCGCCAGGATTGGTGAATTGCCTGCTCTCTGGATAGCCGAATGGCCAGGAAAGGTAACCGAACGCTGATTTTCAGCATTCAGATCCCTTTCGGCAGCCATTCGAATCTCTTTGAATAACCCTGACAGTGATACACAGTGATATATACAGAGTTATCCAAAGAGATCGAATTGCTTGTGAAAGGTAACTGAATGCTGAAAATCAGGGTTCGGTTACATTTCCTGGCCATTCGGCTATTCAGAGAGCAGGCAATTCGCCAAATCCTGGCAAATTGCCTGCACATACGGTGCCTGTTCGGTGCCTGTTCGAGGGCAGTGAAATCCCCATGATAATCAATGCTTCGTCTATTCAGAGAACACAAACCAGCAGTGAAAGGTTCCCCTAATGCCCTGTCATTCGGTGGTTTAATTCGGCAGGTTTATTCAGGCGAATCCCATAGGCTTCAATGTTAAAAGTATTCCCGTTTTAATTCAATATCTAATAAACCGTTCATTATAAAATTCTGCAGCAAAAAGTCTCTTTATTTATAGATTTTGTAGGATATTTTAAGCATTTTTCAGTATTTCTTTTTTTTTTTTTTAAAAGTCCGATTTTTTTTTTTGATTTTTTTTTCAGTTTACTTATTTTTTTTGTAACAGCCCTCTTTATTATCATTCCCTGGATCTCCTGTGAAAATTTCAGACATTTTCGCTCAGTAGTTTCTTTGCAAACAGTTTCATTTTCCCAGATTCATACAAATGGTTTTGCTAATTTATTCACTGCCTCCTCTACGTCACAGCTGCTTCGGCTCTGTGTGATTCGGCTCCTGTTCGGCTGCTTCGGCTCTGTGTGATTCGGCTCATGTTCGGCTCTGTGTGATTCGGCTCCTGTTCGGGTTTTTCGAAGGTTAATCCATATGTTTTTGCTTGTTTTCAGCATGCATTCGGTTAGTTTTCGTCAGGTGTTCGGCAGCTTTTCCCTGCAATTCGGGGACCCTGTGGTGCTTGCTGAATACACCGCAGGGTCACCGAAATGGGATCGGCAAAAGGAACCGAATTGAAGAGAACGAAAAGTCACCGAACGTGCGGTGACTTTTCGAATCTCTTTGGATAACCCTGATAGTGATACACATGATACACACAGGGTTATTCAGAGAGGTGAAAAGCAGGAGAATTACTGGAGAATGAAAAATTCTAGGTCAAAATAGCCGATTTGGAAAGTGAGATGAAAGGGAGAATTTTTCTGGTTTGGCTATTTTGACCTCGAATTTTTCATTCTCCAGTCATTCTCCTGCTTTTCACCGCTCTCTGAATAACCCTGATAGTGAAACATGTGATACACAGGGAATGGGGGAATATGCTTTTCCTGTAGATGCCGATTCTAGCAGCTCATTGGACGATGGAGAAGCAAAATGAACTTTGTTACCATAAAACTCTGTGTGTGTCAGGTGACAGGAAGCTACACTGAAACTCAAATACAATCACGTGTCTTTTATGCTCTATTTATTGGCTTCTAAAACATTATATTCTTATCATGTCACATTTTTCCTGTAAAGTCATCGCATCCCGATTAATCGACAGGTCTCGTCGGGTCTCACGGGGCACCAGCGACGTATGAAGCCACCCAGTCTGCGGGGATTGCCGTGGCAGACACAGAATATAATCCAAACAGGGTTTATTGTAAATTCAGGTAACACAGCGGGTTTGAATACAGATAGCTGAGAAGGGCAGGACAGGAAAAGGGCTGACCATAGAACACACAGAACACAGCGATAATATAGGAATAAAGTTAGGCACAGGTACAAAAGGGTACTTACAGGAGACACCAGACAGGCGGGACAGGAAAATGGCTGGAGACTCAAAGAGGCTGAGACTCGGGATAAAGGAGCACAGGGAGGCAGCGGAGACAGGTATATGGTGGGCACATGAGAAGTCAAAGCAAAGTATCCAAAAAGGGCAAATTAAGCAACAAGGTAAAGACCGTCCATACATCAAGGGCAGGAAGATGGAAAACAGAGAACCTGTGTCGGATGTGATGGGACAGATCAGAACTGGGTAGGGCAGAGCCTGAAAGGTGCTGCCAAGGTTGTTTTCACAGTGGAGTAGCACTGGATTTAGCCTTCTTGCGGCACGGGGGTTACGACCATGACATCTGATAACACAAGGTTAGTGTTAAGGGTCACGCTTACATGTTAGAAGGATTTAGCATTAAGTGGGTGTAGGTTGGGGTGAACCTGCACTTTTTCTTGAGAAAAACCTCCACTAACTATCTCTATACCAGTAATGTGACTGCAAGGTATTTAAATATGATAGGTAGTTTTTTCATATTCTTGCATTAGTGTGAATCCCCCCCCCTTCCTTGTTTCAGTACAGTGTCTGTTCAGTTTCGTTTCCTCTCGAGGCTAGTCAGCGAGGTGGTAGAAATGCCCGCAAAATCTTTGTTACATGATGTAGAAATGTATCTGCTCTGATTGGTTGTTGTATCACATTCCTATGTTGGGAGTGAACACTGCAGGAAGCTTTTTTCTATAACGAACATTTCTATTGGATGTTGAAATAATAAACGGATCTGACAGACCACGAGCTGATCAGATGATAATCTGTCATATCTCGGTGTGGTTGTGTCTATCGTCTCCTCTGATCAGAGTCGCGCAGCGCCTTACTTCAGTTTTGATATATAAGAAGAAACTTGAAAAAGATTTATGGTAATTATAATGGAAAGATAGAATTTAACAGTGACACAATGCCGGGCTTGTCCCCCACAAGGACCAACTCTCTAAATCCTGAAAGGCACAAGATTCCCCCAGACCCAGACGGTTCCCAAAAATACCCCGATAGAACTGGTAATCCCAATCATGAGTCGCCAAACAGCCAGCAGCAGAAAGCTGTTAAACAGGGGTTTAATACATAAAAAGACATGAAAAGGGATAAACAGGTACAGACAGATACATTAAATAAAAGGGAAATAAACACAACAGCTAAACTCACAGTCCCTGCATCTGACTGGTTCCAGGGGGCTTCAAATCCAGAGTTACATCCTCATGAGATGATAAGAGCTGTGAAACCCCACGTTGAACTGGCTCAATTAGCAAAAACTGGTCTTTTGCAACCCCTCCATCCCCAGGGACATCCAACCCTGAGCAATGTCCACTCAGCTCCAGAATTACATATTCTGCTCCAGTCCCATCCAGTTAGCACGGCCCATCCCAGGGGAACAGCCAATTATCCATGGCTTAAACAAGACAAAGGAACTGGGCGAATTAAGAGGGAAACTGGGCACTAGCATGAGTGTTCATGTGAAGTGTACTGGCCAAACCATTTGGCTATCTTAGGGCACCATGGTGTCTCCCTGGGGAAGCAGACTACAGGAACTGTCATGCAAACGAGTTCACACCATTTGCTCTATCCAGGCCTCTGTGAGCTTCAACTGGAAAGAAATCCGGGCGGGAGGGAAGTAAACCAACAGGACAGGATCTGTACCTGTACATGACACACTGAAATACATATATATATATATTGGGGTGCTTCCACACACAATTAGTAAACTTTCCATCACAAGTAATATAAAGTGTAATAATAATAATAATAATACATACTAAAAGAAACATGTTAATTACTGTCTGTGATGGAGCAAAAAGTAATAATGTCTCCATCAGATGTGAGCACACCGTCCGACCAAATCCTAACTCATTGAGAAGGGTCAATGGCTCCATCTGGCTCTGTATGAGATCAGGGTGAGGAGTGTGTAGGGGTTATTAAATAAGCAGGCTTCTCAGCACCGGGGCCTCTCAGCTGTGACAACTTCTCCTCCCGCAATGCAAGCAGCAGCCTCCTCTCTCACCACAATCCTCCTCCATGCTCTCACAGCCAGTCACGACGGCAGTCCCTCGGGATCCGTCTGGCTTGGCTCTGTCCGGGGAACCTGCTCCTCTGCAGCTCCTCAGGATCTCTGAAGCGCTGCATGGCTCCCCGCGTCAGTGGACATCCGTCGTTTTCTGCCTCCGCTAGTAGGCTTTCAAGGCCCAGGAATGCTGCCTCCAGGCGAAACCTCGGGGGATGCAGTGAAAGATCCGTACGCAATCTCGTGCGCACTACGTCTGCTCCCTCTGTTAAGCCAGTGTGACGGGAACCCCTCTCTTCTGCCCGTCCTGGCTCCTCAGACACCCCCTTGCCAAGATCAGCCCGGCCGCTGAGTTGCTCAGAACTCAGTGCCTCGAGCAGCCTGATCTGTAGCTCCAGACTTGCTTGGTCTGAACCTCTGCCTCTTTGAATTTCCAGAAGGCCGCTCAGTGCCTTCTGGGGGTTATTGTAGATGTAGGTAGCGTAGCTGAATGAGACACCAGACAAGCTGAATGTACAAACAGGGAAGGTCTCTCTTTATGGAAGGTTTCACAGGGATATTTATACAGGTTACAGCAACACAGGTTTAACCACTTCGCTGCGGAGGACGCGCTCAGTGCCGATCGCTGTGCCCCCCGGTGTGGGCTGACATCTTGGATGTCAGCCCGTCAATCCGGGACCGCCGCGGGCACAATAGATGTCATCGCGGCGGCGCGATGACATCTATTTCAGGCGCCCCCCCGCGTGTGCGAAGGAGGCGCCTGAAAGGGAGGGGGGGAGGTCCTTCGGACCTCTCTCCCTCCCGATCACGGGGGTCCTGAGCTTAATGCCAGGCACAGTTTGGAGGGGCACAGCCTGCCCTTCCAAATGGTACCTGGTATTAACCCCATGGGTGCCGGATCACGAATCGGTGCCGAAAAGCGCCGGTTCGTGATCCTTTCCCGGAGGTGGCCAACATCTTATGTCGGCCAAGCCTCCAGGAACTCCCCCTGAGGACTGGCGTCATCGTGCATAGCACGATGACGCTAGTCCTGGAGTTAACCCCTAGCTGCCACCAATGGTGGAGATAGGGAGTTCCAATGAACCCCCTATCTTCCGATCTGTGGCAGCTAGGGGTTAATGCTTGATATCGTTGGATCGGCCAGAGCATGGCCTTTCCAACGATATCAAACATGACCGTGAAAAAAGTTTTTTTAAACAAAAAACCAATAAAAAAAAAAAAAAAAAAAAATAATAATAAAAAATAAAAAACTTGTTTATTTTTTTTATTTGTTTTGTTAATGCAGCAATATTGTTCCCATTTAATTTATAATGTGAACAATGATGCTGCACTAACGATTTTTGTATGGGGTGCGTTTGTTAAAAATAGCGAAATTTTCCCCCAAAAAAAATGTAACGAGACCCCATTTCTAATTTTTTTAACAAGCGCACCCCATACAAAATATAACCGCAAACGATCGCATGTTAAAATGTGAAAAAAACACTTTACACGTTGTAAATTTTTGAAAATTCAAATTTTATTACATATTTTGTTATAATATACAGACATGACATAACGTATACATATAATAATGACATATTATGAATCTTCTGAGTCTGCCGGAAAGAACGATATATAATATGTCTGGGTTATATAATAAAATAAGGCTTCAAAACGCGGTTAAACATGATGAGCGAAACCGGTAAAAATGACCTCAGCACAAAGGCGGGAAATGCCTCAGCAGCGAAAGGGTTAAACTTCCCGCCCACCCCAACAGTTCTGATTGGTTGGTTGGTTCCAAGACCACTGCAGGCTTCACTTAGGTCCACTGGATTTATGTAGATGAAGTCTTGACCCCACAGTGACCACACACAGTGATTGACATAACCCATTGTAAAGGAATTCAGATAGTGTTTGGCTGAGACAATGGTGAGTCACAACCTTTCAGACATACAAACAGATAACCAAAGAAAAAATCCCTCTTGCATAATCACACATTAGTCAAACCTGTTTACGTTCTACAAAAAAGAAAGCTCTGCACCTTCAAAACACATTCTAAGTTCACATTTATTGATGCGGTGAGCGCTATGTGAGTTCTATGACAACCAGCTATCAGGGCCAGGGAAACAGGGTCCCTCTGTCTCCACCATGAAAGGGGTGTCGGGGGCAGCAGAGGAGCCGCAGTACAGGGATAGGCCCCCTACGGTCGCCGGTAGGGCTCACCAAAAAGGAAACCCCAGGTTCGAGCCGAGCAGCAGGCCCCAAGATGGCCACTGGCATATTCCTCCGGTCACAGATTGTCAGCCTCTGGTCTGGGGGGGGAATCAAAATGGGCCCCGGACATCACCTCCCCAATGGCTTACCGTACTGGTTTCCTGGGGAGAAATTTCAGCTGCTATAGATGTCTTGGGAACCCATAGAGAGGACAGGACGGGAACTCCTAAGACACGCGTCCTCTCTCATCCGCAGCCAGCCACTCCCCCCGGCTCTCTTGTGCTGCTGCCAGGTGGCAGGCTCTGATTCTGCGAGCGGTATCCGCGGCAGCCAGAGCTCTCTCCTGTTTTTCCAATCTTCTATTGTCCAGTTTTGATGTCTGTGCGAATTGTAGCCTCAGTTTCCTGTTCTTAGCTGACAAGAGTGGCACCTGTTGTGGTCTGCTGCTGTAGCCGATCTGCTGCTGCTGTAGCCCATCGGCTTCAAGGTTGTACGTGTTGTGCGTTCCGAGATAGTGTATCTGCAGACCTTGCTTGTATCGAGTGGTTATTTGAGTTACTGTTGCCTTTCTACCATCTGGATCCAGTCTGTCCATTCACCTCTTACCTCTGACATCAGAAGGCATTTTTGTCCACACAGCTGCCACTCACCTGATAGTTCCTCTTTTTCAGGTCATTCTCTGTAAACTCTTAGAGATGTTGTGCGTGAAAATTCAAGTAGGAGATCAGCAGTTTGTGAAATACTCACACCAGCCCATCTGGCACCAACAACCCATGCCCCGTTCAGTCACTTAAACCCCCTTTCTTCCCCCATTCTGATGCTCGGTTTGAACTTCAGCAAGTCGCCTTCACCGCGTCTAGATGCCGAAATGCATTGAGCTGCTGCCGTGTGATTGGCTGATTAGGAATTTGTGTTTATAAAGTGACCAGGGAGGGTATATACTGTATATATATGTACTCAGTACAGCCATGGTTTCGTTATATCCCTTGGTCAGAATCATGCTCTTGTGGTGGGACTCGGCAAATTAGCTGATCTGTGTGTGTTTCAGGCCTGCTCATCAGTCGGTGATGTGAGGGAATATGTATATAGCATGCTCATCAGTCGGTGATGTGAGGGAATATGTATATAGCGTGCTCATCAGTCGATGAGGGTATATGTATATGGCGTGCTCATCAGTCGGTGAGGGTATATGTATATGGCGTGCTCGTCAGTCGGTGAGGGTATATGGCGTGCTCATCAGTCGGTGATGTGCGGGTATATGTATATAGCGTGCTCGTCAGTCGGTGAGGGTATATGGTGTGCTTGTCAGTCGGTGATGTGAGGGTATATGTATATAGCGTGCTCGTCAGTCGGTGAGGGTATATGTATATAGCGTGCTTGTCAGTCGGTGATGTGAGGGTATATGTATATGGCGTGCTCGTCAGTCGGTGAGGGTATATGTATATAGCGTGCTCGTCAGTCGGTGAGGGTATATGTATATAGCGTGCTCGTCAGTCGGTGAGGGTATATGTATATAGCGTGCTCGTCAGTCGGTGAGGGTATATGTATATGGCGTGCTCGTCAGTCGGTGAGGGTATATGTATATAGCGTGCTCGTCAGTCGGTGAGGGTATATGTATATGGCGTGCTCGTCAGTCGGTGAGGGTATATGTATATGGCGTGCTCGTCAGTAGGTGAGGCTCAGACGTATGTATGTTTGGTTCACAGCAAAGTGAGGAAAAATTAAGAAAATTAAAAAAACAAGAAACAGACAACTCCACTACAGTGAACCCCAATCTGCCATGACGTCACAGACGTGTGAACCTGCCTTGTTTGGATCAGATACCTTTATGATTGTCTTATTTGGTGTAAGATGAACAAACAGTTTAACAACACATTTTAATGCACATCTAATATATTTTCCATTAGTGCACGTCCTGATGAAGTGGCTGAATGCAGCGCTGGACACATTATATCGTGCAGAAACATTAATCCAGTGAAACACACAGTTACTACAAATTATACATTGAACTCGGTCTGTGTTTCCCATCGGATTCCCCCGCGTGTCTGATCTCTCTGAGCGTCAAACAAGGAACATGTTCTAATATTAAATAATTAGTCAAACCTGTTGTCAATTAACGCGGACCCAGGACGCCCAGACCCAGGACACCAGGACCCAGGACGCCCGGAACCAGGACACCACCAGGAGATAATGTGCAGCTCAGTCTCAATGAATCCCAATAGTATTGTCTAGTGTTACAATAACAATTCCCGGCTCCAATCATGGGATGAAATAATGAGCTCCGCGTGGGATCTGTCACCAGGGACCCCGGCCAATATATCACACTTTTATTATTTATGAGTTTGGCTCAAAAAGAACTAAATACATAGAAAATATTAACGTTTTATAAGAAAAATGAAGCCCTCGGATTAACTGAAGCACATCATACAGATCCACAGCAATAAAACTCACAGTAATGTGCAGTGTGTATGAGCGTATCACAGAGCTCCACAGCAATAAAACTTACACTCATACACACCACATGTTACTGTATCACAGAGCTCCACAGCAATAAAACTCACAGTAATGTGCAGTGTGTAAGAGTGTATCACAGAGCTCCACAGCCATAAAACTCACAGTAATGTGCAGTGTGTATGAGCGTATCACAGAGCTCCACAGCAATAAAACTGACAGTAATGTGCAGTGTGTATGAGCGTATCACAGAGCTCCACAGCAATAAAACTGACAGTAATGTGCGTAATGTGCGGTGTGTATGAGCGTATCACAGAGATCCACAGCCATAAAACTCACAGTAATGTGCGGTGTGTATGAGTGTATCACAGAGCTCCACAGCAATAAAACTCACAGTAATGTGCAGTGTGTATGAGCGTATCACAGAGCTCCACAGCAATAAAACTGACAGTAATGTGCAGTGTGTATGAGCGTATCACAGAGCTCCACAGCAATAAAACTGACAGTAATGTGCAGTGTGTATGAGCGTATCACAGAGCTCCACAGCAATAAAACTGACAGTAATGTGCAGTGTGTATGAGTGTATCACAGAGCTCCACAGCAATAACACTCACAGTAATGTGCAGTGTGTATGAGCGTATCACAGAGCTCCACAGCAATAAAACTCACAGTAATGTGCGGTGTGTATGAGAGTATCACAGAGCTCCACAGCAATAAAACTCACAGTAATGTGCAGTGTGTATGAGTGTATCACAGAGCTCCACAGCAATAAAACTCACAGTAATGTGCGGTGTGTATGAGCGTATCACAGAGCTCCACAGCAATAAAACTGACAGTAATGTGCAGTGTGTATGAGTGTATCACAGAGCTCCACAGCAATAACACTCACAGTAATGTGCAGTGTGTATGAGCGTATCACAGAGCTCCACAGCAATAAAACTCACAGTAATGTGCGGTGTGTATGAGCGTATCACAGAGCTCCACAGCAATAAAACTCACAGTAATGTGCAGTGTGTATGAGTGTATCACAGAGCTCCACAGCAATAAAACTCACAGTAATGTGCGGTGTGTATGAGCGTATCACAGAGCTCCACAGCAATAAAACTGACACGTAACACACATTTTTGTGATAAGCTATGCGATTGGTAAAGTTAGCAAAACAATAAAGTTTTATAAGTTACACTGTCTCTTTTACCCAGAGGATTTTCTAATCATATGAAACTCCAGGCTGGACTCTAGTCTTCACACACACTTGGGCTCACACTGAGAGGAGGAGGAGACACACAGGTTTCACTTTCTCTTTCAGCCGAGCAAAGTTTAAAAGCAGCATTTATAGAGGAAAGAAAGACAACACCCAGACCCGTGTATGTACTGTATGATATAATGTCATGTATTATATGGAGGAGGGGTTCATGGGGGTTGGTGTGATAAAAGGGCTGTGTAATACAGGGGTTGTGTATAGTAAGGGGGTGTAATACAGGGGCTGTGTATAGTAAGGGGGTGTAATACAGGGGTTGTGTATAGTAAGGGGGTGTAATACAGGGGTTGTGTATAGTAAGGGGGTGTAATACAGGGGTTGTGTATAGTAAGGGGGTGTAATACAGGGGTTGTGTAGTAATAAGGGGGTGTATAAGGGTTTGTGTATAGTAAGGGGGTGTAATACAGGGGTTGTGTATAGTAAGGGGTGTAATACAGGGGCTGTGTATAGTAAGGGTGTAATACAGGGGTTGTGTATAGTAAGGGGGTGTAATACAGGGGTTGTGTATAGTAAGGGGGTGTAATACAGGGGTTGTGTATAGTAAGGGTGTAATACAGGGGCTGTGTATAGTAAGGGTGTAATACAGGGGTTGTGTATAGTAAGGGGGTGTAATACAGGGGCTGTGTATAGTAAGGGGGTGTAATACAGGGGCTGTGTATAGTAAGGGGGTGTAATACAGGGGTTGTGTATAGTAAGGGGGTGTAATACAGGGGTTGTGTATAGTAAGGGGGTGTAATACAGGGGCTGTGTATAGTAAGGGGGTAATACAGGGGTTGTGTATAGTAAGGGGGTGTAATACAGGGGTTGTGTATAGTAAGGGGGTGTAATACAGGGGCTGTGTATAGTAAGGGGTGTAATACAGGGGTTGTGTATAGTAAGGGGGTGTAATACAGGGGCTGTGTATAGTAAGGGGTGTAATACAGGGGCTGTGTATAGTAAGGGGGTGTAATACAGGGGTTGTGTATAGTAAGGGGTGTAATACAGGGGCTGTGTATAGTAAGGGGGTGTAATACAGGGGCTGTGTATAGTAAGGGGGTGTAATACAGGGGTTGTGTATAGTAAGGGGTGTAATACAGGGGCTGTGTATAGTAAGGGGGTGTAATACAGGGGCTGTGTATAGTAAGGGGGTGTAATACAGGGGTTGTGTATAGTAAGGGGGTGTAATACAGGGGCTGTGTATAGTAAGGGGGTGTAATACAGGGGTTGTGTATAGTAAGGGGGTGTAATACAGGGGTTGTGTATAGTAAGGGGGTGTAATACAGGGGCTGTGTATAGTAAGGGGGTGTAATACAGGGGCTGTGTATAGTAAGGGGGTGTAATACAGGGGTTGTGTATAGTAAGGGGGTGTAATACAGGGGCTGTGTATAGTAAGGGGGTGTAATACAGGGGCTGTGTATAGTAAGGGGGTGTAATACAGGGGCTGTGTATAGTAAGGGGGTGTAATACAGGGGCCGTGTATAGTAAGGGATAATTAATGCAGCATATGAATCCACACACTGCTGGGAAGCGCCTCTCTGCAGTATAATTAATGCAGCATATGAATCCACACACTGCTGGGAAGCGCCTCTCTGTAGTATAATTAATGCAGTATATGAATCCACACACTGCTGGGAAGCGCCTCTCTGCGGTATAATTAATGCAGCATATGAATCCACACACTGCTGGGAAGCGTCTCTCTGCAGTATAATTAATGCAGTATATGAATCCACACACTGCTGGGAAGCGCCTCTCAGTATAATTAATGCAGCATATGAATCCTCACACTGCTGGGAAGCATCTCTCTGCAGTATAATTAATGCAGCATATGAATCCACACACTGCTGGGAAGCCCCTCTCTGCAGTAGTAAATTAATGCAGTATATGAATCCACACACTGCTGGAAGCGCCTCTCTGCAGTATAATTAATGCAGCATATGAATCCACACACTGCTGGGAAGCCCCTCTCTGCAGTATAATTAATGCCAACATGAATCCGCACACTGCTGGGAAGCACCTCTCTGCAGTATAATTAATGCAGCATATGAATCCTCACACTGCTGGGAAGCGCCTCTCTGCAGTATAATTAATGCAGTATATGAATCCACACACTGCTGGGAAGCACCTCTCTGCAGTATAATTAATGCAGCATATGAATCCACACACTGCTGGGAAGCCCCTCTCTGCAGTATAATTAATGCAGCATATGACTCCACACACTGCTGGGAAGCGCCTCTCTGCAGAATAATTAATGCAGTATATGAATCCACACACTGCTGGGAAGCACCTCTCTGCAGTATAATTAATGCAGTATATGAATCCACACACTGCTGGGAAGCACCTCTCTGCAGTATAATTAATGCAGCATATGACTCCACACACTGCTGGGAAGCGCCTCTCTGCAGAATAATTAATGCAGCATATGAATCCACACACTGCTGGGAAGCCCCTCTCTGCAGTATAATTAATGCAGCATATGAATCCACACACTGCTGGGAAGCGCCTCTCTGCGGTATATTAATGCAGCATATGAATCCACACACTGCTGGGAAGCCCCTCTCTGCAGTATAATTAATGCAGCATATGAATCCACACACTGCTGGGAAGCGCCTCTCTGCAGTATAATTAATGCAGCATATGAATCCACACACTGCTGGGAAGCCCCTCTCTGCAGTATAATTAATGCAAGCAATGAATCCACACACTGCTGGGAAGCGCTCTCTGCGGTATAATTAATGCAGCATATGAATCCACACACTGCTGGGAAGCACCTCTCTGCAGTATAATTAATGCAGTATATGAATCCACACACTGCTGGGAAGCACCTCTCTGCAGTATAATTATGCAGCATATGAATCCACACACTGCTGGGAAGCACCTCTCTGCAGTATAATTAATGCAGCATATGAATCCACACACTGCTGGGAAGCTCCTCTCTGCAGTATAATTAATGCAGCATATGAATCCACACACTGCTGGGAAGCGCCTCTCTGCAGTATAATTAATGCAGCATATGAATCCACACACTGCTGGGAAGCGCCTCTCTGCAGTATAATTAATGCAGCATATGAATCCACACACTGCTGGAAGCGCCTCTCTCTGCAGTATAATTAATGCAGCATATGAATCCACACACTGCTGGGAAGCCCCTCTCTGCAGTATAATAATAATGCAGCATATGAATCCACACACTGCTGGGAAGCGCCTCTCTCTGCAGTATAATTTATGCAGCATATGAATCCACACACTGCTGGGAAGCCACCTCTCTGCAGTATAATTAATGCAGCATATGAATCCACACACTGCTGGAAGCGCCTCTCTGCAGTATAATTAATGCAGCATATGAATCCACACACCTGCTGGGAAGCCCCTCTCTGCAGTATAATTAATGCAGCATATGAATCCACACACTGCTGGGAAGCGCCTCTCTCTGCAGTATAATTAATGCAGCATATGAATCCACACACTGCTGGGAAGCCCCTCTCTGCAGTATAATTAATGCAGCATATGAATCCACACACTGCTGGGAAGCACCTCTCTGCGGTATAATTAATGCAGCATATGAATCCACACACTGCTGGGAAGCGCCTCTCTGCAGTATAATTAATGCAGCATATGAATCCTCACACTGCTGGGAAGCGCCTCAATACTGCAGAGAGGTGCTTCCCAGTAGTGTGTGGATTCATATGCTGCATTGAAATCTATTGGTTTAAAAGCCTTGTTTCTTTAACCCCTTAAAGACCAATGACGTAAATGACGGGGTCCCTTGGTCCTTAAGGGGTTAAAAAAAGTTTGGAAACCTAAACTTTCACACAAAAAATGTCTAAGAAATCCTAAAAGAATAAATAATTAAAGAAACTTTCATTCTATTTGTAGTAATCTACTTCCCACTCTTCAATCATCAATAAAAAATTAAATAACTCATAAAAAAGCAGAAAACCAACTGATTCGAATCGCCAAATTGATCCGAATCACCGAATCGATCCGAAATTTTGGATTGATCTGAAGTTTTCAGATGGTCGATATTTCGTTTTCAGAAATCCTCCCAAAATAGTAAGGGGGTGTACTAAATCGACTGTGTATAGTAAGGGATTGTGATACAGGAGCTGTGTATAGTAAGGGGTGAGATACAGGGGCTGTATATAGTAAGGGGTGAGATACAGGGGCTGTATATAGTAAGGGGTGAGATACAGGGGCTGTATATAGTAAGGGTGTGTGATACAGGGGCTGTGTATAGTAAGGGGTTGTGATACAGGAGCTGTGTATAGTAAGGGGTGAGATACAGGGGCTGTATATAGTAAGGGGTGAGATACAGGAGCTGTGTATAGTAAGGGGTTGTGATACAGGGGCTGTGTATAGTAAGGGGTTGTGATACAGGGGCTGTGTATAGTAAGGGGTTGTGATACAGGAGCTGTGTATAGTAAGGGGTGAGATACAGGAGCTGTGTATAGTAAGGGGTGAGATACAGGGGCTGTATATAGTAGGGCAGGGCTCAAAATTTCCACTCGCCTACTAGCTTTTGGCGAGTGGAAATTAGGTGATGGTGAGTGGAAATGCACACGCAGACAGCACAATAAATTATTTTGTGCTGCACTTTCTGGCAGTGCCACAGTGCAGCCTCCCCTTTCCCAGGCTGCAAGGTGGCAGGAAACAGCTGCCTAACCTGACAAGGCTTGTCTCTGTCACTGGCATGGGGGTGGAGAGGAGCTTCCCTGCCTCCTCACTCTGCTCGCACTGAGGGTCTGATGTCTGGGTATTAATGTTATTTTTGGAACTTTATTCTAAATTAAACCTTTTAACAGTGTAATTCCATAAGATAATTTAAGGTGGGGGTGTGTTTAGGTGCAGAGTTATGGGCTGGGTAGGGGGTAGGTGGAGCAACTGGTGGCGAGTAACTCTTATGGCCTGGTTAGTAGCTTGGGACTTGAATTTTGAGCCCTGTAGTAGGGGGTGTGATACTAAGGCGGTGTATAGTAAGGGGCTGCGATACTGTGCCTTTGTATAGTAAGGGGTGCGATACTGCGCCTTTGTATAGTAAGGGGTGCGATACTGGGCCTTTGTATAGTAAGGGGTGCCATACTGCGCTTTGTATAGTAAGGGGGTGCGATACAGGGGCCGTGTATAGTAACGGGGTGCGATACAGGTGCCGTGTATAGTAAGGGGGTGCGATACAGGGGCCGTGTATAGTAAGGGGTGCGATACAGGGGCCGTGTATAGTAAGGGGGTGCGATACAGGGCCGGTGTATAGTAAGGGGGTGTGATACAGGGCCGGTGTATAGTAAGGGGCTGCGATACTGCGCCTTTGTATAGTAAGGGGGGTGATACAGGTGCCGTGTATAGTAAGGGGTTGTAATACATGGGTTATGTATTGTAAGGGGGGTGTAATGCAGAGGCTGTGTATTGTAAGGGGGGTGTAATGCAGAGGCTGTGTATTGTAAGGGGGTGTAATGCAGGGGTTGTGTATTGTAAGGGGGGTGTAATGCAGGGGCTGTGTATTGTAAGGGGGGTGTAATGCAGAGGCTGTGTATTGTAAGGGGGTGTAATGCAGGGGCTGTGTATTGTAAGGGGGGCGTAATGCAGGGGCTGTGTATTGTAAGGGGGTGTAATGCAGAGGCTGTGTATTGTAAGGGGGTGTAATGCAGGGGCTGTGTATTGTAAGGGGGTGTAATGCAGGGGCTGTGTATTGTAAGGGGGTGTAATGCAGGGGCTGTGTATTGTAAGGGGGTGTAATGCAGGGGTTGTGTATTGTAAGGGGGTGTAATGCAGGGGTTGTGTTTAGTCAGGGGGGTGTAATACAGGGGGTGTAATACAGGGCAGAGCTGTAAAAGGGTGGGCGCTACACAGGATGTATTATACTTTGTTTATCCTGACACGCTGAGGACAATGTTACAAAGTTGGTGCTAACCTCCCAGAGCTGTTGTAAACCTCCTGTTCTAGTTTATGGAGTTGTACCGTTTCCAGCAGCTCTGGTTACATTCACACAAACCTTAGAATATTTTTCCCTGATTGTTTTTTCAGGGAGTTTCTGGTCAAACCTTCTCTTTTTTTATACAGGATCTTCTCAGCAGCGAAAAAGAAAGAAACTCTCAGAAATGGTAAAAACCCGTCGCTTTGCTTTATTAGTGATTTATTGCTTTAACAGACATTCCATCGCCATAACCCCCCCCCCACCCCCGGCTGACCCTCCCCCTCTCCCTTCCCCCCCTTCCCCCCCCCTGCTCCTCACTTCCTCCCTCTCAGCCTGTGTGTATTCTTTACTCACTGTTAACTCTTTCCTCACCCCCTGAGGTTTGCTTTATTAGTAGAAGCTGTATATTATTTTTATATTATAACCGTCCAGTCTCCGCCAAACCCTGCGCGATGATTATTCCTGGGATCAGGGTGAGATGAAGCTCGATCGTCCTGAACCCGTGAGCGCAGGATAATGCACCATGTCCATCCCTTTATGAGCACAGTGTCTCCTGTATCTTCTGATGGTGCATTATCCTGCTGGAAGGAACCATGTCACAAAGCTCAAATCATCTCACACTGCTTTCTTGAACAGGACAACGAGGTCACTGAGCTCAAATGGCCTCCACGGTCCCCAGATCTCAATCCAATCGAGCCCCTTTGAGATGTGGTGGAACGGGAGATTCGCATCATGGAGGAGCAGCCGACAAATCTGCAGCAACTGCGCGACGTCATCAGGTCAATATGGAGCAAAACCTCTGAGGAATGTTTCCAACACCTTGTGAATCCATGAAGACTTAGAGCAAAAGGGGGTCCAACCCGGTACTAGCAAGGTGTACCTAATAAAGTGGCCAGTGAGTGTGTATATCAAAAAGAATCCAGATACACAAGACTATAGTTCCTAAAATACTCAAATTTCTGCAACATATTATGTATTATTGCAATTCTTCTTCTTTGTGCATCTGGATTCTTTTGGATGTGTGTGTGTGTGTGTGTGTGTGTATATGTATATATATATATATATATATATTTACTCACAGCTGGATTCTTTGGATGTGTGTGTGTGTGTGTGTGTGTATATATATATATACGGATTCGCAGCTGGATTTGGCACCGAAGCAACTGTATTATTCTGCGATACCACAATACCAGTGTGTGGGGTTTCTTGGACGATATATATATATGTAGCGCTCAGCCCCGGAGGAGCTGGATGAATAAACCCAGGATAGTCTCACCGCACTAAGAATTACTATATAGCAGCACACTGTTGTGGATTTTCTAGATTTTGTACTTTACTGAAGCAATAAAGTGGCATATAATGCACATATACTTTGAAGCGTAAAACGATTAAGTGGGAATAAATGACGTAATGCGCAACGCGGGAAAAACGCGGAAAAGAAACGGTTAAGGTCCCTTCGGTTCGTGAGTTTAAGTCAACTGGCCAGTGAATGAAAAAAATATCTTCGACTAGTCAACGTTGGGGCCCTGTGAATTGAAGCAATTAACCAAGTACGAGCTTTCTCGGAATCGCAGGCTTTGAGGCCTCTCACCCATCCGACGAACACTGTGTCCAGAACCGATGACTCGACCAAAGGATCTCTCTCCGCCGACTGGAAGCCAGTACCAACGAATCTGCTCCTCCGATGCCAAATCTCCGCAACAGGAACTGATCCGCTGCCTGCACTCCCATTCGATCCGCGACCTTCTTACTCGAGGTCCTTCTGGAACCTGGTTGTCCTCCGAGCTGCTCAGCGGAATGTGGTATGCGATGATGCACACACCGTCCCCGATCTCCAGCACTGGATACACCTCGGGCCACGCTCTGGCCTGGTTGTGATCCCGGACAATGTACTGCATGCGTCTCACTCGTTCAGCTGCTCTGCCCATGCCGTGCACGAGGCTCCTCATGTCTTTCCTGGCGCCAGCACGCCCACTTCCTTTCCTCTTCACAAAGGTCTCTGGGAGATAGTCTTTTAGTCCAGCATAGTCCTTGACATGTCTAAACTCTGTCTCCCTCTAGTGGTAGCAACAACTCAGTCCATAGAGCTAGACTAACACAGCGCTACATATATATATATATATATATCCAGGAGGGCAGCACCTTTACTAAGTTAGGCGAGCGGGCGCTTCTCAAGGAAAAAATACAACAAGCCAGAAGGAGCGAAATCTGATGTCTGTGTTTACATGGCACCCAATTTTTTCATGTCTGGACACATCTGGTTTGATTGGGGGGGGGGGGTGCCAGGGTGTAATTTTCCTTTGGTCTCTAGGTCCACCTGGGACTGTATATATTTAAATTGGTGCCGGCTGGGTGGAGTAGAGGTAACATCACTGCTCTATAACCGTGGCGAGAGACTGTGGAGACATGAGTTTGATTCCAGCAAGAGCACCTCTCCAGTAAGTGTCCTTGGGCAAGACACCTAACGGTACATACTCGCCACCCAGGACATACTAAAAACCAGAGAAATCTCAATGTATCCTTGCTGCAAAAATACTTTCTCCAAAAAAAAAACAAAACTCAAAGTTGTTCAGTGGAGGCTGTTCTCTGCGTCATCTTATTTCTGGGGATTCTAGCAAAGCTTTTAATGTGTACCTGTCCTTACTTTGGGGCTGCTGAAATTGACCCCCAAATTTTAGCCCTGTGGACATAATGCCCAAAGAGCTAAAACTGTAAAATCAGCTGCTCAAAGCTCTGAAATATCCAGCTTTCAGCAGCCGATGCAGAGTAAAAAAAAGAAGAGGAAAATAGACCAGGCGCTCAAACCCATAACTCAATTTGGCAGAAGATGGTGCCACCTACTGGCCAGAAATAGGTTATTACAGTAAGAAAGGTATAAAAGCTCCAAAATTACTTTTATAAATAATTTAAAATGATTTTACGAAAAGACACTGGTTTCTGACAATGTTTTTTGGAAAATCACTTGGTAGTGAAGGGGTTAAGCTTCGTCTAAGGACTGGAGAGAGGCACGAAAGCCTACTGGGGAGAGCATGGGAGCGGCATTAACAGATGTGACCCAGTTACGGGTCTAATGGTGTGAGGTCAGACACATACGATCTGATGTCTCTCCTCACATACCCCCTCCCCCTTTCCATCACATGGAGTCCTGCAGGCTCTATTCTATTCTGAGGACCAGCAATAAACGTGGCTGATTCAGATTTTGTGTTGGTGAGCATGACTCCTGACCTGAACCTTTACCTCGCTCTCCCTGTGAATCCCACTCACCTCACATGGAGCAGCGATCTCTCACCTCATTGGCCATTTCTTTGTGTCGCGCCTGATGTTTCTCCAAATAACCGTATATGTTCTGTGTCTCCAGGTCCCTGTACTGATCCACATCTGGAAATTTGTATCTAGAATATTCTACACGATTATTGACTGGAAAGGCAAAGTGTCCTCATTATGCGGCTTTGAAATCCCCATTAAGCGAGTGGTTGGGATTTTCTCGAGAGACCAGATCCCTCAGTGGCTCCAGGATGTCCTCAGCTCTGAAACCTTACTGATCAAGGTGAGAAGCTACTACATATCAAACAACAGCTACCAGAGCTTTAGAGAGGAGACAACCCACTGTGACTTCGCCATCCTCTATCACACGAAGAATAGAGGAAGAGTCAACATCACCGATGTGACTGATTCATTGTATGACCAGGAGCTGCAAGAACTTTCTACAAAACTAGGTGAGGAGTCAAGGCGTGTCGTACCCACAAAGCCCTCACTACCCCAGAGTATACACAGAATAATGTCAAAATAATGATACCACCAAATGGGCCGCAGCTCCCCCGGCCAAGCATCCCATGGTCCATTCTGCCCCCGCCCTACCACGTGACTCACCATGTTGGTCTCTTAAGTAGAGAACCATTGCCCCGTCGACAGATGCATCGGCTTCTCCACCGGCACATCAACCTGCGCTGAAAGGGGGAGAAGCTCCTGTCTCTGGTCTCTCGATTCCCCCCCGGCCGAGGAGAGCATGGAGGAGGTCATGTGCCCCAAACAATAAATGAAACATTGTTATCATCAGTAAAGTTACCACGAGAAGCGACTAACTCAATGTGAACACCATGACACACGCGTCTCACCCCCTGCTGAGACCTTCCATATATCGCGGATAAATAAGCAGATTATGTCATCGTTTCAGGTTTTTAAGGGGTAAAGGTATCATATACAGAGAGACGAGACTTACAGGACTATCCACTAAAAGGTGAAACTCTGGAGAACTGGCAGGAGAAGAGAACAATCTAGACTAAATAGCCGATTTGGAAAGTGAGAGAAATCTGAGAATTTTTCTGGTTTGGCTATTTTGACCTAGAATTTCCACTTCTCCTGAGTTTCACCTTTTAGTGAATTGACCTGAACGTGATGTCATGTGCAGGAGCGTGACTTCATAATGATCTCCCATGGTAATTAACAGGCACGTATTGGGGTACCCATCGTAGGGCAGATCACTTACTCAGTTGCCCATTTTCAGTGCTCTCATAAAACCCGTTGTTGGTCACCACTGGGGGAGGACACGTTTCACAAAGTTGCTGTGAAGCTTTAGCTGCCGTCAGTAAATCCGTGTCGTTCATATAAAGGTAAAGAGAATGTGATCGTGCTGGTGGATGACCTGGATGACGGCGGCCCCCAGACTAAGGAGAACATCCTGAAGAATCAGCCCAGTATTGGGAAATACGCACAGGATCTGATCCTTGTCAGTGCCTGGGATAAAGACCACCATGAAGACTCCTTCACAGAGAAACAGCGACATATGCTGGCGATCATGGCCAAGAGTGCTCTGCTAATCCACGTCAAAGGAGAAGGTATGAGACCTATAGAACAGAGCGCTAGTAGATGTATTTATATTCCCTCAGACATAGACACCTTCATAAGAAAACCAAGTGTGGTGTGATATAGATAGCGGCGTATATTTCTATACCCAAGTACCGCTTTTTCTGGTTGCAGCTATATTCGGACAAAATGTAATCCACCCTCTCGGTGTGATTGCTAGAGTAAATACAGTCAGGTGCAGAAATATTGGGACATGGACACAATTGTAACATCTTTGGCTCTATACACCACCACAATGGAGTTGGAATGAAACAAACACAATGTGCTGTAACTGCAGACTGTCAGCTTTAATTTGAGGGTATGTACATCCAACTCAGGTGAACGGTGTAGGACTTACAGCAGTTTGCAGATGTGCCCCCACTTGTTAAGGGACCAAAGGTAATGGGACAGAATAATAA
Source organism: Leptobrachium leishanense (assembly GCA_009667805.1). Taxonomy (NCBI): domain Eukaryota; kingdom Metazoa; phylum Chordata; class Amphibia; order Anura; family Megophryidae; genus Leptobrachium; species Leptobrachium leishanense. The sequence continues at coordinate 159,484,521 of CM019069.1, forward strand.
TCATAAATCAAACTTTCCCTTCTTAATACTTGGTTACAAATCCTTTGCAGTCAATCACAGCCTGAAGTCTGGAACGCATAGACATCACCAGACGCTGGGTTTCATCCCTGGTGATGCTCTGCCAGGCCTCTACTGCAACTGTCTTCAGTTCCTGCTTGTTCTTGGGGCATTTTCCTTCAGTTTTGTCTTCAGCAAGTGAAATGCTGCTCAATGGGATTCAGGTCAGGTGATTGACTTGGCCATTGCATAAATTCCACTTCTGTCCCTTCAAAAACTCTTTGCTTGCTTTTGCAGTATTTTGGGTCATTGTCCATCTGCACTGTGAAGCGCCGTCCAATGAGTTCTGCAGCATTTGGCTGAATGTGAGCAGATAATATTGCCCCAAACACTTCAGAATTCATCCTGCTGCTTTTGTCAGCGTCACATCATCAATAAATACAAGAGAAGCAGTTCCATTGGCAGCCATACATGCCCACGCCATGACACTACACCACCATGCTTCACTGATGAGGTGGTATGCTTAGGATCATGAGCAGTTCCTTTCCTTCTCCATACTCTTCTCTTCCCATCACTCTGGTACAAGTTAATCTTGGTCTCATCTGTCCATAGGATCTTGTTCCAGAACTGTGAAGGCTTTGTTAGGTGTTGTTTGGCAAACTCTAATCTGGCCTTCCTGTTTTTGAGGCTCACCAATGGTTTACATCTTGTGGTGAACCCTCTGTATTCACTCTGGTGAAGTCTTCTCTTGATTGTTGACTTTGACACACATACACCTACCTCCTGGAGAGTGTTCTTGATCTGGCCAACTGTTGTGAAGGGTGTTTTCTTCACCAGGGAAAGAATTCCTTGGTCATCCACCACAGTTGTTTTCCGTGGTCTCCCGGGTCTTTTGGTGTTGCTGAGTTCACCGGTGCGTTCCTTCTTTTTGAGAATGTTCCAAACAGTTGTTTTGGCCACGCCTAATGTTCTTGCTATCTCTCTGATGGGTTTGTTTTGTTTCTTCAGCCTAATGATGGCTTGCTTCACTGATAGTGAAAGCTCTTTGGATCTCATCTTGAGAGTTGACAGCAACAGATTCCAAATGCAAATAGCACACTTGAAATGAACTCTGGGCCTTTTATCTGCACATTGTAATTGGGGTAATGAGGGAATATCACACACCTGGCCATGGAACAGCTGAGAAGCCAATTGTCCCATTACCTTTGGTCCCTTAACAAGTGGGAGGCACATCTGCAAACTGCTGTAAGTCCTACACCGTTCACCTGAGTTGGATGTACATACCCTCAAATTAAAGCTGACAGTCTGCAGTTAAAGCACATTGTGTTTGTTTCATCCAACTCCATTGTGGTGGTGTATAGAGCCAAAGATGTTACAATTGTGTCCATGTCCCAATATTTCTGCACCTGACTGTATATTATGACATTCATACATTTCCTTTAATCAAACTAATAAATGTGTTCTTTTCCAAGCAAGATGTATATAAAAAAAACATAATGTGGAGCCATCAACTCCAGGTTCCTCCTCCCCCCCAATAAGCAGAGGCGGCTCCACAATCAGGTAAAATAGGCAGCCGCCCCCGAGCTGAGCCTTCCGTGATAGGATGGAGGCAGGTCACCGTGCTGCAGTTCCATCACACCAGGCTCTGGCTGGACTTGACTTATTCATGGGAAGAGACATCACAACTGGTCTTGAAGAACCATCCATGTCCTGATGGGGCATCGCAGTAACAGGGCACCCGGGCACCACACGTGCGAGCGATAGAGCGCCGAGGATAGTGACATACTAACAATATTAAGAACTCCATAATTTCTGTAATGTCCGTCAATCATTTCTCCTTTTTTTCCAGATTCCATATTGGTGGACTTGGTCCGGTTCATGGTAAGTAGCAGAATAAGGTCCCACCCAAATCCTGCTGAAATGGAGGTCACACAGAGTGGGGGGCTGCAGCATGACCCCTGTAAAATACAAGACAGGGAATCTGCCCCCATCATCCTCAGGAGGAGACACAGATCACAGTAACGAGTCCTAAAGGCCTGTTAGTGAAGCGTCGCCCGACACGAGACCCCGATCGGAAACGTAATCAAAATAAAAAACGTCTTATTAAGGTCAAAGTAACAGCCCTCCAACTCGGCTCTTTTAGGGGTTCATGTCGTGATCTTGGGTGACGATTCCTGGCTCAGTGAATCCACGTTACATTGTGACGGGTGTAGTCGAGCAGGAACGTGTGGTATGCAGTTCCTCCACTATTTTTGCACATGGAACGGAGTTCCCTTTAGCCGCACGCTCTGTGGAGCATTTATGTAGGTGATCATTTTCTTAATTACTTATTAGATCAGAAATATATATCATTATCATAATAATTCCATGAATCCCAGAAGATATAAATGTAAACATGTGCCTGGATTTCAGGGAATTCTTAGAAATATACAGTGTATAAATTATTGTTCTTTATTTATAAAGCACCAGCATATTCTGCAGCGCTGTACAATGGGAACAGTATAGACAGGGTTACAATACATTGAACAATATTTTGATGAAACCAGGGCCCTATTCCCGTGGGAATTTACAATCTAGAAGGGTTGGGGTGGAAACAGGAGGAGAGGACTGCAAGGTGAGAGTGACGGGCTGCAAGGTGAGAGTGATGGGCTGCAAGGTGAGAGTGACGGGCTGCAAGGTGAGAGTGACGGGCTGCAAGGTGAGAGTGACGGGCTGCAAGGTGAGAGTGACGGGCTGCAAGGTGAGAGTGATGGGCTGCAAGGTGAGAGTGACGGGCTGCAAGGTGAGAGTGACGGGCTGAGAGGTGAGAGTGATGGGCTGCAAGGTGAGAGTGATGGGCTGGGAGATGAGAGCGATGGACTGCAAGGGGAGAGAGACAGACTGCGATGTGAGAGTGACGGAGTGCTATGTGAGAGTGACGGATTGCAAGGTGGGAATGATGGACCGGTTGCGTCAGTGAGTCGGGTGGTCGGCTTCCCTAAATAGGAATGTTTTAAGGATATATATATATTTTGTGTGTGGGGGAAGGGTAAAAGTCAGATGACAATGATTATTGGGGACATGAATAGAGTGAGGTCCACCCGCACATTATTAGGACACGGTGCCTGGTTGTGCCGTCTTCATCACATGATCGTATAGAATGGCGGGTTCAGGCACAGATTTGGTGAAAAATCCCAATAATCCTGATTCTCTGGTTTACAGATACAGTTCCGGCCGATTAAGATTCTTCTGAAGATAATGAGGCTGATATTTTACCCTCCCTCCCTGGTAAGGAACCACACGGGGTTAATGTCCGAGAGGGATGGGGGCGCTGCATATTACCCCTGGTTATAATGTGCTGTGTTTAATCATCCAGAGGCAAAATAAAAGTGAATTTAAATGTCTGACCAAACATTCCTTAACCCCTTCGCTGCTGAGTCATTCCACCCCGTGTACGGAGCGCTTTCCTGTTCATTAACCACTTCATTGCTGTGCCATTTCATTCCTGTGTGCTGAGCTCATTCTGCTTCATTAACCCCTTCATCGCTGAGCCATTTCACCCTCATACACTGAGCACATTTTCAGCATTTTGTGCTCATCACGTTTAAACGCCATTTGAAGTCATGTTTTATTGCAGGACCCAGACACCATATATATATATATATATATTTGTATATATGTGTGTTTTTCAGCAGATTCAGGAGCTTAATATATAATTATTATAACTTAAATGTAGAACAAAAAATGTCAAAGAATGAATTTCAGTCATTTCCAGCGCGTAAAATTATTCCCCCACATTTTATATCCTTTGAAACTTTGTGGTTATATTTTCTATTGGACGAAAAATTCAGAACCGGTTACTGCCCGTCCCCAAAAAAATGCACTTTAACCAAAACTGAAAAACCCTTACCGTTTCTCCTGTATTTTGGCGCATCATGTTTCGTGAATAATGTGACTGTGTATAAATCACTGGGGCCTCTCAATCTCTTTTGAGGGGTTTGAGGATAATGGCCGCAGCGCTGTGCGTCACTGCTGCTCTCAGATCTGGGAGTCCAGAGGACTCCATGGAGACCGACGCGATGATACCTCATGTATCCCTCCAGCCCATACAGAACCAGAGATACAGAGGTGCAAAGGACACCAGCGCCTCCTGTAAAGGGAATTCCCTGTCTGATTGGGGGTTGCACCATTTCTGATGTCAGCGCGCCCATGCGCGATGATGTCAGTGGATACGTCTAACAGCAAGCAGTGATATTCAAGATGTCGGCCTGATGTGGACAAAGCTCGCGATCGGTGCCGCATCAGCGCTGAGCTGTGGGACTTCGATGACGCGTCATGTTCGTCCTCTGCATCCTAGCTGGAAAGTGAAGGACGCGCTCAGTGCATCGTCTGCCGTGATGGGGTTAAAATACAGACAAGATAAACACGTTTGGAAATTCTGAATCCCTTGTCACTGGGGCTTCTGAGCGGCCGATGGTCTCAGAATAGCGGCTCGAGCTGCGGATACTGAGCGGTGTTGGAGTAGCCGTTTATTCCCGCGCTGACCCGTTCTTACCGGCTCACATACGGGGTGTATACAAAGTACGGGAAGTCTTACCTTACAGTAATGAGAGGCTAAAGCCGACCTGGGGCAGAGTGTGCGGCTCGATCGGATTAGTGGCCTGAGCTGGTAATGGAAGAAGCCATTAAGTATAACGGCCCCACTCTTTAAAGGCTGGGTTGGAAGAGGACCCGATGCATCCCGTCTTGTGATCATGTGATTGTCTTACGGCCGGTGACTCACACGGTGTTCATTTTCCCATTCTTCCAGGTCTATGAACGCATTCGGCAGAGCCAGCTCCAGAGAAGGACGTGAATCGAGCATAATAACAATTCAGGACGCGTATAATTAGAGTTTTAATGGATTGCTTCATGATGTGAGCATCGAGTCTCGGAGGTGACCCCCCCCCCCCGCGGTGCAAGCTCTGCTCATAGCTCCGGTCACACGATTCCCCTTCACACTGTGGTCATGGAATGGTTAATGTCTGTGTGCGCTTTAATAAAAGATATAAAACATTGCCACACTCCGGCCTGTCATTCATTCGTTCATTCATTCCTCCGCTTTCCATCCGATGATGCGGTTATATCCTTGTGAAGCCAGAGACTGATTGGGAGAAGCGTATCCCCCCCCCTGCCCACGACGCGCCCCCACGTGTCACTATGTCCACATGTCATCACTGGAAAGCGCCGCAATCTCCAAAAGCTGGGAGCCCACTGCACTCAGCCGCCGGGTCTCCGCCGCAAACGGATGCCGGAATCCTCACCAAATGCAGAAATGTATCAGAAGCCGGACGTCAGACGCCGGACACCAGGCGGCAAAAAGCTGCAGTATTAATAAAGGGGAGACATGTCAAGCGCCAAAGTAACGTGATGATTCGGCCACAAAGGCCTTAATTATACATAATGATGGAGGTTACCTCCTCCACTAATATACCCAGCCAATCACTGAGCTCCATATGGGAGGGCTGAACGCAAACAATACATATACACAAAATAAGTGTAGCGATGTGTTTAAAAAGACTGTTCTGCTGCATTTACTTGCAATGGCCACCAGAGGGAGACAGAGACCATGGAAAGTTATGCTGGACAAACACAAGGCACTAAACTACCTTTTCCATGATGCTTTGCGTAAGGACAGGAAGTGGGTGTGTAGGAAAGGAAAGGCATCACCAGCCTCGTGGAAAGCATGCTCAGAGTGAGCTGGGAGCTGAAAGGAGGAGGAAGCAGGCCGAGCTGTGGAGGATCGTGACCAGGCCAGAGCGCAGGGGCTACATCGCTGGTGCTGGGGGATCGGGACAGTGACCCTGCAGAGACCTGTCTATACCCACGCTGCGATCAAGGCAAGCAGAGGACCCGAGTGAGGAGTACCGCAAGTCCATTGGATGGGAGAGCAGGCGGTAGCGGGACAAGTCCGGGTGGGAGCAAGGAAAGCCAGACAACGGATCCAGTAGCCAGTATCACAGCCAGGCATTAAGCGGAGAGACGTCCTGGGTCAGCGGAGCCTTGGTGATCGAGCGGATGGGTGAGAGGCCTCCAAGGCCGGTTTAAAAAAATCAAGAAAGCACGCTGCTGTTTGTTTCCAAAACCCACAGGGCCCCAACTTGACTAGTCGAAGACATCGTTATAAGTAATTCACTGGCCAGTTGAATAGTACCCGGGTACCATAACACACACACGTACACACCCTTTACATTCCGGGACTTAACCTGTGCGGGACTCATTTGTTACGAATCGGAACAGGGGTTAAAGATACCTTCCGAATATATTTTTCTCTTTTCCGCTGCGCGTTTATCGTAATACGAAGAGATTGTATTTTTGGGTTTCGCTACGTGTCCCTTTTTCGAATATTCGTGCAATTGCATTTCTTTTCTGTTCGGTTGTGAAGATATTATTTTTCCCAAATACGAAGCCTCGTGTTTCGTTTATTTTCCGCTACGCGTTTTACCGTGATACGAAAATACTGTAATAATACTTGTGAATACCGTGTCTCAACATCTGCTTATTATTTTAGTAAACTATTTAAATGATAAAAACTCACGACTGTGTTGGAGTATATTTATTCCCTAGTGCGGGGAGACTGACCCGTGGTTCATTTTCAGCGGCTCCTCCGGGAGTGAGCGCTACATAAGTATAAAGGGGGAGGGGGGGGGCTGCTATCATAATACAGCTTTCCACAATTTATCTCCCACACCACAAAACATTGCGCACTGCAACACAAATCTGTCTCCAGCAAGTGCGTACAATAAATCAACGGATACGCAAACTCGTACAGCGCCGCGTGGCTATAAATACGCATCATATAGGATATATATATCATGGAGGGACATATGTCACAACAAGAGAATATGAAACGAAAGACAAGGGAAACAGATGTTGTGGAGATGTGGCAATGGTTGTAATCAGATCCCGCATGGATGCCGAGGTCACAGCATGTGATAACTTTAGCAAGGCTTTGGGCCCACCTTTTGTTCTACCAGACCGCCACCACCTGACACAGCTTAGTGCTGGTAAAGGCCGCTCCCCCTGACACAGCTTAGTGCGGGTAAAGGCCGCTCCCCCTGACACAGCTTAGTGCAGGTAAAGGCCGCTCCCCTGACACAGCTTAGTGCAGGTAAAGGCCGCTCCCGCCTGACACAGCTCAGTGCAGGTAAAGGCCGCTCCCCCTGACACAGCTTAGTGCAGGTAAAGGCCGCTCCCGCCTGACACAGCTTAGTGCAGGTAAAGGCCGCTCCCGCCTGACACAGCTTAGTGCGGGTAAAGGCCGCTCCCCCTGACACAGCTTAGTGCAGGTAAAGACCGCTCCCCCTGACACAGCTTAATACAGGTAAAGGCCGCTCCCCCTGACACAGCTTAGTGCAGGTAAAGACCGCTCCCCCCTGACACAGCTTAGTGCGGGTAAAGACCGCTCCCCCCTGACACAGCTTAGTGCGGGTAAAGACCGCTCCCCCCTGACACAGCTTAGTGCAGGTAAAGGCCGCTCCCCCTGACACAGCTTAGTGCAGGTAAAGGTCGCTCCCCCTGACACAGCTTAGTGCAGGTAAAGGCCGCTCCCCTGACACAGCTTAGTGCAGGTAAAGGCTGCTCCCGCCTGGCACAGCTTAGTGCAGATAAAGACCGCTCCCCCCTGACAGCTTAGTGCGGGTAAAGGCCGCTCCCCCCTGACACAGCTTAGTGCAGGTAAAGGCCGCTCCCGCCTGACACAGCTTAGTGCAGGTAAAGGCCGCTCCCCTGACACAGCTTAGTGCAGGTAAAGGCCGCTCCCCCTGACACAGCTTAATGCAGGTAAAGGCCGCTCCCCCTGACACAGCTTAGTGCAGGTAAAGGCCGCTCCCGCCTGACAGCTTAGTGCAGGTAAAGGCCGCTCCCCTGACACAGCTTAGTGCGGGTAAAGGCCGCTCCCCCTGACACAGCTTAGTGCGGGTAAAGGCCGCTCCCCCTGACACAGCTTAGTGCAGGTAAAGGCCGCTCCCCCTGACACAGCTTAGTGCGGGTAAAGGCCGCTCCCCCTGACACAGCTTAGTGCAGGTAAAGGCCGCTCCCCCTGACACAGCTTAGTGCGGGTAAAGGCCGCTCCCCCTGACACAGCTTAGTGCGGGTAAAGGCCGCTCCCCCTGACACAGCTTAGTGCGGGTAAAGGCCGCTCCCCCTGACACAGCTTAGTGCGGGTAAAGGCCGCTCCCCCTGACACAGCTTAGTGCGGGTAAAGGCCGCTCCCCCCTGACACAGCTTAGTGCGGGTAAAGGCCGTTCCCCCTGACACAGCTTAGTGCGGGTAAAGGCTGCTCCCGCCTGACACAGCTTAGTGCGGGTAAAGGCTGCTCCCGCCTGACACAGCTTAGTACAGGTAAAGGCCGCTCCCGCCTGTCACAGCTTAGTGCGGGTAAAGGCCGCTCCCCCTGACACAGCTTAGTGCGGGTAAAGGCTGCTCCCGCCTGACACAGCTTAGTGCCGGTAAAGGCTGCTCCCGCCTGACACAGCTTAGTGCGGGTAAAGGCCGCTCCCCCTGACACAGCTTAGTGCGGGTAAAGGCTGCTCCCGCCTGACACAGCTTAGTGCCGGTAAAGGCTGCTCCCGCCTGACACAGCTTAGTGCGGGTAAAGGCTGCTCCCGCCTGACACAGCTTAGTGCGGGTAAAGGCCGCTCCCCCCTGACACAGCTTAGTGCAGGTAAAGGCCGCTCCCGCCTGACACAGCTTAGTGCAGGTAAAGGCCGCTCCCCTGACACAGCTTAGTGCGGGTAAAGGCCGCTCCCCCTGACACAGCTTAGTGCAGGTAAAGACCGCTCCCCCCTGACACAGCTTAGTGCAGGTAAAGGCCGCTCCCCCCTGACACAGCTTAGTGCAGGTAAAGGCCGCTCCCCTGACACAGTTTAGTGCAGGTAAAGGCTGCTCCCGCTGACACAGCTTAGTGTAAAGGCCGCTCCCCCTGACACAGCTCAGTGCAGGTAAAGACCGCTCCCGTCTGACACAGCTTAGTGCAGGTAAAGGCCGCTCCCCCTGACTCAGCTTAGTGCGGGTAAAGGCTGCTCCCCCTGACACAGCTTAGTGCGGGTAAAGACCGCTCCCCCCTGACACAGCTTAGTGCAGGTAAAGGCCGCTCCCCCTGACACAGCTTAGTGCGGGTAAAGGCCGCTCCCCCTGACACAGCTTAGTGCGGGTAAAGGCTGCTCCCGCCTGACACAGCTTAGTGCGGGTAAAGGCTGCTCCCGCCTGACACAGCTTAGTACAGGTAAAGGCCGCTCCCGCCTGTCACAGCTTAGTGCGGGTAAAGGCCGCTCCCCCTGACACAGCTTAGTGCAGGTAAAGGCCGCTCCCGCCTGACACAGCTTAGTGCAGGTAATTGTTTTGCTCGGTTTCTCCATTGTTGCTACATTGTGTCTTGCTCTGTTTTTCCATTGTTGTTAAAGTGTGTCTTGCTTTGTTTCTCCTTTTGTTGTTACAGTGTGTGTTTTGCATTGTTTCTCCTTTGTTGTTAGTGTGTTTTGCTTTGCTTCTCCTTTGTTGTCACAGTGTGTGTTGCTTTGTTTCTCCTTTGTTGTTACAGTGTGTGTTTTGCTTTGTTTCTCCTTTGTTGTTACAGTGTGTGTTTTGCATTGTTTCTCCTTTGTTGTTAGTGTGTTTTGCTTTGTTTCTCTTTTGTTGTTACAGTGTGTTTTGCTTTGCTTCTCCTTTGTTGTTACAGTGTGTGTTGCTTTGTTTCTCCTTTGTTGTTACAGTGTGTGTTTTGCTTTGTTTCTCTTTTGTTGTCACAGTGTGTGTTGCTTTGCTTCTCCTTTGTTTTTTCTGTGTGTGTTTTGCTTTGTTTCTCCTTTGTTGTTACAGTGTGTGTTGCTTTGTTTCTCCTTTGTTGTTACAGTGTGTGTTTTGCTTTGTTTCTCCTTTGTTGTTACAGTGTGTGTTTTGCTTTGCTTCTCCTTTGTTGTTACAGTGTTTGTTTTGCTTTGTTTCTCCTTTTGTTGTTAGTGTTTGTTTTGCTTTGTTTCTCCTTTGTTGTTACAGTGTGTGTTTTGCTTTGTTTCTCCTTTGTTGTTACAGTGTGTGTTTTGCTTTGTTTCTTCTTTGTTGTTAGTGTGTTTTGCTTTGTTTCTCTTTTGTTGCTACAGTGGGTGTTTTGCTTTGTTTCTCCTTTGTTGTCACAGTGTGTGTTGCTTTGTTTCTCCTTTGTTGTTACAGTGTGTGTTTTGCTTTGTTTCTCCTTTGCTGTTACAGTGTGTTTTGCATTGTTTCTCCTTTGTTGTTAGTGTGTTTTGCTTTGTTTCTCTTTTGTTGTCACAGTGTGTGTTGCTTTGCTTCTCCTTTGTTGTTACAGTGTGTGTTGCTTTGCTTCTCCTTTGTTGTTACAGTGTGTGTTTTGCTTTGTTTCTCCTTAGTTGTCACAGTGTGTGTTTTGCTTTGTTTCTCTTTTGTTGTCACAGTGTGTGTTGCTTTGTTTCTCCTTTGTTGTTACAGTGTGTGTTTTGCTTTGTTTCTCCTTTGTTGTCACAGTGTGTGTTGCTTTGTTTCTCCTTTGTTGTTACATTGTGTGTTTTGCTTTGTTTCTCCTTTGTTGTTACAGTGTGTGTTTTGCTTTTTTTCTCCTTTGTTGTTACAGTGTGTGTTTTGCTTTGTTTCTCTTTTGTTGTCACAGTGTGTGTTGCTTTGCTTCTCCTTTGTTGTTACAGTGTGTGTTTTGCTTTGTTTCTCCTTTGTTGTTACAGTGTGTGTTTTGCTTTGTTTCTCCTTTGTTGTTACAGTGTGTGTTTTGCTTCGTTTCTCCTTTTGTTGTTAGTGTGTGTTTTGCTTCGTTTCTCCTTTTGTTGTTAGTGTGTGTTTTGCTTTGTTTCTCCTTTGTTGTTACATTGTGTGTCTTGCTTTGTTTCTCCTTTGTTGTTAGTGTGTTTTGCTTTGTTTCTCCTTTGTTGTTACAGTGTGTGTTTTGCTTTGTTTCTCTTTTGTTGTCACAGTGTGTGTTGCTTTGCTTCTCCTTTGTTGTTACAGTGTCTGTTTTGCTTTGTTTCTCCTTTGTTGTTACAGTGTGTGTTTTGCTTAGTTTCTCCTTTTGTTGCTACAGTGTGTGTTTTGCTTTGTTTCTCCTTTGTTGTTACAGTGTGTGTTTTGCTTTGTTTCTCCTTTTGTTGTTACAGTGTGTGTTTTGCTTTGTTTCTCCTTTGTTGTTACAGTGTGTGTTTTGCTTTGTTTCTCCTTTGTTGTTACAGTGTTTGTTGCTTTGTTTCTCCTTTTGTTGTTACAGTGTGTGTTTTGCTTTGTTTCTCCTTTGTTGTTACAGTGTGTGTTTTGCTTTGTTTCTCCTTTGTTGTTACAGTGTGTGTTTTGCTTTGTTTCTCCTTTGTTGTTACAGTGTGTGTTTTGCTTTGTTTCTCCTTTGTTGTTACAGTGTGTGTTTTGCTTTGTTTCTCCTTTGTTGTTACAGTGTTTGTTGCTTTGTTTCTCCTTTTGTTGTTACAGTGTGTGTTTTGCTTTGTTTCTCCTTTGTTGTTACAGTGTTTGTTGCTTTGTTTCTCCTTTTGTTGTTACAGTGTGTGTTTTGCTTTGTTTCTCCTTTGTTGTTACAGTGTGTGTTTTGCTTTGTTTCTCCTTTGTTGTTACAGTGTGTGTTGCTTTGTTTCTCCTTTTGTTGTTACAGTGTGTGTTTTGCTTTGTTTCTCCTTTGTTGTTGCAGTGTGTGTTGCTTTGTTTCTCCTTTGTTGTTGCAGTGTGTGTTGCTTTGTTTCTCCTTTGTTGTTACAGTGTGTGTTTTGCTTTGTTTCTCCTTTGTTGTTACAGTGTGTGTTTTGCTTTGTTTCTCCTTTGTTGTTGCAGTGTGTGTTGCTTTGTTTCTCCTTTGTTGTTGCAGTGTGTGTTGCTTTGTTTCTCCTTTGTTGTTACAGTGTGTTTTGCTTTGTTTCTCCTTTGTTGTTACAGTGTGTGTTGTGCCTGTGTTGTGATAAGGAGCCTCAGTGACTGTTTTCAGCCTGTAGTTACTGTTGGATGTGTCGCCCTGTGCGCCTGCGCTGCTAAGGGGAGAGAATTCACTATCACTTTCTATATGAGTTGCAATCCCCCTCATCCATCCAGCTGCAGCACGGTAAGTGCTGGGGGGGGTCCTCTGCCAGGGGCCCCCCTGGACACTAATGGGTTTTTGTTACACAAAGTTTTCTTTACTGGCGGATTGTGTATTAACCTCTGAGCAGATCGTTGGGATCTTATCACAGCATTAGATCTGGGCAGGAGGAGGTTAAAATGAGTGTGCAGGAAATACAATGTATTTACTGTACATCACAAACCGCAGCGCGCAGGGAATGGGGGTCATAAAGGGGAAGCAATGTGCTGTTTGGTAAAAAGGACGTTTAGGCTTCCCTCCCCCTCATAGATGACCCAGCGAGTCCCCTGACCCTGTGACCATCCAGTCCTTGAGATTCTCATTTTATTTCTGTCACTTTGCAGGTTTCACGCTCCTGCGCAGAGGCTGTGCGTTTATACAGAAGCCTCCAGGTCCGTCTATTCCCTGAATCACAGGAAGATTAGCAGAGCCAGGTATGGAGGCGCCAGGTATGGGAGGCGCCAGGCATGGGAGGCGCCAGGTATGGGAGGCGCCAGGTATGGGAGGCGCCAGGTATGGGAGGCGCCTGGGAGGCGCCAGGTATGGGAGGCGCCAGGTATGGGAGGTTCCAGGTATGGAAGGCACCAGGTATGGGAGGTTCCAGGTATGGAAGGTTCCAGGTATGGGAGGTTGCTCTGCATTTCCATTATACCTGTGCAGAAGCAGGACAGGCAGCTATCATGTGACCACTTCATTTCAGGATTTGGGTATAGAGGTGCAGAGTGTGTTGAGGTGCAGAGTGTGTTGAGGTGCAGAGTGTGTTGAGGTGCAGAGTGTGTTGAGGTGCAGAGTGTGTTGAGGTGCAGAACGTGTTGAGGTGCACAGCGTGTTGAGTAGGGATGAGCTGTTCGGTTCGATCAGTTCGGAGTTCGATTCGAACTTTGGTCATTCGAAAGTTCGCAAACTTCGAACTTTTTGGATGTGTTCGGTTCGAGTTCGCAAAAAAAGGAAATTTTGAAAAAAGTATAAAAAATGCTTAAAAAATACTAAAAAATCTAGAAATAAAGAGACTCTTTACTGCAGAATATTATAAGCAACGGTTTATTAGAAATTGAATTAAAAACTACTGTGTACGTGCAAAGATCCTCACCTCTAAATGACCTGTGTTTTTCAAACAGCATAAACACCAGGTGTTTTTAGTCTGGTGTAATGAATTTGATACATTGTATGTAGAATGAGGGGTGGTGTCTGCTTCGGAGTGAGAATTAATTTCCCACCTAAAACTTCTTCCATTCTTCTCCCATTTATCTCACTTTCCAAATCAGCTATTTTGACCTAGAATTTTCCATTCTCCAGTCATTCTTCTGCTTTTCACCGCTCTCTGAATAACCCGACAGGGTTATTCAGAGAAAGGTGAAACTCAGGAGAATGACTGGAGAAGAGAAAATTCTAGGTCAAAATAGCCAAACCAGAAAAATTCTCCCATTTATCTCACTTTCCAAATCAGCTATTTGGTCTAGATTGTTCTCTTCTCCTGCCAGTTCTCCTGGCTTTCACCTCTCTCTCAGGGTTGTTCAGAGAAAGGTGAAAACCAGGAGAATGGCAGATAAAGAGAACAATCTGGACCAAATAGCCGATTTGGAAAGTGAGATAAATGGGAGAATTTTTCCTGTTTGGCTATTTTGACCTAGAATTTTCACTTCTCCAGTCATTCTCCTGAGTTTCACCTCTCTCTGAATAGCCCTTAGAGTCATTAACACAATCGTCCACAATACTCAGCCACTAATTGGGTTAGTCGAGACTCATGGGAAATGTAGTTCAAAAACAACTGGATGGCCAAGGTTGCTGCACCTCTGAATTCTAAAAATACAGGGTTATCCAAAGAGATCCGAATGGCTGGAGAAAGGTAACCGAACGCTGAAAATCAGCGTTCGGTTGCCTTTCCTGGCCATTCGGCTATCCAGAGAGCAGGCAATTCGCCAAATCCTGTCGAATTGCCTGCACATACGGTGACTGTTCGGTCCCTGTTCGAGGGCAGTGAAATCCCCATGAAAAAGCACTGCTTCGGCTATTCAGAGAACACAAACCAGCAGTGAAAGGTTCCCCTAATGCCCTGCCATTCGGTGGTTTCATTCGACAAGTTTATTCAGGAGAATCCCATAGGCTTCAATGTTAAAAATATTCCCGTTTTAATTCAATATCTAATAAACCGTTCATTATAAAATTCTGCAGCAAAAAGTCTCTTTATTTATAGATTTTTTTAGGATATTTTAAGCATTTTCCTGGATTTTTTTTTAACCTTTTTTCTATAACAGCCCTTTTTATTATCATTCATTGGATTTTATATGTAAATTTCAGACCTTTTCGCTCAGTAGTTTCTTTGCAAATAACGTTTCACTTTTCAATCATTCAAGCAAACTGTTTTGCTAATTTATTCACTCCATTTGTCTGCTGTGTCGGCTTTTTCCGGCGGCTTCGCTGCGTGTGATCGTCTCCTGCTCGGCTTTTTCCGGCGGGTTAATCTAGATGTTTTTGCGGGTTTTCGGCGTGCATTCGCCAGGTTTTGCGGTTTGTTTTCGGCGGGTTAGCGGCGACCTTTCCCTGCAATTCGGGGACCCTGTGGTGCTCGCTGAATATACCGCAGGGTCGCCGAACTGGGAATCGTCAAAACAAACCGAATTGAAGAGAACGAAAAGTCACCGAACGTGCAGTGACTTTTCAATTCTCTTTGAATTACCCTGATTGTAATGATATATTTAGGATGAATGTGTGAGAGTGTGTGCGTGTGTATGTATGCATAAGGGTGCGTGTGTGTATATATATATATATATATATACAGTAATCCCCCGAAATTAATCCCCCGAATTTTGAAAAACCGCGAATTGTGGCTGTGTTAAAAAAAAGCACAGCCATGCGGCATTAGGACCCAGGAGCCGCCGTCCTCCTGGCAGAGAAGCTGCTCCTGTGCGTCTCCGGGCTCACGATCGTGGCCAGGGCATTCTCCTCTCTCGGCATCGTTCAGAGATGCCGAGACTCCTGTGCACCCCTGCAAGCGTGGTCCGGGGATCCAGGAGGCTTGGCATCTCCTCTCTCGTAATGATGCCGAGAGAAGGGAATTCCCTGGCCACGATCGTGAGCCCGGAGACGCACAGGAGGTTCCTTATCGAATACTGTTCCAAGGAGCCCCCGGCAAAGATCGGAACTCCACCTCCCCAGGCTCTAACACATCAGGGGGCTGCACAAAGGCGTGTGTTTGGGAGGCACTGATGTTTTGGAGCCTGGGGAGTTGGAGTTCCGTTCTTTGTCGAGGGCTCCTTGGAACAATATTCGATAAGGAACCATAGATGACACACCGGGATGCTGCTACCACGTGGTAAGCGTAAAAAATCCGCGAACCACTGAGTCCGCGAACGCAGAACCGCGAATAACCGGGGGATTACTGTATATATATATATATATATATAACATAATTTTTTTTTCATGTGTTTGAGCTTTTGGGTGCAGACCATAATGCAATAGGCTGCGCACGCCTATGATGATGGCACATCTGTGACTGTCTGTGAGCATGATGTGAGCTGGCATGGGCAATATATATACGCATGATGTGAGTTGGCCTGGGCAATATATATATATATATATACGCATGATGAAAATTTGCAAAGGATAAGGCACGCAAAGTGAAGTTTTGATGTGTCTGAAATTGAAACTTACGTGACCACTCTTAATTTTTTTTTCGTTAATTTATATTTGTTCAATACGGTTAATTTTAATTTGTTTAATAGAGTTAATTTAAAATGGTTTAATACAGTTTATTTATATTTAATTTACCTTTACTATTGGTGCTTTTCAAACTTTATTCTTAAATAAAAAGAAATTTAGCAGTTTCATGTTGTGTAGTTTTTTTTTTTTGGGGGTGCAAGTAGCTGGTCTTGCCTAGGGCGCAAAATAGTCTAGCACCGGCCCTGACCGCATGGTCCACCCCTGCACTCTTCCACAATACTACAGAGGGGTTACTGTGTGATAGTACTTACAGGCCTGGCATCAAAGGCACAATATTTGGGTGCACTGCCACTGATGCCTGTATCAGATTCATATCCTCAGAGGGGTTACTGTGTGACGGCACTGTTGCCGACACTAAAGGCCCAATTTTAAAGCACCTATTGTTACTTTCATCCAAAGCCTGCATAAGTTTCACCATAAGTTAGCCAAAAAATCACTAAACTTTTTCTGCGTGTCCGAAAATGTCTCCTCTTTTCATACAGACTGCCGCCCCAAGCAGTTGTTTATGAATAGATTAAAGGAAAAGCATTTACCGTCATTTGAAATGTCATTTTTTTGTTTTTAAGTGTTTCTTTACATCCTAGAAATCCGCCACTTCATGGGCAGGTTATGGGGACCTCCTAGGCACGATATTTGAAGGAATTTTTCGTTTTTATTTTTAACCCTTATTTCATGGAAAACTCACTGTCCCTTTAAAAACATTTTTTTTTTACTTTTTGTCCTTGTTTCCTGTCCCCCAGGGCACTACCCGGACCCCCATACACCTTTTATGTCTAGCATATATGCCCTCTTGGAGGGCACTCTAAAAATCGAATTTTCAGCCCCATTGACTTGTATTGAGTTCGAGTTCGCATTCGAACATTTGGAAAGTTCGACTTCGAATGCGAACCGAACTCGGGGGTGTTCGGCTCATCCCTAGTGTTGAGGTGCAGAGCGTGTTGAGGAGCAGAGCGTGTTGAGGTGCATAATGTTTTGAGGTGCAAAGGGCGTTGAGGTGCATAATGTTGTGGTGCATAATGTTGTGAGGTGCAGAGCTTGTTGAGGTGCATAATGGTTTGAGGTGCATAATGTTTTGAGGTGCAGAGTATACTGAGGTGCATAATGTTTTGAGGTGCATAATGTTTTGAGGTGCAGATGGCAGTGGCGTAGTGTGGGGGGACTCAGGGGCGGTCGCCCCGGGCGCAATTTTCTTAGGGGGTGCAAAATTTCAAAAGAAATTTGAACCACTAATATTTTCCAGCAGGGATCAGCAAGGTGTCTGCTCACGGACACTGGTGTCCGTGAGAGGCCCTTGCATGGGCAGCCATCAGTTTTGCGGCGCCGGCAGTGACTTAGCACTCAGCACCCGGAAGGGAGGACCAGGACAGAAAATTCTGGTCCTGTCCTTACTCCTCCTTAATGCTGACATGAGTCACGTGAAGCAACGCAGCATCATCCGACTGAACACCCTGTACCATGCTTGTCAGCCCCCTTGAAGCCCTGTGCCAGCCCCCCTGAAGCTGGCAGCCCTGCAGCCGCTGAACAGGAAGTAGGGAGGGAGGCGCCTGCCCTGCAGTACATTTAAAATCCAGTCTGCAATAAGCCTCTTGGACAGCTCCCTCCCCCCGGGCCACCAGCAACTCCACGTAGGTAGGCGACACTGTGTTACACCAAGGAAGAGTAACTAACACACACAGTGACGGGGTACTGTGGGGTATGGAGAGAGGGTGACTGGGGGTAGTTGGAAAGAGAGAGATTGATTGGGGTACTGGGAGAAAGTTGGGGTACTTGGAGAGAGAAAGAGTGACTGGGGGTACTACGAGAGAGTGACTGGAGGTACTTGAAGCAAGAGAGTGACTCAGGGGTACTGGGAGAGAGTGATTGGGGTACTGGGAGAGAAAGAGTGACTGAGGTTACTTGGAAAGAGAGAGTGACTGGGGTCCTGGGAGAAAGTGGGGGTACTGAGAGGAGAAAGTGACTGGGGGTACTGGGAGAGAGTGACTGGGTGTACTGGGAGAGAATGACTGGGGGTACAGGGAGAGAGTGACTGGGGGTACTGGGAGAGAATGACTGGGGGTACTGGGAGAGAATGACTGGGGGTACTGGGAGAGAAAGAGTGACTGGGGTTACTTGGAGAGAAAGAGTGACTGAGGTTACTTGGAAAGAGTGACTGACTGGTGGTCCTGGGAGAAAGTTGGGGTACTGAGAGAGAGAAGGAGAAAGTGACTGGGTGTACTGGGAGAGAGTGACTGGGGGTACTGGGAGAGGGTGACTGGAGGTACTGGGAGAGAGTGACTGGGGGTACTGGGAGAGAGTGACTGGGGGTACTGGGAGAGAGTGACTGGGGGTACTGGGAGAGGGTGACTGGGGGTACTGGGAGAGGGTGACTGGAGGTACTGGGAGAGAGTGACTGAGGGTACTTGGAGAGAGAGTGGGGGTACTGGGAGAGGGTGACTGGGGGTCCTGGTAGAGAGTGACTGGGTATAATTTGAGAGTGGAACTATGCTATGGTATACTGGGACAGGGTGACTGGTAGCAGTGGTGTAGCGTGGGGGGCCATGTGTGTTTAATTTTTTTATTATATCAGTATTTTGTTAATATACAATACATGTGCTTGTGGGGTAACGGGGTCAATACTCTACTGGTAGAAGGGAATCAGGGTGTGTTACCGTGTCCACAGGTTGGGGGGCACATAATTCTTGCCTTGTCCCGGTCGCGGACAACCCACGCTACGCCCCCGGCAGAGGGTATTGAGGTGCAGTATGTGTGTGTACAGACTGTGACACGTGTCTCTTATTCCTCCAGATTCCCACACGATGCCGGGATGTACGAGCTTCATGGTATGATCTCAATCTAATAGAAATGGCCGCCGGCGTCCTGATAAGTTGGCGTTGATTTCTATCTTGTCATTCATGATACACTTGTTTGCATTTCCACATCTCTGATGAAACGTTCCTTGATGCACTGACCTCACTAATATTATTCTTCCCGTAGGAAAACCCCTATGTGATTATTCTAATCAAAGTGATCCTGCTCCCCTACTACATCCTGGGCTTCTTGATCATCTGGGCTTGCAATCTGGTATGTAAATCACTTTTCTGTTCCACTGAGTCTCCTTGGTTACTTTCCATCCAAGACTTCTTTATACTGAGCCTAAGGTCACACTGAAGGGACAGAACGTGTCCAGCTCCAGGATGCGGGCGGTGCGTCCCACCTCACAAACAGTAACGCATCATGCCACGTATAGTACAGATGGTTGGGCCTGACCAGATAACTGTGCTTACTGTATGTAAGACGGGAAACGTGTAGAGCAGTGGCAGCCCCCTGGCTGGGTAGTGTACCATGGTGCCCGCTGCAGGGCGGCTGGTCCTCCTTCCTTCCTGTACTTACTGTATATAAGATGGGAAAATGTGTAGAGCAGCGGGAACCCCCTGGCCGGGTAGTGTATCATGATGCTCTGCTGTCGGGGAGCCGGTCCTCCTTCTTTCCCGTGCTTATTGCTTGTCACAATGTGGTTTTCATAAAGACATGACGCCCTCACTTAGAGGCTGCTTGCATGTGTTCGTCTTCACTTATCCAGGTGGTACGTGTGCTTTCATTTTGGGGAATAGAATGTTATTTCTGTCTCTGCGTTAGCATTTTCTACACTTTTCCAGACACGGTTGGCAGGATGAGGGACGCCGGATCTCCTCTAATATTTCTGTAGCGGCCCAGTGTATGTTACATGTGTGTAGAGCTGCTTTTGTCCTATGACAGTGCGTCGCTCTCCGTCCCATGGGGCACTACTTAACATGCCGGGGAGGTCTCCATGTGTTACCTTGTTCTTTGTTCTCTTTCGGCTTTCAGTGCAATACATCTGTCACTGGGGGTCAGATCGTTGGCATTTTCTCCCGCTCAGCAGAAGATGACTATCAGTGGTTGGCGGACGAGCTGAGCTCGCAGACGTTCCGAGGTTTGCTGAGCGATGTCCGATGTTGTTACATTGCTAATAACAGGTTTCAGGAGTTCGTGGAGCAGGTCAAGTCGTGCCACGTCGCCATCTTGTATCACACAAAGAACCGCGGGAGGTTAAACATTACGGATGTTCCGGACTCTCTGTACGACCGGGAGCTGAGCTATTTATCAGACAGGCTGGGTAAGTCCACAGAACGCAGCTCGGATGACGTGACTTGTACCAGATGATCAGGACCATTATTTAATACTTTAGGTTTCCTATTAGATGTTGAGGCATCCGTGACTTGTATTTACTGTGTTCTACGAGACTCGGCCGTGTTATTCATACTGCAAACATACCGTTGCATGTGTCCCCCTCCATGGATTTGAGTTGAAGGTCTCACAGGTGGACCTGGAATTCTCAGACATCTCATTCAATAAAAAAAAACAACAGGTCACCATTTACTAAGCGTGTCCTTTCATAGAGAGAGAATGGTGGGTTTACATCAGCAAATTTCAGGGAACTACAGTGTGTGGAGTAAGGTGAAGCTACGCTGAATTCACTGTTTAGCTTACTGCCCTTTTAAATCGCCACACTTTTCCCAGTAGTTTCTGCTGAAGTTGTCTAGGCGTAGGTTTCCGTGGGGCTTCCACCATACTTTCTGTGGAGACATTCAGTGTAGGTTTCCGTGGGGCTTCCACCATACTTTCTGTGGAGATATTCAGTGTAGGTTTCAGTGGGGCTTCCACCATACCTTCTGTGGAGACATTCAGTGTAGGTTTCCGTGGGGCTTCCACCATACTTTCTGTGGAGACATTCAGTGTAGGTTTCAGTGGGGCTTCCACCATACTTTCTGTGGAGACATTCAGTGTAGGTTTCAGTGGGGCTTCCACCATACTTTCTGTGGAGACATTCAGTGTAGGTTTCAGTGGGGTTTCCACCATACTTTCTGTGGAGATATTCAGTGTAGGTTTCAGTGGGGCTTCCACCATACCTTCTGTGGAGACATTCAGTGTAGGTATCAGTGGGGCTTCCACCATACTTTCTGTGGAGACATTCAGTGTAGGTATCAGTGGGGCTTCCACCATACTTTCTGTGGAGACATTCAGTGTAGGTTTCAGTGGGGCTTCCACCATACTTTCTGTGGAGACATTCAGTGCAGGTTTCAGTGGGGTTTCCACCATACTTTCTGTGGAGACATTCAGTGTAGGTTTCAGTGGGGTTTCCACCATACTTTCTGTGGAGATATTCAGTGTAGGTTTCAGTGGGGCTTCCACCATACCTTCTGTGGAGACATTCAGTGTAGGTATCAGTGGGGCTTCCACCATACTTTCTGTGGAGACATTCAGTGTAGGTATCAGTGGGGCTTCCACCATACTTTCTGTGGAGACATTCAGTGTAGGTTTCAGTGGGATTTCCACCATACTTTCTGTGGAGATATTCAGTGTAGGTTTCAGTGGGGCTTCCACCATACTTTCTGTGGAGACATTCAGTGTAGGTTTCAGTGGGGCTTCCACCATACCTTCTGTGGAGACATTCAGTGTAGGTTTCAGTGGGGCGTCCACCATACTTTCTGTGGAGACATTCAGTGTAGGTTTCAGTGGGGTTTCCACCATACTTTCTGTGGAGATATTCAGTGTAAATTTCACTGTTGTTGGCACCGGTTGTTCAGAGTTTAATGAAGATCCCACTTTATCATCACTGAAGGATCTTCACCAGCCAAGGACACAGTAGTATATGGACAACAGCCACAGTTACTCATTGTATATAAGAATAACACTGGTTCCATCATCCAGTATTGCTCACCAATATTTGCTGCAACTTCACCGGCAGGTGTTGAGTTCCGCTTCCCTGGAGAGCTGAAGTTTATTGCAATGGTGAATTTTTCCATAGTTTGCAAATACGGTGAACTTCAGTGCCACAACAATGTTTAGTGAGTAACAGTAACACCTCAGATCTCGTGTTTCTACTTTGTATCTTTCTTATGTAAATGTTCCTTTTTGGTTCTTCACACAACCGGTAGACACAAGTCCCTCGCCGTCCCATGTCAGCACAGAGTATGCTGTGATCCTGGGGGTCGTTTCCATTGATACAGATGTAGAGACATAAAGATCCTTTGGTAAAGGGACCCTCCAGATATTTAAATGGTCTGAGTGAGCTGAGAGCCCCCCCTCTACAACAGTGATACCCTTCCAAAGCTGAGGACTTCCCCTGCCCAGAAGGCTGTCCTTCAGTTCACACTGGACAGTCCTCTGGGGTTCCAGACAGCAATCCATAGCTAGTGCAAAGCTGGTTGTCCAAGTCTTCTCAGTGCTTTGAGAGGCATTGGATTATCTGTAGGAAGAAGCAGTAGGGGAGAGAAGAGACCCTTGTACTTGCATTAAGGTGGGTTGTAAAGAGGGGGTCTCAGAAGGGGTTAATATTTACAGCTGGTGTGATTGTGGGGTTTGGATCGAAATCCTTACAACCAGGTTCCCTAATGCCAAAATCCCAACGGCCAACTTCCCTACACAGACAACTCCCTGACGACCAACTTCCAGACATCCAAAATCCCAGTGGCTAACACTAACCCTACTCCCTAACCCCCCTAAACCTAGCCCTAACCCTAACCCTCCTAAACCTAGCCCTAACCCCCAAATATAGCCCTAAATCTAGCCCAAACCCCCTAAAACTTAGCCCAAACCCTAATACCCATAAACCTAGCCCTATCCCCCTTAAACCTAGTCCTAACCCTAACCCCCTAAACCTAGCCCTAACCCCCTAAACCTAGCCCTAACCCCCTTAAACCTATGGTTATGGTGTTAGTATTAGGGTTAGCCGCTGGGATTATGGATGTCTGGAAGTTGGCCTTGTAGGGAAGTTGGGATGTCTGGCACTTGTTCTGTCTGGAAGTTGACCGTCAGGATGTTGGCAATAGGGAACATGGCTGTAGGGATTTTGTCCAGCACCCGTGATTGTGTATTATATGAAACCCCAATGAAAGGGGAATTGTAGATACAGGAGGTTTACTCTTCACTTTGAATGAGGCAGGAATAACAGATCTAGCACTTTGCAGGTCGAAGCAAAGTCATTGTGGTGATCGATGACCTGGAGAACAGCAGCGAGGAGGTGAGGTCCCAAATCCTGAACAAGCAGCCCAGTATCCGTGACCAGGCCTGTCAGCTCTTCCTGATCAGTCAGCGGGAGAAGATGCAGCCACAGCTCCTGAACCTCAAGATGCAGAAAATCAAGGACACCATGAGCCAAGGTATCTGCTGCGTCCACACATTGTGACTACGTTTCATGGCCGGGCACTTCCGTCACCTCCATACAGAGTCTTATTATTATTATTTGCGCAATGTTTTACTATATTTAATTTAGTTCTAGTAACATTGTAGCTGATGTCGGGTCAGCATTTCGATGTATCAATGTATGGAATGTTTGCACCCAGGGAGACAGAGGACCTGATTCTGATGGCTAGTATTGGCCAAGGTCACCATGACCTCTGTCGTTCAGTCATCTCTTTATGTGCCTGGCCTCCTGATAGAAAATAAATGCTCATTATTCTGCTCTCCTGCAGGTGCGGCGTGGGATCTTTGTGATGTCAAGGTAAGGCCAAAGCACAGGTCATTCCATACAGTCGCTTGAAATAAAACTCTTGTCATAACGGGGGCCCTGGTTACATTGTTATGGATAGTGACACATCCTTGTCTTCTGCTCTTGGCCATTTCATGGCTCATATCATGGAAGATAAGGTTAATTATTACCAATTTCGAGCATTTTAAAGCACCGGGTGACGGCCCCTGTGAGTCGCATAGTAGTGCGCAGCAGATTCAGACACAGAGCCTTCGCTAGTAAGTAAAGTGCATGCCTTTAGGTCCAGAAAGAGATGACCAGGAATAACTGGCTAAAGGAAACAAATAGAAGATGGAAACGCTCCATCCAACATGAGGATTGGGTTTGGGTTGGGTTTTGGGGCTGATTATCTAAGGAAGTAAATCTGTGCTTGTTCTTGTATTTAGGGTGGAGTAGGGATTGGAGTTAGGGAGGCAGTGTTTATCTGGGGGTCATGGTAGGGGTATATATATAAGGATATAATTAAGTTTATTGGGGTTACATGCTAATTAATTTTCGGGAATATATTTATATGCAGTAACAGCAGAGGGGGAGGTGCTCACCTTATTGCATGTCGAGTGGCCTCTCCTGCTGGGTGGCCATGGACCCCAGGGTGGACAAAACTCTTGTAGAGCATTAAAACAGAAAAATAAGTGTCCAGGCTCTCTGAAAAACAGTAAAATAAAGGAAACGTTTATTTCTGAACCTGCAACATTTCGGTTGAAATCTGCCTTTTTCAAGCCTTGTGGCTTCATAGATCTATAGGTACGGAGCAGGAAGGTTAGAAGGAGCTGGGGTTGGAGATAATGTAGAGGGGGGGCTGGGGTTGGAGATAATGTAGAGGGGGGCTGGGGTTGGAGATAATGTAGAGGGGGGGCTGGGGTTGGAGATAATGTAGAGGGGGAGCTGGGGTTGGAGATAATGTAGAGGGGGGGCTGGGGTTGGAGATAATGTAGAGGGGGGCTGGGGTTGGAGATAATGTAGAGGGGGGGCTGGGGTTGGAGATAATGTAGAGGGGGAGCTGGGGTTGGAGATAATGTAGAGGGGGGGCTGGGGTTGGAGATAATGTAGAGGGGGGGCTGGGGTTGGAGATAATGTAGAGGGGGGCTGGGGTTGGAGATAATGTAGAGGGGGGGCTGGGGTTGGAGATAATGTAGAGGGGGGCTGGGGTTGGAGATAATGTAGAGGGGGGGCTGGGGTTGGAAATAATGTAGAGGGGGGCTGGGGTTGGAGATAATGTAGAGGGGGAGCTGGGGTTGGAGATAATGTAGAGGGGGGCTGGGGTTGGAGATAATGTAGAGGGGGGCTGGGGTTGGAGATAATGTAGAGGGGGGCTGGGGTTGGAGATAATGTAGAGGGGGGGCTGGGGTTGGAGATAATGTAGAGGGGGGCTGGGGTTGGAAATAATGTAGAGGGGGAGCTGGGGTTGGAGATAATGTAGAGGGGGGGCTGGGGTAAGGAGTTATCGAGCAGTAGGTCATCCTTGGGGAAGGGGAGCACAGGCTTAGAGTTAGCGGGTGCTTTGGAAGCCTGTCTGAGCATGATGGTAGTTACAGGTCACAGCTCGTTAGTGACAGACCCTTGTAAGCTACATTCTGGGATACAGAGATGTCCGCACGATGTCACTTCATTGTAGCACGTGGCCTTCTGCGTAACTTCTCTCCACATTAGCAATGACATCCTGATGAAACTATGTTTTCCTGTTTAACATGATGACAGAATGATGCTGCCACAATGTAGCGGACGCAATCACACCGTGAAACGATCACACCGTGAAACGGTCACACCATGAAACGATCACACCTTGAAACGATCACACCGTGAAACGATCACACTGTGAAACGATCACACCCTGAAACGATCACACCGTGAAACAATCACCCCATGAAATGATCACACAGTGAAACAATCACACCGTGAAACAATCACACCTTGAAACGATCACACCGTGAAACGATCACACCATGAAACGATCCCACCTTGAAACGATCACACCTTGAAACGATCACACCGTGAAACGATCACACCATGAAACGATCACACCTTGAAACGATCACACTGTGAAACGATCACACCCTGAAACGATCACACCGTGAAACAATCACCCCATGAAATGATCACACAGTGAAACAATCCCACCGTGAAACAATCACACCTTGAAACAATCACACCGTGAAACGATCACACCATGAAACGATCCCACCTTGAAACGATCACACCTTGAAACGATCACACCGTGAAACGGTCACACCATGAAACGATCACACCTTGAAACGATCACACCGTGAAACGATCACACTGTGAAACGATCACACCCTGAAACGATCACACCGTGAAACAATCACCCCATGAAATGATCACACAGTGAAACAATCACACCGTGAAACAATCACACCTTGAAACGATCACACCGTGAAACGATCACACCATGAAACGATCCCACCTTGAAACGATCACACCTTGAAACGATCACACCGTGAAACGATCACACCATGAAACGATCACACCTTGAAACGATCACACTGTGAAACGATCACACCCTGAAACGATCACACCGTGAAACAATCACCCCATGAAATGATCACACAGTGAAACAATCCCACCGTGAAACAATCACACCTTGAAACAATCACACCGTGAAACGATCACACCATGAAACGATCCCACCTTGAAACGATCACACCTTGAAACGATCACACAGTGAAACGATCACACAGTGAAACGATCACACTTTGAAACAATAACACCGTGAAATGAATTGCAGAAAATGATAACACTGAAAAGATCACACTGTGCAATGATCACGCACCGTGAACTGATCACACCATGAAATGGGCCCAGGAAATCAGAGCTCGTATTAACAAGAGTGGATTGTTTTGTGTTTTCCAGGTTTGCTGTGACTTTGGGAGTTCCCGGAGCTCCTTACATGAGGTACATGTTTGTGTTCATGTGTGTGTTTGTGTGCGCGTGTGTTTGTGTGTTTGTGCTCATGTGTGTTTACATTAGTTTTTTACATTTTTCTCGCAGAGTTTGCAGGTTCTCGCACTCAGGACCCAAAGTCTACAATCTTTTGCATTTTATAGCTTTGCCTTCAGAGACATAACCGCATGTTTTTTGTCTCCTGCAAAGTGCCGCGCGAGCTAATGTGTCTCTTCATTTCCAGATCATAAATGTCTGAAATCCTCACTGAACAGACTGTGTAATGAAACATGGACATCAGCAACATTGAGAGACCTGGTTCCCAAAGAACTGGCACCACCACCATTTCCAGACAGCGCCATCATGACCTGGACCCCAATGATCTGGCACCACCACCATGTCCAGACAGACCCATCATGACCTGGATGCCTAATGAACTGGCACCACATCATGTTGAGATAGACCCATCCTGTCCTGGACCCCAATGAGCTGGCATCAGCAACATGACCACCTTCATGACCTGGAAACCATACAAATTAGCACCACCACCATGGCCAGACAATCCCATCAATACTTTGAAGCCCCAATGCACTGACAATACCACTATGGCAACCCATCACCTGAAAGCCCCAAGCAACTGACACCACCATCATCAGACATCTCATCCTTACCTGCAAGTCCTGATGAACTGGCATGGCCAACACATCTGTGCAACCTTACTGTAATCAGAAATCTCCTTTGAATTGGCATCACCACCATGACCAGACGTCTCCATGACCTAGAATCCCCAATGAACCATTACCAACAAACCAGATGGCAACACGATGAACTGGAAACCCCTTACCTTGATGCCCCCAAGAAATGAAACCACCACCATGATCAGACAACCCATCATGGCCTGGAAGACCCTAATCCAAAATACTTATGTGATGTCACAGTTCCCTGTTTTCCCACAGTTCTGGCTTTTAAGAGAAATGGCATTTCTATATATTTTGAGGATAACTGGTATAATATATGTGTGTTTTATCGCCGGCGGACTGATAGTATAATATTTGCTGCTGTCAAAAGCTTGTCCGGTCATTATGAAGTAACCGCACATGGCTGGACGCATGCGGCAAAACATTAGCTTTTGTGCTTAATTTCTAACTTTGTTTTCTTACAGTTTTCTGATTATTCAAGAGAAATCCTTAAAATATTATCATCTAAGTAATAAATGATCCTTAGATGATAATGGTGTAAGCTGTGCACTATCAGGGTTATCCAAAGAGATTCGAAAAGTCACCGCACGTTCGGTGACTTTTCGTTCTCTTCAATTCGGTTCCTTTTGCTGATCCCATTTCGGTGACCCTGCGGTGTATTCAGCAAACACCACAGGGTCCCCGAATTGCAGGGAAAAGCTGCCGCAAACCTGACGAAAACTAACCGAATGCACGCTGAAAACAAGCAAAAACATCTGGATTAACCTTCGAAAAACCCGAACAGGAGCCGAACAGGAGCCGAATCACACAGAGCCGAAGCAGCTGTGACGTAGAGGAGGCAGTGAATAAATTAGAAAAACCATTTGTATGAATCTGGGAAAAAGAAACGCTGTTTGCAAAGAAACTACTGAGCGAAAATGTCTGAAATTTTCACAGGAGATCCAGGGAATGATAATAAAGAGGGCTGTTACAAAAAAAAATAAGCAAACTCAAAAAAAATCAAAAAAAAAATCGGACTTTTAATTTTTTTTTTAAAAATTCAGAAAAATGCTTAAAATATCCTAAAAAATCTATAAATAAAGAGACTTTTTGCTGCAGAATTTTATAATGAACGGTTTATTAGATATTGAATTAAAACAGGAATATTTTTAACATTGAAGTCTACGGGATTCTCCTGAATAAACCTGCCGAATTAAACCACTGAATGGCAGGGCATTAGGGGAACCTTTCACTGCTGGTTTGTGTTCTCTGAATAGACGAAGCAGTGCTTTTTTATGGGATTTCACTGCCCTCGAACAGGCACCGTATGTGCAGGCAATTCGCCAGGATTTGGAGAATTGCCTGCTCTCTGGATAGCCGAATGGCCAGGAAAGGTAACCGAACGCTGATTTTCAGCGTTCGGTTACCTTTCTCAAGCAATTCAGATCTCTTTGGATAACCCTGTATATGTTAAATAAGATGCAGGCTGGTGACAGCGGACAATCTCTCTGATCCTAAATATAATAAAATATTTATGTCTCCTTTCTGTTTCTTATAAAACTATAGATATATACAAAATGATTAAAACTGCACAATATATAATCTATAAAATGATTGAACGTGTGCAATATTATTTATTTATTTATAAAGGATTTTACCAGGAAGGATGCATTGAGATTTCTCTCGTTTTCAAGTATATCCTGGGTTCGAGAACATTGAAATGTTACAGAAATACAAAATAGTAAAATGCAAGATATTAACAGAAAAATAAATATGTAGGAAATAGTCATTGTGTTACAAGTTTACAGGTGCATTCTGTATATAGTCACTATGTTACATGTTTACAGGTGCATTCTGTATATAGTCACTATGTTACATGTTTACAGGTGCATTCTGTATATAGTCACTGTGTAACATGTTTACAGGTGCATTCTGTATATAGTCACTGTGTTACATGTTTACAGGTGCATTCTGTATATAGTCACTATGTTACATGTTTACAGGTGCATTCTGTATATAGTCACTATGTTACATGTTTACAGGTGCATTCTGTATATAGTCACTGTGTAACATGTTTACAGGTGCATTCTGTATATAGTCACTGTGTTACATGTTTACAGGTGCATTCTGTATATAGTCACTGTGTAACATGTTTACAGGTGCATTCTGTATATAGTCACTGTGTTACATGTTTACAGGTGCATTCTGTATATAGTCACTGTTACATGTTTACAGGCGCATTCTGTATATAGTCACTGTGTTACATGTTTACAGGCGCATTCTGTATATAGTCACTGTGTAACATGTTTACAGGTGCATTCTGTATATAGTCACTGTGTTACATGTTTACAGACGCATTCTGTATATAGTCACTGTGTTACATGTTTACAGGCGCATTCTGTATATAGTCACTATGCTACATGTTTACAGGTACATTCTGTATATAGTCACTGTGTTACATGTTTACAGGTGCATTCTGTATATAGTCACTGTGTTACATGTTTACAGGCGCATTCTGTAGATAGTCACTATGCTACATGTTTACAGGTACATTCTGTATATAGTCACTATGCTACATGTTTACAGGTACATTCTGTATATAGTCACTGTGTTACATGTTTACAGGTGCATTCTGTATTTAGTCACTGTGTTACATGTTTACAGGCGCATTCTGTATATAGTCACTGCGTTACATGTTTACAGGTGCATTCTGTATATAGTCACTGTGTTACATGTTTACAGGCGCATTCTGTATATAGTCACTATGCTACATGTTTACAGGTACATTCTGTATATAGTCACTGTGTTACATGTTTACAGGTGCATTCTGTATATAGTCACTATGTTACATGTTTACAGGTGCATTCTGTATTGAGGTATGTTAGTAAGGAGCTCTTAAGGGACTTTAGACTGGGGGAAGATTTGATGGTGTCTGGGAGGTTATTCCATAATTGTGGTGCTCTGTAGGAAAATGAGGATCGAGCCACTGTCTTTTTGTATTGTGGTATTGCAAGTAAGGTGCAGGTCCTGGATCGGAGGTTATAGGATGAGGGAACTGCCGGGGGAAGCAGTCTATTCAGGTAGGGTGGCAGCTTCCCAGAACAGCTCTTAATCACCAGGTTGGTTGGAAAGGTGAAGGGTGTGTTTAGATTCCAGTGACGGCCAGTTTAGCTCTTTTAGCATGTCACAATGGTGGGTCATGTAGTTACATTGTAATGCAAAGCGGCAGAATGAGTTATACAATGTAGTAAGTTTATGAAGGTGCGTTTGCGGGGCGGCTGCATACACTACATCTCCGTATTCAATAGCCAGCATAAGCATTTGTTGTACAATCTGCTTTCTTACCGCGGGGCTCAGGCAGGATTTGTTTCTGTACTGGGCACCTAGTTTGGGGTAAAGTTTAGATGAGAGTTTTTCTATGTGGGGCCAAAGGATAGATTAGGGTCCAACCACATACCTAGATATTTGAGAGAAGTGACTGTGGTCAGCGTGCCATTTGATCTTGCCCTGAGACATAGATGGTGTGTTTGCAATTTGTGTAGTTTAGGTTTTGTTCCAAAGAGCATCGTAACAGTTTTGTCAGTATTTAGTTATAGTTTGTTATCTTTGATCCACTTTTCTACCTCTGTGAATTGTTCTTGCAGCACGGCCTCCAGCTGCGGGAGATTTGGTTTGCTGGTATAGATTACGGTGACGTACGCGTACATATGTACAGTTGAGGCTTTGCAGACGTTGGGCAGATCATTTATGAATATTGTGAATAGCAGGGGGCCTAGTATTGAGCCTTGGGGTACCCCGCACGTGACTGGGAGGGGGAGGGAGGAGCTGCCAGAAATGGACACATATTGTGACCGATCAGACACATATGATTGGAACCAGGTTAGCGTGTGATCACCAATACCAGAGTTTTTAAGTTTTTGTAAGAGGATGCCATGGTCTACCGTGTCAAAGGCCTTGGCAAAATCAAGGAAGATGCTCCAGTTAGGTTTCCTTGTTCCATGCCAGCCTGGATATCATTACAGACTTTTAAAAGGGCGGTTGTAGTTGAGTGATTTGGACGAAAGCCGGATTGATCTGGGGTTAAATCTGGGGCGGCCCGACAATGGAGCATTGGGGTGCAACTGCTCCAGACGGGAAATTTATGGCCAAATTTTGGGGCGGCATTTTCTTCTTGCCGCCACCGCACTATTTTTCTGTATCGGCGCCTGCGGCCAGGAGGGGGAGAGTAGTGAGAAAATAATTCATACGCGTGTGTGCAGTCCGGATCTCATTTAGCAGCCGAGCACGAGGAGGCACGCAGCTCCACCCTGTGAAGGCAGGGATTCCCCACCGGCAGCAGAAGAGAGGGCAAAGAAGACACTGCATCAGAAGGAGAGTGTGCCCCCCCAGCAGACACTGCATTACTCCACATGCCGGATCGTCAGCCAGGTCCCTGCCACAACTCACTGAGGCAGAGCAGCTTCCCAGTGAGTTAATGCATCTGCTGGGGGTTGGGAGATCTCTCTCTCTCTCATCCTGCCTCTACCAAAATATAGACAGGGTGAGGGGAGAGAGCCAGGACCGGGAGAACACGAGGAACCCCCCCCCCAGTGAAAAGTGTGCCGTGCAGCACAAGCTGCTCAGTGGGGGAGAGGGAGGGGGGGATCTGAAGCTGGGTGTAAAGAGGTCAGTGAGTGTATCTTTGCTGGTCTGTATGAGATGGCCCTGTGTGTGAATCCAGAGCTGCCTCATACAGAAAGTGACATGATGCACATTTAGCTAATTCCTAGAGAGAAACTGCCCAGTATACTTAAATACAAAGCACAGATCTGTATATAAGGCTGCGAACACTCTCTTTAAGATATACCCCAAAATACAATGCATATAGCTTTATATAAGACAGTGCTTGCTCTCTGTATAGGGCACATGCTTTGTATTTATTTATATGTCCTATACAGAGCAAGCATTGTCTTATATAAAGCTATTTGCATTGTATTTTGGGGTATATCTTACAGAGAGTGTGCGCAGCCTTATATACAGATATGTGCTTTGTATTTAATTATATATGCCTTACACATTGAGAGAGCTGCCTCTCAGTATATATCTGTATATAAGGCCGCTCACACTCTCTGTAAGATATAAACCAAAATACAATGCATATAGCTTTATATATCTTACAGAGAGTGTGCGCAGCCTTATATACAGATAAGTGCTTTGTATTTAAGTATACTGGGCAGTTTCTCTCTAGCAATTAGCTAAATGTGCATCCTGTCACTTTCTGTATGAGGCAGCTCTGGATTCACACACAGGGCCATCTCATACAGACCAGCAAAGATACACTCACTTTCTGGCATCTTTACACCCAACTTCAGATCCCCCCCCTCCCTCTCCCCCACTGAGCAGCTTGTGCTGCACGGCACACTTTTCACTGGGGGGAGATTCCTCGTGTTCTCCCGGTCCTGGCTCTCACTCCTCACCCTGTCTACATCTTGGTAGAGGCAGGATGAGCTCTGTGATACGCTCATACACACCGCACATTACTGCGAGTTTTATTGCTGTGGAGCTCTGTGATACGCTCATACACACCGCACATTACTGTGAGTTTTATTGCTGTGGAGCTCTGTGATACAGTAATGTGCAGTGTGTATGAGTGTGAGTTTTATTGCTGTGGAGCTCTGTGATACAGTAATGTGCGGTGTGTATGAGTGTGAGTTTTATTGCTGTGGAGCTCTGTGATACACTCATACACACTGCACATTACTGTGAGTTTTATTGCTGTGGAGCTCTGTGATACGCTCATACACACCGCACATTACTGTGAGTTTTATTGCTGTGGAGCTCTGTGATACGCTCATACACACTGCACATTACTGTGAGTTTTATTGCTGTGGAGCTCTGTGATACGCTCATACACACCGCACATTACTGTGAGTTTTATTGCTGTGGAGCTCTGTGATACGCTCATACACACCGCACATTACTGTGAGTTTTATTGCTGTGGAGCTCTGTGATACACTCATACACACTGCACATTACTGTGAGTTTTATTGCTGTGGAGCTCTGTGATACGCTCATACACACCGCACATTACTGTGAGTTTTATTGCTGTGGAGCTCTGTAATACGCTCATACACACTGCACATTGCAGTGATTTTTTTTGCTGTGGAGCTCTGTGATACACTCATACATGTCGTGTTTTTTTTTGGGGAGGGCAGCATTTCATCCATCGCTCCAGACAGCAGTGTGGCTTGGGCCGGCCCTGGGTAAAAAGTTCTGATACTGATAATAATCACGTAATTGAGTGTAGACACATTTTTACAGCATTTTTGACATTACAGGGAGCAGTGATATCGGGCGGAATATATAATATATAAAATGATTAAAAGTGCGCAATATATCTATAAAATGATACAGAGTGTGCAAGGCTGTGACAGAGATTTCAGTACATACCACCCAGGGCTTTATGATCTCCCAGGAAAGGAAGGCCATGGTGAGAATCTACGCTGGACTAACGCTGCCGGCCTAACGCTGGTCTAATGCTGCTGGACTAACACCGGCCTAACGCTGGACTGACGCTGCCGGCCTAACGCTGCCGGTCTAACGCTGGACTAATGCTGCTGGACTAACACCGGCCTAACGCTGGACTGACGCTGCCGGTCTAACGCTGGACTAACGCTGGACTAACGCTGCTGGCCTAACGCTGGACTAACGCTGCTGGACTAACGCTGGACTAACGCTGCCGGTCTAACGCTGGACTAACGCTGGACTAACGCTGCTGGCCTAACGCTGGACTAACGCTGCTGGACTAACGCTGGCCTAACGCTGGCCTAACGCTGCTGGACTAATGCTGGACTAACGCTGCCGGCCTAACGCTGCTGGACTAACGCTGGACTAACGCTGCTGGACTAACGCCGGCCAGTTTGCAATGTTTTTCTAAATCACAGCAAAGCTGCTCTTCCCGTGGATTAAATGAACATTCTTTGCTAGCGCTGGGGTTTGAATAAACTACAGGGACCTTTGCTTCAAACAGCGGCGTTACTGCTGCCTGTAACTACTCTCTATTGTTTCACACAATCGAGCGAGGCCAGTATTGACACACTATGAGCTTGTAATATCACTTCCAGTGACTGCAGACGGTGTGTCTGTGAGATGATATCAACTTTGTTTACATCATGTTACGTCCACGGGGAGACGGGCACGACAAATTAACGCCACTAATGGTCACAATGATTAATAAAGAGGCCTAAGCAGCTAAATGTAGAGCTCTGCACATCACATATCATCACACTTTATATAAAGAGTCTTCTCGACATTATTTCACTTTATTCCTTTCAGGTCTGAGTTCAGGGCATTTTGGTTTTAATTCCTGCACCACGTTCAAATCTGTTAATAACTTATTATTATAATAAACTATTATACTTTTTTTTTTTACACCCCCCCCCCACCTCCACCCAGTAACACAGGGAGCTGGGCCACACGTGTTCTCCATAGATCGTGCCAATTGTGTTGGTCTAATATTGATTCTCTAGCGGCTCCAGCAGCTGTAAAGTCCTGAATGGCCGCGTGCACCGCCGCTGCAAAGACACCAGCCCACCCATATTATGTTCCACCAAGTGCAGGACCCAATACGGCTTCATGCCAGATGAGGAATGAGAAGTAGATCCAGAAAACGCCTGTGACGGGAGAAAGTCTGTAGAATTTCCCTAAATGCAAATCTAGGTGCTGTTCACCTCATTTAAATTACAACCGCCGAGTATAGAAGCTCAACATTGATGTCCTCCTGCCCCCAGTGTCCTGTGACATCTGCGTACAGAAACGTCTCCATGTGCAAAGTAAGCAGCTCCGAGTGTCCGTCCATCATAGTGACCGGAGTGAACATGTCCTCCTCCGCGGCCGGCAGTGGGACTTCTTTCTGGGCTGTGCTGCTTTGTGAGATTATCCTGGGAATATTACTCAGTAACGTCATCGTGTTCGTGATTCTCCTGGACTGGGTGAAAGGGATGAGGCCCAGTCCCTCTTATCAGATATTGATAGCACTTGCTTTTTCCAACATTTTCCACCCCTACCTGAGCGGTCTGGAGGATTTCGGGGCCTTCCTGTTTCCAGAGGTCAATCTGGTGGTTTATTTTAATGTTGTCAACATACTGGAAGTCTTTAGTGTCCTGTCCAGCTCCTGGCTCACCGCTTTGCTCTGTCTTTTTTATGCCGTAAAGATCCTCCGTTTTAACAGCCTCTTCCTGGGTAATCTGAAGATGAAGATCGATAAGAAAGTGCTGTCTTTAATCCTGGGAACCTACTCCATATCCTTCATCAATAGCTTTACGGCCATCTGGTTGTTTGACGATGTCTTCCCCAAGTATAACACGACTTCCACCTTTACCAACACATCCATGGTAGACACCTTGTTCCAGCCAGGCCTCCCGATCTTCGAGCTGGCTCTGATAATCAGCGTCATCTTCCCCTTCTTGATTGTGGCAGTCACGACTGTGAATATTACCTGGTTCCTCTCCATGCACACCCTCCACCTGAAGCAGAAAGATGGACTGAATGACCGCTCCGTCCTGAAGGCCCACAGAAAAGCCGCTGGGACGATGGTCTCCTTGCTTCTCCTCTACACCATCTTCTTCACCGCTCAGATTCTCATCATCTTCGATTTTCTGAGTGACACAAGTGCCGAGTACATGGTCGTTTTGGTGGTTCTGGGAGCTTTTTCTCCTGCTCAGTCCACCATTCTAATCTTTGGAAACTCTCGATTGTCTCAGAGCTGTGCGGACGTCATCCGGTACATCGTACGTAAAAATACCGACTGATTCGGGTCTTGTTTTTAGCTCAGAGAATGTGTTCGTGAGAATAATCTCTGTACTATGGCTTTACTTCACCCAGACTAGGAGTAACGAGTTTTCTGACGCAGTTGGTTTTAAAACCTTTATGGTAATTAATAATACATATTTTTGTTGGGAAATGCTTGTTGATGTTTGCTGCTCTCCATCGATGAGCCATTACCTGCTCAGAAGGACTATTTTACACCAAGGTGATTGGGAAAACTCACATTTGTGAAAGCATGACGCATGGTCTATGACACGTTTTATAAGATAGATAAGTGGGGCATTAACCACTGAACTACCTCAGACACTACTTCATGGCCAGAAAAATGGATTATAAGGAAAATAGGGCCTCGTAAAGTGTGATACATCTGGAATGGAGTGGCTGACGTTTGAGTTTGCATGTATTCAAATCCTGCAGAGCACAGACTGACATCTGACCCCCCCAGGACCCATTCAACCCCATTGCTGTTTTTAGAATCCCAAG
Source organism: Leptobrachium leishanense (assembly GCA_009667805.1). NCBI lineage: Eukaryota > Metazoa > Chordata > Amphibia > Anura > Megophryidae > Leptobrachium > Leptobrachium leishanense. The sequence goes on from CM019069.1 coordinate 159,520,723, forward strand.
TGGCTAAGGTCGACAGATGAGTGTTTGAGTGCAAGACGGCACATTGTCCACTTAGTCTGGTCAGACCTGTCACCAGCCCTGCAGGTAAAAGCCACAGTCACCTAGAAGCCATCGTAGCAGGAAGGCATCTCCAATGGATCCATTCTCTGAGGCCGTGCTCTCCATGGCGGTGATCTCTGGGCTGTTCCTGGCCGGGGTGCTCAGCAATGGCTTCATAGTGCTTGTAAATTTCATGGACTGGATGAAGGGCAGGCGAGTCAGTCCAGCAGATAAGATCTTAGTGGCCATTGGCATCTCCAATATTGAGTACTCGTCCTTCTCTAGCTTGTACATTTTCTATGTTCTCCTCTGGCCTCAGTTGTACTTAGTCGATAGTGGTTTGCCCATCCTGTCTTCGCTGATCACCTACACCACCCTGTCCTGCTCATGGTCCAGCGCTCTGCTCTGCATTTTTTATTATTTAAAAATTCTCCGTTTTAAGCTGAGGCTGTTCTCCTGGATGAAGGAGCGGATAGACTCTGCGGTGCCCAGGCTGATACTCGTAATACGGGCTGTGAGTCTGACCAGCAGCCTCCCCATGATATGGGACTTGTCACAAGACAACACCTCCAACCACACGGCAGAAGTCCGCATGAACACCCTGTATTACAGCTTGTGTCTTGGTGTCAGCAGTGGTTTGAGCTTATTTCTGGTCATTTTCAGCACAGTGAGGATCACGTGGTCTCTCTGCAATCACATGAAACATATGGAGAAGTCCATGGGGCCAGCAGACAGCTCCATGAAGGTTCACAAACGAAGTGCTCAGACCATGCTCTCCCTGCTCATCCTCTACCTCGTCTTTTACATGGCAGAGGTTCTAAACACCTCCACCCTCTACATCGGCACCACCCTCGCCCACCGGATCATTATTTGGGTTTTGTTTTCTTTTTCTCCGGCTCAGGCTCTTATTTTAATCTTGGGAAGCACCAAACTCCGAGAAACCTGGCAAAGGAAACGCTAGCTTGGGATTCAGACAGTGATATGTGAGGATTCAGTGAGAGCAGGAAGGACTCCCATCCATTTAATAATATTAATAATAAATAACAATATCATATTCTAAGGTGTGAGAACGGACTTTCTTTCCACACGGACGCCCGTGTGGCCACTTCGCTGCGCGCACATAAGGCTAGGGTCAGACGAACGCATTTTTCATGTGCGTTTAGCCACACGAAATCACGGCCGTACTAGCAGCAAATGACGTCCAATGCCAGGGAACATACGACAAACGGCCACACGAAAGTTCGTCCGTGCAACGCAAGTGGCCAACGAACGCATTTTTTTGAGAACGTCAAACCGCTACTACTGACGTACAGAGTGCGCTGCGGCCGCATAGCGGCGTGTGTGTGTGATTGGGAGACGTCAGACGCTGCTAATGTCCGGCTAACATAACGTCCAGACGCAAAAAGGGTTTTATTGATGATCCGTACAAAATCACGTACGAAAATGCGCATCGTATGACCGCTTTTGCGTACTCCGTGAGAAAATACGTCCATTCGTTCGAACGCACTTTTTCACGGACAACGCGAAAAATGCGTTCGTCTGACCCTAGCCTTACTGTGCACAGCTCTAAAACGCGTGAGTCTCTGGTGGAGTCGTGTGCTTTTGTAGACTCGTCTAACGTCCATCATAGCAACAGGGAAGCAAAATCCACGTCCGCTGTAATGTGCGTTAAAAGCAATCATGTTGCATTGCATGGTCCTCCCAGCCAATCCATCAAATCGCTACGACGGACACTGGGAAGGAAGTGTTACTTGTGGATCAGTACTCAGGATGGGTATCACCTGCATGAAGGCTCCTCACGCTGTCAGTATCCTGAAGGAGACGAGTACTGATTCTGTTTGCTGGGTTAGACTCGATAACACGGCTTTGCTGCTGTTTGTGTTTCTGCCTTTGTTGTCAGTTGGTTACGCGCGCCTCAGTCAGACGTAACGTATCACATCAACGCAATCACGAAGTACCGTAGATACTCGAGTATACCGCTAGATTTTGGTGACAAAAACTTACCATAAAATTGGAGGGGTCGCGTTATATTCGAGACATTTGCACTGTGTGTAAAAAAATATATATATGCCCTGCTCTGGATCCCAAGTCTCGAGGAAGTTCCAGTAGTCTCGCTGAAGAGAATGTGGGCTCCCTGAAGCTTGCAAACACTTCAGGAACTCCTGGATTCACGAGAGGTGAGATCCATCACGGCCAGAGGGCACACTCGGTTTAAGCCAATCATTCACCTCGCTCGCCTCCGCCGGCCATCTAATCACTAGTAAAGAAGATGGGTGGCCGGTGGCTTCATACTTAGTAACAACTGCAATCATTCTAGAGCAGAGCACCCTGACCTGACTGTGTTAAGAGAACCTGGAAGGACCTTAATTGTTTACCGGTACAGTAAAATTTTGTTCCTCATGTTATATTCGGGTCTTGAGTATTCTCTCATTTCCATAATAAATCTCTATTCATCGCGTTATATTCGGGTCGCGTTATACTCGAGTATCTACGGTATTTATGCATTAAGCCTCCGTGTACTGATACACTGATATGTTAAAGCTGTTACTGTCATTTAACCCCTGTGATCATAGAGTTAATGTTTTGTGTAATTTTCTTCGATTTATTAAATGATTGGATTTTAAACCTCCACGTTGTGCGTTTGTGTGAATTATTATGATTGACGTTCGTGTATATTATTGCCTTGAAATAAAGAATTCAGGAATTTTTGGGGCAGTTAATACTGAAATACATTAGTCACTGCATCAAAATTAACTTTTCATTAAACGCTTTTAGCAAACTCTAGTGTTTACTCTTTATTATTATCCTTTATCCTTTATTTATAAAGCGCCAGCATATTCCGTAGCGCTTTATTACGCTTTATTCACTCCCGTCAGGTATTAAATCTCACACTTTCTCACTTTATTACACGGAGGCTCTGCTGAACGTCGGCAGCAGTAAATACGTCAGTTTGTAAGCGTGCGCATTGTTTCTGCACAGAGCAGCTTATAAATACAGCTTTATGAACCGATTCTCCTTTTTGCTGAGATTTCAGGAATATTTTCAGCATTTTAACTTAATTCTAGGTACACTATAGGGGGTTATTCAGAGAGCGCCGAAATGTCACCAACATTCCCCAACCCTGCAGGGATTTCAGCATTCACTGCAGGGTCTCAGAAGTGCAGAGAAAAGAGGCTGAAAGGATCCCAAAAATTGCTGAAAATCTGCCAAAAATCCCGCCGACACATTGCGAAAAATTGGATCGTTCCGAAATGCCGCAGAAAACCCACTGAAGCAGATACCCAATGATCCATCATAAACCCGCCGAACACATCCAAAAAAAGCTGCTGATCCACTGAATACAGCGCCGACCAGCTGCCACAAAAAGCCGACAAGCCGACGAACAGGGTAAGAAAAAAAAGATTATTAAAACTCCAAAAAATTCAAACGCTGTTTGCAAAAATACTACTGGACGAAAATGTCTGGAATTTACACATAAGATCATATGAATGATAATAAAAAGGGCTGTTACAGAAAAAAGAAAAACTGCTATAAAAAAACAGAAAATAAAATTCTGAAAAAAAGTACCGAAAAGTGCCTAAATGATCCTAAGAAAACCCAATAAATAAAGAGACTTTTTGCTGCAAATTAAAATAATGAACGGTTTATTAGATATTGAATTAAAACAGGAATATTTTTAACATTGAAACCTATGGGATTCGCCTGAAAAAACCTGTCGAATGAAACCACTGAACATCAGGGCATTTCACTGACATTTCTCTGCTGTTCAATGCGAATAGATTAACCATTGCTTCTCTATGGTGGATTTCACTATGGGGGATTTCACTGCCGCCGAACAGCACCGTATTTCACTGCTGCCGAACAGACACCGTATTTCACTGCCGCCAAACAGCACCGTATTTCACTGCCGCCGAACAGACACCGTATTTCACTGCCGCCGAACAGGCACCTTATTTCACTGCCGCTGAACAGACACCGTATTTCACTGCCGCCAAACAGACACTGTATTTCACTGCCACCGAATAGCACCGTATTTCACTGCCGCCAAACAGTACCGTATCTCACTGCCGCTGAACAGGCACCGTATCTCACTGCCGACGAACAGGCACCGTATCTCACTGCCGTTGAACAGGCACCATACTTGCTGGCAGTTTGCCTAAATTTGGCAAACTGCCTGCTCTCTAAATAGCTGAATGGCCACGAAATGTCACCGTTCAGAGGAAATTCCATGTTTGGGGCCAGATCAGCTTTTTGTGAATAACCCTCTTAGTGTGACTTATTTTTCCACCAAAAACCATGTGTAACAGAGAGCACCATAATAAAGCTTCATTCTGCTTTCACCGAGTCCTGTCTCTGGTTTTGGGTGCAGCTATTATCATGCTCTATGTTCCTTGTGGAGAGGCTACCTAGCCTTTGGGAAGAGGATTTGGCTCGGTCCATGTTAGGACACGCCGGGCAAGGTGCTCTGCACCAGAAGAGCTGCCCCTGAGGGAAAAGCCCTGTAAACTCTCTGGAATTATGTTATTCAGACACAGGTTGGCACTTGCTTGGTGGAAACTGGAGCCATAAGAGTAACCTGAAGGGGGGGGGGGACCTCTTAGAGCTCAGAGCCTCGTTACATCCAGAATGTTCAAAAATCCCAACGATTAAATAAATGCCAGTCGAATATACCAGGGAGCTTCGTTTTAATGGTGACCAAATGAAATGGCCCTATTCCATGACGTGCAGTGTCCCATGGTCGCCCCCCCAGTTACAGCCACTATTATAAACCAAGTTGACCTGGAGGAAAACGAATGGATTACTTGATCTCGTAGTAATGTCGTCCTATGAGGAGATGGAATAGAGACTCCTCTGAAGGTCAATGGGAAGCCTCGTTGACTTCTCCAGCAGTGAGCCAGTGTTTGTGTGAGTCGTGGCGATAATTACCACGGGCTCTATTCCCTAGTGATGCTAAATGTAGCGTTCTGATGTGTAAGTGTTATCGGCAGGATAAGTGACTTTAACGCATGCGCCCCATATTACCCTCCTAACACATCCTATACTTAACACGGGAGCGTAATCCATTATTAGCAGTAATATAAGTGAGGTATTACAAAGCGCTAACGCTAATTACCATGGGGGCGCACAAGCCAAAACTTTACCGACACCTAAAAGCTGGTGCGAATTGATTGAGCTTTTACAAAATCATTTTCCATTCCCTAACCCCCCCAATAAATCCCATACTCACCTCTCATCCCACGGCAAGAACGATGGCCCGATCAGCTGCTTGTCCTGGCCGCGAGCAGTGTGAGATCAAGCACTCCCCGGAAGCACAAACCTCTATGGACTCCAGGAGGTGATACTCGCAGTATCAGGAGCAGATTTTCCCCATTTAACGCACAGTAGGGTTAGGGAATAGGGCCCCAAGCCTCATTGCCCAAGTTATCTTTCGACACAGAATATCGGCCACGTTTGGTGAAATGGACATAAGTAAAACTTAGCAACAGTAAAACTGCTCCGGGAAGACTGTGCTCATTTGAATGAAGTCATACAATCTGTGCTTGGCAGAGGTTATGTCTCCGCAGTTTGCATGTATCTAATATCTGATGTCTGGCCGATCGAGATGAATAGCCCAGATTGAGGCATGGGATTAGCCTCGTTCCTCCATAGCAGCCACATCACAGCTCTGCATCCAGATGGAAGGACACATTGAAGGCTGGTGAAGACCGACGACACACATAAAACATAGCAGGCTTCCCAAAAAGTCTCCGGATTCACAAAAACAAAGACTTGCCCTGTACCAACAAGACACACAAAGAGTGAGCATTGCCGGAGGACTCCTCACTATGGATTACACAGTAGTGCTATTGCTGGTCGTCTTTCTGCTGGAAGCCATCGCTGGCCTTTGGAACAATGTCTTTATTTTGTTTGTTATTGTCCATGTTTGGCTCAGAGGGGAAACCGTGGCCAGCGTAAATAAAATCCTGGTTGCCCTGGCCGTCTCCAACACGTGCTTTGCCTTGGTGGTTTTAGTCCATATATGGAGAGCTGTATTCCAGCAAGAAACCTTTGACACCGATGACTTTGCAATGTTTGCAGTGACTATGTTCGGCTTGACCTCCAGCTCCTGGCTGATCGCCTGTTTGTGCATCGTCTATTTTATTAAAATCATTAATTTCACCTCGGCTTTCCTTGCTTGGGTTAAGGTGAGGATTGACTCTGCTGTACGTTGGATGATATTGGTGGCAGAAGTGGTCTCCCTCTGCTGTTTTTTCATTCAGGTCTTGATCTATGTCACAAACCAAGCCCCTCTGATGGTGATACCTATGGATCCATTACCCAATATCACACAAAAAGCCCATCTAGATCCTATGTATGCATCTGTTGCATTTGCATCAAATTTTGTCCCTTTTCCAATTGTTTTCGCTACAACGCTGAGCACCATCTGCTCTCTGAAACGGCACAGTCACCGGATGGAGAGGAACATGGGATGTGCCGGCACCAGCCCCCTGAAAACCCAACGGCAGCCAGTCACGATGATGAATGGGATGTGCCGGCACCAGCCCCCTGAAAACCCATCGGCAGCCAGTCGCAGCCAGTCACGATGGTGAATGGGATGTGCCGGCACCAGCCCCCTGAAAACCCACCGGCAGCCAGTCACGATGATGAATGGGATGTGCCGGCACCAGCCCCCTGAAAACCCATCGGCAGCCAGTCGCAGCCAGTCACGATGGTGAATGGGATGTGCCGGCACCAGCCCCCTGAAAACCCATCAGAAGCCAGTCACGAAGATGAATGGGATGTGCCGGCACCAGCCCCTGAAAACCCACCGGCAGCCAGTCACGATGATGACCCGGCTCCTCCTGTTTTATGCCATTTATTATATGAAACTGAACTTTTATTACTTTAGTCACTTTTTAACGTCATCTATGGAATTTGTTCTGTATGTGATTCTGATGTTTTCTTTTGCCCCTTTACAATCCCTGATTCTGATCTGCGGCATTCCCAAACTGAAGGCGGCGTTTCATCGATTCCTCTGCTTCTTTCTGTGAGATGACATGAGATAACAGGATCCTTTGTGCTACAGATAATATGTGTAATTTATAATAATCATAAAAAGATAATACTAGCATGACTGCAAGAGAAACACCTCCAACGCGGAGAGTCGGCAGGATTTATTATTCAGCTCAAAACCCAGAGATCGAAATTACCAACAGAAGATTAGGGAAAAACTGAACAAAAAGGGCAAATGTTACATTTTCAACAGAATAAAGAACAATTGGGAATAATCCAACTGGAGGCTGAAACCCAAAAGGAAAAGAGCCCTGCAACGGCCGACACGATCTGAGAAACAGCAAGGATACCAACCTGTCTCATTCCTCCTCGGCATCTTCAGCGACGCTAATATTCCTCTTTTTATGAGAACTCGGCGATCCTCCTTTGACCATCTCTGCTAAAATAAATATATTCCTTAAAATGGTCTCCAGGACTAATAAACCATGAAATAACTTGATAAAACAAAATAAGGAATACAACATGTGCAGGCCTAGATTATAATTATGTGATGTGCCTACAGGCATCTACCACAGGGGGGCGCCTTGCTGTATAGAAATATTAAAAAAGGTACAATTTAAAATCATTTGGTCCCCTATATCTAGGGAACCGTATATGTAGAGGCTCATCCTAGGTAACAATGGAAAGACCAGGGTGTGGCCTTTCCAGTGATCCCATACATGACCAGGTATTATGTAAAAATATAGTAAAAAGTAAATAAAATACAAATATGTTTTATTTTTTCAATGTAGCTCTGATATCCACTTTTCATTTATAAAGTGACCAGCGATGCGGCCCTACCTCAACTAAGGTCCATTGAGGTGTCATTGGAAAGGTTAGAGCCTGGCCAAACCAATGACACCAAATGTGACCATGTAATGTGTAAAAATAAAGAAAGGGAAAATAAATAATAGAAACACACACAGACGTATTTCATGTATTTCATCTTTCGATTTGAATTCAGCTAAACAAAACTTTTCGTGGTAACAATATACCCGCACGCTTTGCATGTTTCCAAGCTCATAGACAGAAACCTCAAAGCCATGAAAACCAGAAGGAAAATTTACAATTTACATTAAACGCACCGTGTCGTCAAGAAGGAATGATACGTGATTTATGACATTTTCGATGGGACGTGCTGGGAATAAAATGCTGCGCTGTCGGCTTTAAGTGAAATAAATCAATGAAAATGAATGGGGATCCTGTTTGCGACCTGAAGAATCTACAGCATCACGACCTGCCTCATAATGCAGCACCATAAATCATAAACCCTGTACCGCGCTGCAGAATATGTCACTGCAATACAAACAAACTAATAATAATAATATACGTCATCAATCACAACGCGCTTGTAACTGAAGCTCCCTCTACCTTTGTGCCCTCACCCTCCTTGGCACCCTTGCCCACACTTTGCGTGCCCTCTGTGTCCTCTGTTGGAGAGGTGTGGATGCTGGCCTCCTGGCAAGAGATCGTGAACCAATTTGGAAATGCCAGTTCTCATGGACAATGTGCATAAGGGTCACCTAACGGTTTATGAGTTAGAAATACATTTATCTTGAAACTGTATTTTAGGAGTTAGCTTGTGTTAGAGATACAATGTAAACGTAGTATTCTCTATCTGTATGTTCTTAGATTAATCTGATGCTCTGTGTTTGTTAATCCCATCTATTGTGTAACTAATTAGGTTTCGGTGTCTCCTCTAGGAATTCAACTCCCCCTCATGTAGATAATGTGTTCGGTTGATTGTGTCATGTTACTTTCCTCCTCTCTGCTCTCCATAAAACTGCTCTCATTTTCATTAAAGATACTCATTCAGTTTCCCTGCACTAAGCTGTGTCTGGTGTTTTGGGGAGAGACACATATGAATATACTGCACTCAAGTTCTGGCTGAGGGTTGTGAGAAGAGATGCTGCAGTGGATCAGCTTGGCTGAAGAGAAGGGACAGACGCTGTAACAGTTTTGGGTCTGGTCCTCAAGCTGGAGACCATTTCCCCCCTAGTTGCTGTTACTGTGCTCATCTTCGTTTAGATTCCTCTTAGATGCATCAAATGGTTTAATATTAAAGCTGGGAATAAACGTGTGCATAGATTGTGAATCCCCTGAGCGTCTCCAGCTTTCATCTCCCTCATTTATTGCTGATTTTGGTTATTTTGATCACTTTCTATCATACATTCAGTGCATTGTGTGGACTCTCACAAAGAACAATATACACAACATAGCGTAATAAGCAGGGGCGGACTCACCCAACGGGCACTTGGGCACTGCCCGAGAGCCCGCGGATTGGTAGAGGCCCGGTCTTGGGACGTGCTGGCTGGCTCGGTGGGTCCCGTGGCCACCGGTTTCTTATTCCCTCTCTAGTCTGTGCAACCGGATGGCCGGGCTGCTGCCTGAGACAGCTCAACCCAGCGGCGCACGTCGCGCAGTCGCTGGTCTCTGCCTGCCTCCTGCTCCCTCATCTAGAATGCAGCATGCCTCCCACATTCAAACTACAAGCATGGCACGCTGCATTGGCTCCGCAACTCCACGTCACATGATGTAGAAACAAGAGAGACCCATCCTCTTTAATATTTTTATTAGTGATATTGCAGAAGGTATTAATGGTAAAGTTTGTCTTTTTGCTGCTGACACAAAGATTTGCAACAGGGTTGACGTTCCTGGAGGGATCAGCCAAATGACAAATGATTTAGGTAAACTAAAAAAATGGTCGGAGCTGTGGCAATTGAGTTTTAATGTGGATAAGTGCAAGATAATGCACCTGGGACGTAAAAACCCAAGGCCTGAATATAGAATATTTGATACATCTGAGGGTTGGGATTTAGGGGTTATTATTTCAGAGGATCTAAAGGTAAGTAGTCAATGTAATAGAGCAGCAGGAAATGCTGGCAGAATGCTTGGAAATGCTGGCAGAATGCTTGGTTGTGTAGGGAGAGCCTGTATTAGCAGTAGGAAAAGGGAAGTGCTCATGCCACTGTACAGAGCACTGGTGAGACCTCACTTGGAGTACTGTGTGCAGTACTGGAGACCGTATCTCCAGAAGGATATAGACATCTTAGAGAGAGTTCAGAGAAGGGCTACTAAAATGGTGTACGGCTTGAAGGAGAAAAGTTACCAGGAAAGGCTTAATGATCTTAACATGTACAGGTTGGAAAAAAGACGAGACAGAGGAGATATGATAGAAACATTTAAATACATAAAGGGAATCCACAAGGTAGAGGAAGGGAGTATATTTAAAGGAAACAAAGTAGCAAAACAAGAGGACATAGTCTTAGATTAGAGGGGCAAAGGTTTAAAAGTAACATCAGGAAGCATTATTTTACTGAGAGGGTGGTGGATACATGGAACAGTCTTCCAGTAGAAGTGGTAGAGGCCAAAACAGTAATTGAATTTAAGCAGGCATGGGATAGGCATAAGGCTATCCTAAACAAAAGATAAATCCAGGTAATGTATCCATGTAATTGGGTGACTAGATGGGCCGGAAGGTTCTTATCTGCCAACATTTTCTATGTTTCTATGTTTCTATGACCCTGCCTGCATCTGGAGCCAGAGGACACAGAGCCCGTGAGATTTTTCTTTTAGGGGGTTTAAGTGAGGAGGGAGAGAAATAAAGTGACAGGGGATAAAGTGACGAGGGGGAAATACAGTGAGGAGGGGGAATACAGTGAGGATGGGGAAATACAGTGAGGAGGGGGATTCAACGATGAGGGGGAAATACAATGAGGAGGGGGGAAATACAGTGAGGAGGGGGGAATACAATGAGGAGGGGGATACAGTGAGGAGGGGGAATACAAAGAGGAGGGGGGAAATACAGTGAGGAGGGGGAATACAGCGAGGATGGGGAAATACAGTGAGGAGGGGGATTCAATGAGGAGGGGGGATACAGTGAGGAGGGGAATACAGTGAGTAGGGGGGAATACAGTGAGGAGGGGGAAATACAATGAGGAGGGGAAAATACAATGGGGAAATACAATGAGGGGGAAATACAGTGAAGAGGGGGGAAATAAAGTGAAGGGGAGGAATAAAGCGAGGGGCTGCTAAGGGGGAATAAAGTGAGCGGGGCCTGCTGGGGGGAGGCTGTGGAGCTCTGAGATACGCTCATACACAGTGCACATTTCTGTGAGTTTTATTGCTGTGGTGCTCTGTGATATGCTCATACACAGCGCACATTACTGTGAGTTTTATTGCTGTGGAGCTCTGTGATACACCCGGGGCGGACTGACAACTAATGGGGCCCCCGGGCAATAGGAGGTCATGGGGCCCCTTGTTCTGCACCTACAGGAGGCCACACCCATAAAAAACCCCACCCCCTACTACGCAACACCCACATGTACATTATTGTGCTACAGAATTTATTTCTGAACTCCTAAAAATAACCTTTTTGTAAATCCACTTGGAACCAGCAGCAAATTGTGCCCCCTCCATACTTACAGATGGCCACTGCACTGCTGCAGCAGCCATCACCCACTCATTGCAGCTAAGACTGCGCCGCGGCACAGAAAGTCCCTGTGGAAAATGTCGGAAAATGCTGATCACTTTAACAGATACTGTACAATCCTGACACACTGCACATTACAGAGCTGCACAGCAAAAAACCTCACAGTAATGTGCAGTGTGTATGAGCATATCACAGAGCTCCACAGCAATAAAACCAACAGTAATGTGCAGCTCATACATGGATATATATTGCCCCCAGCAGCTCACACATGGATATATATTGCCCCCAGTAGCTCAAACATGGATATATATTGCCCCAGTAGCTCAAACATGGATATATATTGCCCCCAGCAGCTCACACATGGATATATATTGCTCCCAGCAGCTCAAACATGGATATATATTGCCCCCAGCAGCTCACACATGGATATATATTGCTCCCAGCAGCTCAAACATGGATATATATTGCCCCCAGTAGCTCAAACATGGATATATATTGCCCCAGTAGCTCAAACATGGATATATATTGCCCCAGTAGCTCACACATTAATATATATTGCCCCCAGTAGCTCACACATTGATATATATTGCCCCCAGTAGCTCACACATTGATATATATTGCCCCAGCTCACATATGGATATATAGTGCCCCAGCTCACACATGGATGTATATTGCCCCTGCTCACACATGGATATATAGGGCCCAGCTCACACATGGATGTATAGTGCCCAGCTCACACATGGATGTATATTGCCCAGCTCACATATGGATGTATATTGCCCAGCTCACACATGGATATATATTGCCCAGCTCACACATGGACGTATAGTGCCCAGCTCACACATGGATGTATAGTGCCCAGCTCACACATGGATATATACTGATCCCAGGAGCTCGATTTTGTATGGGATGTTCCAACTTCTGACCACGGCGGCGCACTCTTCATGTGAGGGGGCGGCATTAATGCAGTGTGCACGTGGGGCCCAGGAAGGCACGCTGAAGCGCCGCCGATGACGAGGTGGTTTGTTAGTGCGCCACCGTGGTCCCTTACAAAACTGTGCCCGATGGGTCAGTGCGCCCCTGGATACGCCCATACACACCGCACATTACTGTGAGTTTTATTGCTGTGGAGCTCTGTGATACACCCATACACACCACACATTACTGTGAGTTTTATAGTTGTGGAGCTCTGTAATACGCTCATACACACTGCACATTACTGTATTACAGAGCTTCACAGCAATAAAATTCACAGTAATGTGTGATGGGTATGAGCATATCACAGAGTAACAGAGCAATAAAACTCACACTGATACACAGCGCACATTACTGTGAGTTTTATTGCTGTGGAGCTCTGTAATGTGCAGTGTATCAGTAATTCATTATCTTTTAAAGTGATCGGTAGTTTCCCACAATTTCCACAGGGACATTCTGTGCTGCGGTGCAGCCTTAACTGCAATTAGTGGGTGATGGCAGCTGCAGCAGTGCGGTGGCCATCTGTAAGTCTGAAGGGGTCACAGTGAATTCCCCAATTCACTGCTGGGTCCAAGTGGATTTTCTTCTCACAATTTTCAAAAAGATTCTTTTAATGAGTTAACAAATAAATTCTTTAGCACAAAAATGTACATGTGGGTATTGGGTTGTAGGGGTTGGCGTTTTGTATGGGTGTTGCCTCCTGTGGGTGCAGCACAAAGAGGCCTCATGGTCTTCTATTGCTGGGGGGCCCATTAGTTGTCAGTCCGCCCCTGGTAATAAGAGTAATGGATAATGAAGCCAAAATCTGACCCCCTGCTGAATCGCAATCACTGGATGCAAGTAATGTTTGACATATACACAGCGTTTCTGTAAATGTTACCAATCCAGGGTGGGATCTTGAAAAAGTTGTAATATACAACGAAACACGTCGGATGTGTCCACACTTTCATTTTATTTAATAAAATCCCCTGCTTTTATCTCAAATTCGTCAGCTTTCTGGTGATTTTCCATATGGTGATGCAGTATTGAAGTACAAGGGCGTACCTAAACTCACAGTGAGCCGGGGAAATGCAAAGGCCCAATTCAACCAGGGGCTGCGGCGGGACAACGACTGATCCCACGGAGTGGTAACATTTACACAACCGCTGTGTCTTTATATGCATCTGGTGATTGCGATTCAGCATGGGGTCAGATTTTTGTTTCATTATCCATTACTCAATTATGCTATGCCATGTATATTGTTCTTTCTCTACGTTACTCCATGTATACATATTTCTCTAATTCATTGATCGGTCGCCCAGGCGAGGAGACGACTTGTTCTGGAGTATCTCGATACATATACAGTTCTGTTTAAATTATATTTCATGAGTGTACACACATTTTTCCTTGTGCGCTCTCACACACTGATCTCTGGGGACCTCAGGCCTGCGTTCCTAACAATATGTTTCCTCTGATTCTACTTCTCAATTAGTGTTACTTTGCCCTGCCAGGGACTTCAGCGCCACCTTGCCTGGACCAGAAGTAATACTATTTCTGACACCATATACTATAAAGTGCTTTGCATAGATGCGGTTATCTCCAATCAATCATACAGTTTGCACAAGGAGAAGGTTCTATTTCTTTGTAGTTTGCATGTATCTCATGTCCAACCAATCACAGACAGAGGAAGAGTGACAGAGTCCGGGGTGATGGATGTGACTAAGCTTGGTCTCCATAGCAGGACACTAACATTAAACCTCTGGAACTCGCAGGTTCATGAAGACACTCGATCATTAAACAAATCAGAGAGGAGATATCTGAAGATAACAGCCAGATCTGCATTAATAAGACTTTTCAACTTGGTCGGAAACTCTCCTCCAGCTTATACGACTCGTAGCTATGGATCACACAGCCGTGACGTGTCTGGTTGTCATCATACTGGAAGCCATCACCGGCTTTCTTATGAACGGGTTCATTGTGCTGGTCATATTCTGTAACTGGCTCAAAGGGGAAATCACGGCTAGTGTGAATAAGATCCTGGTGGCCCTGAGCATCTCCAACATGTGTTTCGCAGCTGTGTCTCTGACCTGTATACTCATCTCAGTATTTTGGCCTCCAATTCACCACTACGGAAATGTAGTTCTGTTTTGGATGATCATGTTCTGGTTGACCTCGTGCTCCTGGCTGACCGCCTGCTTGTCCTCCTTCTACTTTATTAAAATTGTGAATTTCTCCTCTGGATTTTTATCCTGGGTTAAGGTGAGGATCGACTCTGCTGCACATTGGCTGATATTGGTGTCAGAAGTGGTCTCCCTCTGCTGTATGTTCATGCAGGTCTTAGTCCATGTTGTAACCCAAGACTCTGTGATACTAAAGTCTGTGAATTCTACATCCAATATAACACAGAAATCAAGTTTAAGCTACATGCATGAATATGTTGATTTTATGGCAAATTGTGTGTCTTTTCTTATAATTTTTGGCACCACACTGAGCACCGTCTGCTTCCTAAAACTGCACAGTCACAGGATGAAGAAAACGATCGAGTCCACCAGCACCGTTCCTCTAAAAACCCACCGACGTCCAGTGATAATGATGATCAGCTTCCTTTTGTTTTATGCACTTTATTATGTTGAATTGTTTTACTTTTATTCTGTGCATTACGCTGTATTTACTGTAGAATGTTGGCTGCTGTTGATACTAATGTTTTCTATAACCCCTTGTCAATCCATCATTCTGATCTGGTTCAGCCCCAAACTGAGGGAGGCCTTTAAAACCTTCCTTTACTCTTTTATTTGTCATAACATGAAGTAAGAGGATTCTTTGTGCTTTTCTTATAATTTCTGGGAATCGCTAGAAAGAATTTTAGTGACTTCATGGGAATCCATACATTTTAAGTCAGAGTAGGATGCAGAACAAAGTGCAAATTCTGCTAAACAAACCAAGTTACCCACAAACCCTCACTCCCACTGAACAGCCTAATAAATTTTACAATAGCTGTAATACAGAGGCCAGATATAGAAAGGGCCACAGAACTAGGATGGGCATAATCCAGCTCCAGAGACTGGAGGGACTAGAGAGATAAATCAATTTCTTCTTGGGTTCCTTTTCAACATATTCTACAGAGTGATTCATACAAACCCAAACCCTATGCTTTCATTGTACGTTCAGAAACAATTGAACAGACATTAGTGAGAGTTTCAGGAAATGTACCACCTCTTATTTTGAGCTCAACCCATCAGAGTATGTACTGGAAGCAACCTCTAGGTGGCAGCACAGCCACAACAACAGCACCACCACGAGAATAGAACAACTGCAGAAGACAATGACTGACTCACTAGAACTGACACAAAGTTACTTCCAGCAAGATGGAGCGACATGCTACACATCACATTAGTCAAGGTTGACAATCAAGAGATTTTTCGGAGAACAGTGCCATTTCCATGAATCTGCAGCCACCCTGGTATCCTGATCTTGCAAGCCTGGACCTCTATTTGTGAGGTAACCTGAACGAGGGTCTCACAGTCAGCCCCTAACAGCCGGCACCATAACGGATAACATTAGGAATGGGATCCAAAAGACTGATGATGCAATACTGAGACACAGTAACAATAGCATGCAGCACCACTTCAACATGTGCCTAACAGAAAATGGCAACCACATCCAGTACGTGCCATGATGGGATGTGCTCAACATAAGAGGAGGTGCATTTCCTATACATCTCATTAAATTCCATTCATTTGTGTAAGATCTATGTTCGGGTCTTCACGATGCACCTGTATCTGCTCTGTGAGAGATCAATATCCCAAATACAAACCAAAGCTCACTCAGGAGCTGCTACGGTAAAAGAACCAAGAGAGTGCACTGTGGTAAAAAGGGACCTCAGAAACAGGACTGGAACTTGCAGCATAGTATTTATTAAAGCCACATTCTAGATATAGTGATCACTTAAGTGAATTTCAATAGTCATGGTGGTTGGACTGTTCTCTCCTCCACTAGCTGCCATTGGGGTTCTGGACACACCTTTATAATGGAGGTCTACCTTCCACCCAAAGCCTGGTCACTCATATGACACTGGATGGTCTTTCTGGTCGGTTGGGTTCGTGAGGTTCCATTAAATAATTTGATTGGCACAGATAATATTTAGTTAGGGATCTGAAAACCCTGTTCAATATGGGGATTTGTTATCAAATTCTCTCATTCTGCAGTCTGAGAAAATCTCATTTCACATCTAAAAATTTCCATCAAAAAGTTCACGTTCTGATCCTACAGCTCTGTTACGTCCTCACCCACCACACAGCTCCACTAGGTCTTTCTCTTCCTCCCCCATTAAGTGATCAGCAGGTCTCTCTGCTCCTTCTATGAAGAGAGATGTCATTCCTCCTGTATGTGAGTTTGCATGTAGAGTGTCGGCCGGCTGTAAATCTGATCTGTCAGATTTGCATTTAACCAAAACCGGTCCCATAAGAGACGGCTGTATGACCCGGGCCGGGGGAAGAACCAGACTTGTCTCTGCAGGAGCCACAGATTGTGTGAACTTTATTTCCACACCGTGTGGATCTTAAACAGCCGAGAGAGCAACACGAGGACTGAGAGAACATTTCTCCAGGTGAAAACAATTTTCTGAGGAAGGTCCTCTCCATCCTAACATTATCTATTTTACTGAAAGAGGACAGGATCTCAAAGTGATATATTCCCTGGGAGAAATCTAAGCATGGCGACAGATTATGCCCTACTTGCACTTTGCTTTTCAGTCCTCGAGACCTTTGTTGGATTAAGTCTTAGTGTGTTTATCTGGGTTGTTATTTTACGAGGTTTTATTAAGAATAAAGCCATGAGCAGCAATGATAAAATCCTTTTCACTCTGAGCATCTCAAACTTCATCTTCAACCTCTCCTCTATTTGCATATTCTCAGCCCCATCTTTAAACTCACTCAGCGATGAGTTCATTTCCCTCTTTGTGTTATCGTACAGTATCACCTCCTGCTCGTGGCTGACGGCCTGTCTGTGCTTCTTCCACTTCATTAAAATAATCCCTTTCACTGGGGGTTTCCTGGCTCGGGTTAAGGCGCAGATTGATGCTCTGGTTCCCCGGCTCATACTGGTGGCAGAAGTGGTGTCTGTGTGCAGCGGCTTCATTGCTGTAGCCTTCTATGTCGTACAGACTCAAGGAATATTTACAAACTCCTCAATTATCCTCTCCACGAACAGAACGAAGGCTATTTATGCCATCCTTTCACTCTTCCAGAGAGTATTTGTTATTTTGTTGCTTTTCAATTTGGTTCCTTTCCTTATTATGACGATCACCACATTCTGCACCGTCGGGTTCCTGAGGATGCACATTTACCGGATTCAGAGGAGCATCGGGAGCAGCTCCAACCTGGAATCTCATCATGGTGTTGTGACTACAATGACAAAGCTTCTGTTATTTTATTTGTTCTTTTATGTAGCGGTTTTTGCTTATCCCTATATTTACGCTGAACTACCGTATTACTCCTATTACATATATCAAATTCTGTCACCTGCCTTTCCGCTCATTCAATTTGCTCTCTTGATTCGTGCCAACCCAAGGTTAAAGGAGGCCTGGCACCAAATATTCCTGTATCTTAAACGTCATAGTGAAAAGGTTATCTTCTAACTGCAGTCTATACATGTGTGTTTCAGTTTGGTTTGAGTTTCAGTGATTTGGAATTAGAAAGCGTTCAGAATTCTGAATCAAACGAATTGCATCCAAATTAAATGATACGGAATCGACTGGAACATGTTTGTGTTAGTTTTAATACAGATAATTTTTTAAAAAAAGGAAAACCCTAATCCTAACCTTAAAACAAGAACAAATAGTAAGCCTGACCCTAATACTAACCTCAACCCTAAAACAAGCACAGATAGTCAGTCTAACCCTAATATTAACCCCAACCCTAAAACAAGCACAAATAGTAAGCCTGATCCTAATATTAACCCCAACCCTAAAACAAGCACAAATAGTAAGCCTGACCCTAATACTAACCTCAACCCTAACCCTAATATTAACCCCAATCCTAAAACAAGCACAAATAGTAACCTAACTCTAATGCTTGAAGGATAATGTGGGACGGATCGATCTATAACATACTAAACAATAACGAAGATTAATGATCAATATATTTTATAGGTAGTGAGAATATAAATAGTTAAATTTGGCAAATAATGAGTTTTTGTTTTTTATGACCCTCTCTGTAAAAAATTCGTATCTTTTCCTGTGTCCTTGATTCTCATAAAATAAACTATGGCTGGCTCTACAGCCAGGAAGCTATGTTACTCTTTATAATGCTTCTTAGCAGAAGATAATATAACTCATGCAGAATCACTTGAAATTGCATGTATTTTTCTGAAGATTTTCGTCCTGTTACATAATGTGCAAAATGATTATTGCTTAGTTATAGAGAGTGGAAATCATTTGTTGTAATTGGTTGATTTTCGTACAATGGCCCTAACGCTCAATATTATATTCCGATATATAATAAACAGCAGCTTTGATATTGCTGGAGAGAAATCCACTCAGCTTGTCTTGTGTGTTGATTTTTCTTGACGTCTCCTGAGATCTCGAAGGGAAAAGACATTGATCGACCTACGGCTGAACACTAAAGATTTAAAGCCCATCGCGGTGGCGCGGCAATGTCTATCAATTTTCTCTAGGTCCAAGAAACAGAATTTTCCAAAAAGGGTAAGTAGAGTTCACTTTTCTGATTCCTTAACCTTTTCGCAGAATTGCCGAACATTGTGCCTTGAACTTTATGGAGTCTAGCATAGTGCGTTACAGCAGCTTTTTGTTTGGGATGAGTTTTCCTCAAACACAGATGAGGAGATTTTTTTTGGGTAGAGTGCGCCTCAAGCGGAGTCTATATTACTGTGCGAGACTAGTGTCTCATGATTGAAAGTGTCAGCTCGTGTGATCTGTCTAAGTTTTACTGCTGTTGCTGTTGATGATACTTGTTGATCTCTTTTGACTTGTGTTTGCTTTGCTGACACCAAGGGTCCCTGCAACAGTAAATCTGAGTGTAAAGAACCTGATGTTATAATGTTTATAGGGGTTATTCAAAGACAGCCGATCTGGCCCCGAAATGGCACCGAACAGGGAATTATTAGCTGATGCATTGTAAACAAAATCCGAAAGATACAGTAACAGTGAGTTTGTGAAAAGATTCAGAATGTGTTGGAAGGATGAGTGTGGAATGACTGATAGCAAGGCTGGTACAGATACATCGCAGTTGTTAGCACAGATGCCAGTTGGCAATTTGAAGCTTGAATGTTCTATAGTGGTGAAGCAAATGTGTGATGACTGGTACGGCAAAACTCCAGAGGCGCTCCAGTGCATTCTTATGGCTAAAGATGCAGGAGGGTGTTTTCCCATAAAAGGAATCCCTGCAGGAATGGCCATGTACCTGGATGGAAATAGGTACCGACATAAAGGGAATTATGACAAGTTGCAAGCAAAGTAGAAATGATGGTCAAGAACAAGGAGGAAATCACAGCAATAGTTACAGGCAGAAAAGGGAAAGTGAAATTGTTTTGCCTGTGGTCAATCTGGACACTGGAGAGATCACTGTTCCAACCATAACAATGATGGTGCTGCATCTAATCAGTATTCAAACCCTCAGCAGTCTCAGGCAGCCAGCGCCTTAAGTACAATATCCCTTCAACTGGCGTCCAGAAGGTGGCGCTCACCCATAGGGATGCCCAGGAAGTGACCCTATTTTGTTGCAGATTTTACAATTGTCCCATAAATGTCAGGATATACACATGTGCAGTTTAAAAACAGGAGACCAAATTTTGGACTTTCTGATAGATACTGGAGCCACATGTTCCAATATCTGCCAGAAAGAATTTCAGGGATAATTGTCAAACAACAGCAAAAATGTCCGTGGGAATTGATGGGATCCAGAACCAGTCACCTGTATCTTGTCCTGTTCTGGTGTCTACTATCGACGGTACTGATATTGGTCTGAATTGTTTTATTATCCTTGCAGACTGCCCGGGTAAGCTCCTAGGTAGGATTTGATGGCTTTGATGGGATATTCCTTAAACATTAACCCCTGTGTAGATAAGGAGGTTGTGTCACATTCGTTTCCTGTATTTGCTGGTTCAAGCACGTAACAAGGCATGTTCTCCCCTGACCAGCGAGATCAGGCTGCAGTCACCTCATTGTTATGCCCCTTAGGCTTTGATTTGCAATTGCCTTGATGTTATAGAAGGAGGTTCAGGCACAGTGAATTGACTTTTTTGGTCTGAACAAGATAATTTCTCTAAGATTAAAGACGTTGATCGATCTACGGCTGAACGTTAAGTGTTAAGATCCCCGCAGTGGCAGGTCAATTTCTATGAATAAGTCAGGGAAGGACTCAGGACAAAGATCAGATTCTACTAAACAAACCAAATTACCCACAACCCATCACTCCTACCAAACAACCTAATAAATATTACAATAACTGTAATAATGAGGCCAGATTTGGAATGGGCCCAAGAACTAGAGATGTGCATTCGTTTCGGAAAAATTCAGAATTTGGAATGAAATTTGATAATTCGTATTTCGGAAGTACTTCCGAATAACGAATCGATACGATACGAATTCAAAACGAAATGGTATATAACAAATTAATTTTGTTTTACACTGTGTCATCATCATAAAAGATGAATTTGAATAATTGATATCAACTATCGAATTTGAAATGAACTATCAAATGGATATCATCAACTATCGAATTTGAAATGAACTATCAACAACTATCGAATTTGAAATAAACTATCAAATGGATATCGAGTAACTATCGAATTTGAAATGAACTATCAAATGGATATCGAGTAACTATCGAATTTGAAATGAACTATCAAATGGATATCATCAACTATCAAATTTGAAATGAACTATCAAATGGATATCATCAACTATCGAATTTGAAATTAACTATCAACAACTATCGAATTTGAAATTAACTATCAACAACTATCGAATTTGAAATAAACTATCAAATGGATATCGAGTAACTATCGAATTTGAAATGAACTATCAAATGGATATCAACAACTATCTAATTTGAAATGAACTATCAACAACTATCGAATTTGAAATGAACTATCAAATGGATATCAACTATCGAATTTGAAATGAACTATCAAATGGATATCAACAACTATCGAATTTGAAATTAACTATCAACAACTATCGAATTTGAAATGAACTATCAAATGGATATCAACAACTATCGAATTTGAAATGAACTATCAAAAGGATATCAACAACTATCGAATTTGAAATGAACTATCAAATGGATATCAACAACTATCGAATTTGAAATGAACTATCAAATGCATATCAACAACTATCGAATTTGAAATGAACTATCAAATGGATATCAACAACTATCGAATTTGAAATGAACTATCAAATGGATATCAACAACTATCGAATTTGAAATGAACTATCAACAACTATTGAATTTGAAATTAACTATCAAATGGAAATCAACAACTATCGAATTTGAAATGAACTATCAAATGGATATCAACAACTATCAAATTTGAAATGAACTATCAAATGGATATCAACAACTATCGAATTTGAAATGAACTATCAAATGGATATCAACAACTATCGAATTTGAAATGAACTATCAACAACTATTGAATTTGAAATTAACTATCAAATGGAAATCAACAACTATCGAATTTGAAATGAACTATCAAGTGGATATCATCAACTATCAAATGGATATCAACAACTATCAAATTTGAAACAAACTAACAACTATCGAATTTGAAATGAACTATCAAATGGATATCAACAACTATCAAATTTGAAACAAACTAACAACTATCGACTTTGAAATTAACTATCAAATGGATATCAACAACTATCGAATCGATTCAAAATTTCAAATGAATCCGAAACTAAACGAAATACGAAACAAAATTAGTTACGAAATTCCGAAAATGAAATTATTTAAAAATGTAACGAAACTAAACTAAACAAAACAAATTTTTCAGCCTTGCACATCCCTACCAAGAACTATGATGGGTATAATGCACCTCCAAATACTAGAGGGATTGGAGCAATAAATAGATTTCTTCTAGTATTTTCAGTAGGGATGAGCTCTTCGGTTCAATCTTTTCGGAGTTCGCATCGAACATCGGCCCTTCGACAGTTCGCGAACTTCGAACTTTTTGGGACGTTCGCCAAAAGTTCGGAAAAAAAATAATTGAAAAAGTATAAAAAATGATTAAAAAATACTAAAAATATCTAGAAATAAAGAGACTCTTTACTGCAGAATATTATAAGCAATGGTTTATTAGATATTGAATTAAAACAGGAATATTTTTAACATTGAAGCCTATGGGATAAAACATTCTTGTTACTAAAACATCAGCAGACACGGCCCTCTAATCAGGCACTGCAAAGGGCAGCCTGCTGGGGCCTCCCAAGGATCCCCTTGAGGAGTATGCGGCCACCGAATGACAGAGCTGCGACTGTGTGGGCTAGCTGCCTGGATGCATGTGGCAGAGACAGGCGGCGCAGGGAGGGAGCCATTGCACCTGCGGCAAAGGCAGACCCCCCCCCCACAACCAGGATCCAGGGAGCCCCCACTGACCACCAGGCTAAGGTAAGGCGACACATTTCAAAAAAAATAAAATCTGAGGACATTTTTAAATGTCCCCGGGAACATAAAATAAAACCTTGTTTTTAATTTCTTTACCTGGCTGAATGTATTTAATTATATATATTAGATACATTCAGCCAGGTAGAGGGGGGTGGCATGTGGGCTGCGCGGGGTCTCAGGCAGTGGTTTGTTTTTTTTGTGTGTATATTTTTAGAAAATTTATAGGGGAAGGTAAGGGCAGGTATGATATATATATATATATTTTCTTATAAATATATATATCCAGACTTGTATTAAACACACATTTTGGCAACTAATTGCCCCCTCCCATTTGGCTGAATCCTCCAGAGGAAATGTTGAACCCCATAGAGCAGAGAATAATATATATTATTCTCTGCTCTATGGGGTTCAACATTTCTTCTGAGGGATCAGCCAAATGGGGGGGCACATTTAGTTGAGATTGTCCACATGCCACCCCCCATGTGCGTATGTGTATATATGGTCTGAGGTCTGTGGGTGGGTGTATATATATCTGCATGTTGATATATACGTATATATAGGTCTGTGTGTTAATATATACGTATATGTCTGTGTGTGGTGTCAATGCATCCCTACTCTATACACAGCGCTCCGTGTCCCTATAATATATATGATCAGGGGTTACCTTTTTATTATATTTTTATACTATTCCTATTAAATTAACAGTAATTTTTGATATATTTTATTGAGTAGAAACTTTTTTTTTACCTATATAACATGTGCTTTGTGAAAATAAAACGTTTCTGTGTGTACATTTTAATTTAGTTAGTGGATTCCTGTCCAGTGCGGTGAGAAGCAAACATAATGCAGTGAAGACACGCTGTGAGGCGGAGTGAAGTCAAGCCTGCAAAATGTTTGCTTCTCTTCGCTTCGCTACGCTGTGCGTCGCTACACGCTCAGTGTGTCTCAGCCTTTATTCCCGCATCGCTAGTTTACCGAATCAGTTTTTATACTTGATACTGACCCTGCTTGTTCTGATGACCCGATCTGTTGCCGACTTTGCCTGCAATTTGACTATTCTCTCTGTGTATTCCCTGCCTGTTCTGTTTGCTTCCTGTTGCAACTGGTGTGCGCCGATTCTCACCATATACAGTAGCGCAGTACAAGTGCCTAAACGTTGCTGACATGGTTTTGTTATAGCTGCTGATGTAACTGAATAGATCGGGGATCTCTTCTGCATTACCAAAACCTCCACCACTGCACTCTTCCACAATACCTCAGAGGGGTTACAGTGTGAAGGCACTTGCTGCCACCAAAGGCAAAATATTTGGGTGCACTGACGCCTTTACCAGATTCATATCTTTTTAATATAGGACCGCATGGTCCAACCCTGCACTCTTCCACAATACCACAGAGGGGTTACTTACGGTGTGGAGGCACTTGCTGCCACCAAAGGCACAATATTTGGGTGCACTGACGCCTGTACCAGATTCATATCATTTTAATATTGGAGCGCAGGGTCCAACCCTGCACTCTTCCACAATACCACAGAGGGGTTACGGTGTGACGGCACTGTTGCCGACACTAAAGGCCCAATTTTAAAGCACATATTGTTACTTTCATCCAAAGCCTGCACAAGTTTCACAATAATTTAGCCAAAAAAATCACTAAACTTGTTCTGCATGTCCTAAAATGTCTCCTCTTTTCATACAGGCTGCCGCCCCAAGCAGTTGTTTATGAATAGATTAAAGGAAAACCATTTACCTTCATTTGAAATTACATTTTTTTGTTTTTAAATGTTTCTATACATCCTACAAATCCGCCACTTCACGGGCAGGTTATGGTGACCTCCTAGGCACGATATTTGCAGGAATTTTTTGTTTTTATTCTTAACCTTTATTTCATGGAAAACTCACTGTTCCTTTAAAAACTTTTTTTAAAAACTTTTTGTCCTTGTTTCTTGTCCCCCAGGGCAATACCCGGAACCCCATACACCTTTTATGGCAAATATCTTGCATTTATGCCCTCTTGGAGGGCACTCTAAAAATCGAACTTTCGAGTCCCATTGACTTGCACTGAGTTTGGTTCATGTTCGCGTTCGAAGTCGAACTTTTGAAATTGTTCGAGTTTGAATGCGAACCGAACACGGGGGTGTTCGGCTCATCACTAATTTTCAGCATATTTTACAGGGTGATTCATGCAGACCCAAACTCTACAGGGGTTATTCAGAGACAGCTGATCTGGCCCCGAAATGGCACTGACCAGTTAATTTCCCTGTACAGTGACATTTCATGGCCATTCGGCTATTCAGAGAGCAGGCAGTTCGCCAAATTTGGCGAACTGCCAGCAAGTACGGTGCCTGTTCGAAGGCAGTGAAATCCCCCATAGAGAAGCAATGGATAATCTATTCCGAGACAGCGAACAGCAGTGAAAAGTTGCCGAAGTGCCCTGCTGTTTGGTGGTTTCATTCAGCAGATTAATTCAGGCGAATCCCATAGGCTTCAATGTTAAACATATTCCTGTTTTGTGTCATTTCCAGGAATCTGCAGCCACCCTGGTATACTGATCTTACCAGGACATCTATTTGTGAGGTTACCTGAATGAGGGTCCTGCAGCCAGCCCCTCACAGCTGGTACCATAACAGATAACATTAGGAATGGGATCCAAAACACTGATGATGCAATATTGAGACACGGTAACAATAACAGGCAGCGCCACTTCAACATGTGCCTAATAGGGATGAGCTGTTCGGTTCGATCGGTTCGGAGTTCGATTCGAACGTAACCTGTTTGCATGTTCGCGAACTGCGAACATTTCCGCGTGTTCGCCGCATGTTCGCCCACAATGCACCACAATGGACCACAATGCACTTTTCCACTGGCCTGAAGCTTGTAATTGGCTACAGCATTGCACCTGACCACAGGTCAGGTGCAAGACAGGTTCAAGACTATGCCAATCACGGCTCAGAGTCCTGATTGGGCAAATTTGCCCAATCATGGGCTCACAGAGCTAAGTCCCGCAGCACACTATATAAGGCTTCACACAGTGCTTCAGCACGTGTTTGAGAGGAGATTGTTGTTGTGTTAGTGTGTTTTCTCACTGACAGTCTGCTACCAGCTACTGGGGGGGTCTCATTTCTACAAAATATCTGGGAATTGTGGTAATCTGTGTGTTCTCACTGCCACCAACTATTTTGGGGGTCAGTAATTTCTACAAAATATCTGGGAATTGTTCTAATCTGTGTGTTCTCACTCCCAGCAACTATTTGGGGGGTCAGTAATTTCTACAAAATATCTGGGAATTGTGATAATCTGTGTGTTCTCACTGCCACCAACTATTTTGGGGGTCAGTCATTTATACAAAATATCTGGGAATTGTTCTAATCTGTGTGTTCTCACTCCCAGCAACTATTTTGGGGGTCAGTCATTTATACAAAATATCTGGGAATTGTTCTAATCTGTGTGTTCTCACTGCCACCCATCAGGGGGTCTCACTGATTTATAGGAGGTTTCTGGGAATGTTAATCTGTGTCTTGTCACTGGCTGCCAGCTATCAGGGTGTCTCATTGAGTTATACCAGAGTTCTGGAAATCTTTAATCCTTATACCAGAGTTGAATCAGAGTTCTGTATATCTTTAATCTATATATCACTCACCATGTCAGAAAGACCAAAAAGGACAGGCAGACGCTCCCAGGCACAGATAAGAGGGCAAGCAGCCTCTGTGTCAGGAGGCTGTGCCTCTGGTCGTCGTGGAAGTGGTGCATCCTCTGCAGCGGCACGCTTGTAATTTGTAACTGGTGCTGGCCGTCTTAAGCAGCAGCAGCAGCAACATACAGAGGATTTTGTGGATTGGCTAACCAGGCCATCCTCATCCTCCGAGTCCTCTGCCAGCCAGGCTTGAAGTGGTTTACAGTCCACCTCAGCTGCCAAAGCATCTAATGCAGCATCCATGTCCACAGCTACTCCTGCCGTAGCCTCACTATCACACACAGAGGAGTCAGTTGAATTGTTTGACTACAATGACAGTGACACGCTGCTTGAGGATGTGCAGCAACTACAGTGCTCTGATTCAATCTCTGAGGTTGAGGAAGGGAATAT
Source organism: Leptobrachium leishanense (assembly GCA_009667805.1). NCBI lineage: Eukaryota > Metazoa > Chordata > Amphibia > Anura > Megophryidae > Leptobrachium > Leptobrachium leishanense. The sequence continues at coordinate 159,547,885 of CM019069.1, forward strand.
AATCAACCTAGAGGAAGGGGGTGCCAGTGACACACAAATAACTGGCACTCATGTTGCCACAGAAGCTGCAGCATACTGCCAAGTTGGCTCCAGTGATGAGGAGATAGGGGGTGATGACAATGATGATGAGGTCACTGACTCCACCTGGGTGCCTGATTGAACAGAGGAGTCAAGTGAGGAGGAGGAGGAGGCACAACAAACACAAGGCACAACATTCTCTATGACCAACCGTAGCCAGTCCAAGGCATCAGATGTCAGAGCTGCTAAGATGCAGAGCGCTGTTGTCTCAAAGCATACATGCAGGAACTCTGCTGTCTGTGAGTTCTTTAAGAAATGTGCAGCAGAGCGCACCGTTGCTATTTGTAATCTACACTATATTGCCAAAAGTATTCGCTCACATGCCTTGACTCGCATATGGATAGGTGAGCAAATACTTTTGTCAATATAGTGTATGTCAGATGAGGCTCAAGCGTGGGAAAGACACCGGACGCTTGGGTACCGCGTGCTTGAGGTGACATATGACCACCTGCCACGCATCCTGTTGGCGCAAAACTTTGTGTAGGTCCTCCTCACCTGTCTCTACCCCCACTATATGCCCTGCAATGTCATTGACTCCAACCTCCACTGACAGGGATGATGCTACACTATTGAATGTACCAGGTCCTTCCTCACAATGTGACAGCATCCCATCAGCTAAAGATTTACGCAGTCAGATTACATTGCCCCAGCTGCTGCAGCGTAAGAAAAAATATAGTCCCAACCATCCCCAAGCACAGCGTCTAAATGTCAGCTTAGCAAAATGACTCGCATTGCAGCTGCTGCCTTTCCAGCTGGTGGACTCGGCTTCCTTCCGTGAATTTGCTGAATGTGCTTTACCACAGTGGCAGGTTACAAAACACCATTACTTTTCACGGAAGGCTATTCCAGCACTATACCAGCACGTGGAAGACAATGTTATCGAGTCATTGGGAAAGGCAGTCGGCAGCAAGGTGCATGTGACTTTAGACACATGGTCCAGCAAGCATGGACAGGGCCGTCACATTTCCTTCACGGCACACTGGGTAACTCTGATTGCAGCTGATCCAAGACGGGGCTCTGTGCTGGAGCTTGTTCATCCACCACGCCTCCAGAAAGCCTCTTGTATGAGGTTTGTCTGCTCCACCACCACCTCTCCCTCTTCCTCCTCCTCCTCCTTCTCTGTCTCTGCCGAAGTGGCAGTTAAACCGACGCGTGACAGGGGCTACGCAATGGCTCAAGCAAAAAGATGCCATACTGTGCTTGAGCTGTTTTGTTTAGGGGACAGGAGCCACACCAGGCCAGAAATTATGTCAGCTCTGCAGGGGCAGGTGCAGAGATGGTTAACACCACGCCAGTTTGAGCTGGGAATGGTTGTCTGTGATAATGGCAGCAACCTCTCTCCGCCCTACACCTGGGTAAGTTGACGCATGTACCATGCCTAGCACACATCCTAAATCTGGTGGTACAGCGTTTCCTAACCAGGTACCCAGGACTGGCAGAGCTTCTCAGCCAGGCCAGAAAAGTCTGCAGCCACTTCAGATGGTCATTCCCAGCAAGCGTTCGCCTGGCAAATTCAAAGAGAATTCCACCTTCCCACAAACCGTCTGATCTGTGACATGCCCACCAGGTGGAACTTGACATTAGCAATGCTGCAGCATATGCACAAGCAGCAGAGGGCCATCAATGAGTACCTGTGTGAGTATGGCACAAGGACAGGTTCAGGTCAACTTGTTTTTTTTTCTCCTCCGCAGTGGCTGATGATCAAGGAGGCATGCACTGTACTGTCACCATTTGAGGAGGCAACGAGGATGGTGAGCAGGGACAGTGCATGCATCAGTGACACAATTCCTTTAGTGTTCCTGCTGGAGCACACTCTGCGGGGAATTATAGATGTGGCTCTAGAGGCAGAGCAGCGGGAGGAAGAGGAGACCTTCCCTAGCTCTGAAGGCCCCAGTCTTTCCACAGACAGCATTCCAGTGGGTCCTCCTCAGATCAGACAGGAGGAGGATGAGAAGGAGGAGGAATGTTTAAGTAATGGGGGCATTGAAGGTGGGGATTCCTCAAGGGAGGGTTTTGTGTGCCCAGAAACACAAGGACTAGTACGTGGTTGGGAGGAGGAAGTGCACGACGAGGTCATCCTCCTCATTGACCAGGAAGACTCGGAAGCTAATGCCACCTCCAACCTACGCTGCGTGGGTTCCCTTATCCTGCAAAGCCTGGTAAAGGACTCCAGGATTCGTGCTATCAAAGAGAGGGATCATTACTGGTTGGCAAGCCTTCTTGATCCACGATACAAGGGTAAAGTTGCAGAGCTCATCCTGCCTGCACAGAGGGAGCACAGTTTGACAAAAACTTGAGGACGCTCTAAAGCGACACTTGTGTAACACCTTTCCAGGCACTGGTAGGTTAGCAAGTGAAGACACAAGTGCTTCTGAGGCTGCGGATAATCAGAGGAATAGTGGTGAAGGCCGGGGCCGCTTGAATGATGCCTTTTTTAAAAATTTTAGTCCACGACGCCCAGGGACGTCAAATGTAGGCACCCATTGCCAGCGTCTTCACTCTATGGTGCAGGACTACCTAGGGGCAAGGGCAGACCTGGATACCTTTCCAGCAGATGATGAACTGGCTTACTGGGTGTTGAGATTGGATCACTGGCCCGAATTTAGCCAATATGCTATGCAGCTACTAGGTTGCCCTTCATCCAACGTGCTTTCTGAAAGGACGTTCAATGCCGCTGGAGGTTTTGTCACAGACAAAAGAGTGCGTCTGTACACCGATTCTGTAGACCGGCTGACATTTATAAAAATTAATCAGTCCTGGATCAGCAGCTAGCAATCCCCTGATGCTGACGTAACGGAATAGATCGGGGATGTCTTCTGCATTCACAAAACCTCCACCACTGATCTCTTCCACAATACCACAAAGGGGTTACGGTGTGAAGGCACTTGCTGCCACCAAAGGCACACTATTTGGCTGCACTGACACCTGTACCAGATTTATATCATTTTAATTTTTTGGAACGCAGGGTCAAACCCTGCACTCTTCCATAATACCACAAAAGGGTTACGGTGTGAAGGCACAATATTTGGCTGCACTGACGCCTGTACCAGATTTATATCATTTTAATTTTTTAGAATGCAAGGTCCAACCCTGCACTCTTCCACAATACCACAGAGGGGTTAAGGTGTGACAGCACTGTTGCCAACCCCTAAAGGCCCAATTATGAAGCACCTATTGTTATTTTCATCCAAAGCCTGCATAAGTTTCACAATAATTTAGCCAAAAAATCACTAAACTTGTTCTGCGTGTCCTAAAATGTCTCCTCTTTTCATACAGACTGCCGCCCCAAGCAGTTTTTTATGAATAGATTAAAGGAAAAACGTTTACCGTCATTTGAAATGTGATTTATTTTTTTTAATGTTTCTATACATCCTACAAATCCGCCATTTCACGGGTAGGTTATGGGGACCTCCTAGGCACGATATTTGAAGGAATTTCTTGTTTTTATTTTTAACCCTTATTTCATGAAAAACTCACTGTCCCTTTAAAAACGTTTTTTTTAAAAATGTTGGTCCTTGTTTCCTGTCCCCTGGGCACTACCCGGACCCCCATACACCTTTTATGGCAAATATCTTGCATATATGCCCTTTTGCAGGGCACTCTAAAAACCGAACTTCTGAGTCCCATTGACTTGCAGTGTTCGGTTCGTGTTCGAGTTCGAACTCGATCTTTTGAAATTGTTCGAGTTCAAATGCGAACCAAACACAGGGGTGTTCGGCTCATCCCTAGTGCCTAACAGAAAACGGCAGCCAAATCCAGCACTTGCAGTGATGGGATGTACTGAACATAAGATGAGGTACATTTCCTCAAAGTCTCATAAAATTCCATTCATTTGTTTAAGATCTAGAACAAAAGCTTTGGGTTCCGGTTTACACGATGCACCCGTATCTGCTCTGTGAGAGAGCAAACTCCCGATATACAAACCAAAGCTCACTCAGGAGCTGCTACGGTAAAAGAATCAAAAACTGTCGACTGTGGTAAGAAGGGGCTTTATAAAAGAAAGGGGGACTTGCAGCATAGTATTTATTAAAGCCACATTTTAGATACAGTGACCACTTGTCACGTTCGCTGTCCCGCTCACCCCTCACAACCGTGGTGGGGATCCTTTTGGACAGACTTCTAGACCCTCCGATCCTTAAATGGTCGGGACCGCTAACCCTATCACTCCCAGCCACGGAGAACAGACAGACCAACAATAATGAGTATCACAGCAGGTTTCGAGATCACGTTATCACTGAGCCACAAATGATTAACTTCACTGATAAGCGGAAAGCAGTCAGGTAGAGGTTTTAGCAATGTGCCCATACACCAGGGGTTAACACAAGCGTGGTTATACAAACATTCTGATTTGGCAAAAGAGAGGGTTTTCGTAAAGGCAGATTTGACAACAAACAAGGTTCTCATACACTCCGATTTAGCAACAGGGCAGATCGATGGTTTATCTGAGCCAGCGGTATGCAGGACAGACATATACTCTGTATCAATGTTATGCAAGATAGTTATTGTGACGGGACGGCCGCCACTATGCTGTAGCGCAGTACAGCAGTTCAAGTGTTTATTTATTTGTGTGTTATTAAAAGTTCGTTAGCCCTTATTTTTATAAGTACCCCAATGTGCTTTTCCCTGTTCTTCCCCTGTTCACCGCTCATTCAGAGCCACAGAAAGTTCACCAGACGAGCTGGCACCGAGCCTCAAGATAAGGGCTGCACCCACCAGGGGGCCCCAGGTGAACAAAGGGAAATTGGGCCATGGCTCCAGGCAGTGGCAGAAATCACCCCGGAGGGCTGAAGGCGGACCAGGGGAGAACAATGTCTTTTTTCCCCATAAATAAGCTGTGTTCTCCATGAAAAATAAATCACTCTTGTTTGAACCTTTACTCCTGCCTCGGCCAATAAATGGGGATAACAGGGCTTTGGGAACCGGGACGCTTCAAGGACCTCTCTACAGCGCTACAACCTCGGGGTATCCTACGAGCACCAGTGGCACCTCGCTACCACACTACCGACCTCCAGGTGTACTCGGCGCTGACGGCGGATCTACTCACCCCGAGTACCGGGATCCGTCACATTGGCTGGCAGCCTGAGGCAAGATCCCCGGGGGCAAACCGAAGGCGGTCATCATCAGCGAATTGATGGAGGACGACCGTGCTTGTATGCCTCCCTCCGAGGGCTCTGAGACCTCAGAATGGCGGCGAGAGGTACAGTGGCGGCTGGCCCTGTACGGAACAGACCCCTCCGCCGACATCATTGGGAGGGTCTTGGCAGATACAGACAGACTCCGCCAAGCAGAAATGCAGCAACGGTCTGGTGGGTCACTGACTCCCCAGGGCAGCACCGGACCCCCCAAGCAAAAGATTCCCTTTGCCGCCTTCAAACTCTTCCCAGAGGGAAGCGAGGATATTGACGGCTTCCTGAAAGATTTTGAAAGACAATGTGCCCTGCAAGAGGTGGCGGCCCGAGATTGGGCACCTCTACTGGCAAGTAAGTTGACGGGCAGAGCGGCTGAAGCTTACCAGGCTGTGACGGATGAGGACTGCATGGTGTACGAGCGGGTCAAGGAACACCTGCCGGCCCGCTATGCGCTCACCCCTGAGGCGTATCGAGTCCGGTTCCGAGCTCTAAAGAAATGGACCCATGACTCCTACGCGGAATGGGGGCACCGCATGCAACAGGCCATCCGCAGCTGGATCCAGGGATGCCAAGCCACCCACCCGGACCAGATCATCCAACTGTTCTTGCTGGAGCAGTTCTATAACTATTCACCTCCAGAGGTCCGGGATTGGGTGCGAGACAGACGTCCCCTTACCCTGCCCGAAGCTACCCGCCTTGCCGATGAATACCAGGACGCCAGGCATGTACCTCCTCCTGACATCCGGCCCCCACCTCCCCGGTTCCATCCAGCACCCCAGCCTCGTACCGCACCCACCGAGAGAGCACCCCGGCCACCAACAATCCACACCCCGGTTCCTCGGACCGGTCCCCGGAGCTATGGGTGCAACCAAATTGGACATATCCGGGACCGCTGTCAACTGACTGCCAACCGTCCTGCCCCGCATCGCCCAGCACACCCTCCGGGCAGAGCTACAGCATATTGTTGCCAACATGAGCCAGAGCCAGAACCCACAGCGATTCCGGAAGAAGACTGGGGCATCCTACATGAAGCAGACCCGATTCAAGCAGCTGCCCAAGATAACCGGCAGCACCATCGCCAAAAGGTTGGGGTGAATGGACGGAGTGCCAACGGCCTGCGGGACACCGGCGCAACCCTCACCCTGGCACAGCCCCACCTTATTACCCCGGCTGCCTCCACAGGCTACTCGGTGGCCGTCCGAGTCGCTGTCGGCCATGTTTACCAGATCTCTACGGCCCGCGTCCATCTCGATTGGGGCATGGATGCCCGGGACGTGGAAGTTGGGATCATGAAAGACCTACCAACTGAAGTACTACTCGGCAACGACCTTGGTCTGCTGACCTCTACTTTTGAGGACACCCACCCTGGCGGGGTATGCCCCGTCACCACCCATCATCAAGCAAGGAAGGCTCCGCACACAGACTCCGAGGGGACCGCGGTAAGTGAGACCAGCCCAACCCTTGGCCCCGACAATACCCCCTCCCTGACCTGGGATTCCCCGACAGACTTTGCCCAAGCCACCAGGGAAGACGTCACCATTGCCTCTTACAGACAACAGGCTGGGCAGGATCCGGGAGGGGTAGGGGAAGTGAGATTTGCCTGGGACCAGGGGAAGTTGTATAGGACCTCCGGGGGAGCGAGGAGGGGAGTTGACCAGGTACCCCATAGGCAACTGGTAGTGCCGGGGAGATATTGGCGCGATCTGTTTAAGATTGGGCATGATATTCCCCTTGCAGGCCATCTGGGGCACAGGCGGACACTGCACCGCCTGACCCAGAGCTTCTTCTGGCCCGGGTTATCCGGGGATGTTAGGGACTATTGCCGGACCTGTGAGGTATGCCAGTGGGTAGGAAAGAGGGGGGACACCCGGAAAGCAACCCTGAGACCCCTACCCATAGTGGGAGAACCCTTTAGACGGGTGGCGGTGGATCTGATAGGACCCCTGGCGGTGCCTAGTATTACGGGCAAGAAGTATATCTTGACCGTAGTAGACTATGCCACCAGGTACCCAGAGGCCGTGGTCCTCCGAGATATCCACGCAGAGACTGTTGCCGGAGCTCTGCTACAGATATTCTCCAGGGTCGGATTTCCCCAGGTAATCTTGTCTCACCAGGGCACACAATTTACGGCCGAGGTGATCCAGCAGCTCTGGAGACTGTGCGGGATTAAACCCCTGTACAGTTCCCCTTACCACCCATAAACCAACGGGCTCTGCGAGCGGTTTAATGGGACCCTCAAGCAACTCCTTCGCACCTTTACCATGTCCCATAAGGACTGGGAACGCCACTTGCCCCATCTGTTGTTCGCGTACAGGGAGGTACCCCAGGAAGCCACTGGCTTCTCTCCCTTTGAGCCGTGTACCGGGATCCGTCACAGTTATACACTCTGGGTCAGCATGGTGCAAACTCAGCATGCACTCTGAGTCTGATTTGGGCACAACACACATACAGGCTTGGTCAGAAAGAGAATGGTCAGGAAGGCAGTCTGAGTCAGCAACAATCAGGGTCCTCATACAATTCGGTTCAGCAACAGAGCAAAAGAATCAGTGACTCAATAAGAGAATACACCAGGCGATGCGGGAACTAACTCTACATCAGGGCAATGAGCTGACTTGCGCACCCTGCATTTAAGGTCAGCGGCTCTGCATCATTACACCGCATCCCGACCCTCCAGGCGCACGAACGACCGGAACTTGTCAGCGGTCTACTTCCTAAGTGGGCTATTTTCAAGTGGAGTTTAAAAACAGGAATTCTACCTGTACTGGTCTGTGGTTTGTATCTCTAGAGGGAGAGAAACCTCTGGTTTATTTATCAATTTGTTTAATTTCTTTGTTTTGTTTTTTTCTGCTGTTTTTTTTTCTGTTGTGCTTTTTTTTTCCCCTGGGTGGCTGGTGACTTGTTAACCCCTTCCCGACCGCGGACGTACCATGTACGTCATTGCAGCGGGTCTCTCTTAGACCCGCTGACGTACATGGTACGTCCTGCCGTTTTTGAGCTGCTGGAAGCGATCGGATCGCTTCCAGCAGCTCAAACGCCATTGCAGGATGCCTGGGAGTCCAGGCATCCGTGCAATGGCCGTTAGAAGTGCCGGGGCACCATGTGATCGCTCCCCGGGAGCGATCTACATCGGTTGCACCGGAGAGGTGCCCGGCACTTCTACAGAGCGCTGGAAGCGATCGGATCGCTTCCAGCTGCTCTGAGCATATTACAAGGATGCCTCGACATCGAGGCATCCTTGTAATATACTTACCTGCCGCCGGTCCGTCCGTGATCGCTCCCCCCGAGCGATCACTTCCGGTAGCGGCAGGAAGTACTGAGTGCCACGAGGTATCGTGGCACTCAGTACAAAATCGATCACTTCAGTGATCAGGTGCTCTGCTGGGTGCCTCGAGGGATCAAGGCACCCAGCAGAGAAAAAAAAAGTGTAAAAAAAAGTTAAAAAAAGTAAAAAAAAGTGTGTAAAAAAAGTGTAAAAAAGAAAAATAAATAAAATAAACTGACAGTTAGGGGTAGGGTTAGGGTTAGGGTTAGGGTTAGGGTTAGGGGTAGGGTTGGGGGTAGGGTTAGGGGTAGGGTTAGGGGTAGGGGTAGGTTAGGGTTAGGGGTAGGGTTAGGGTTAGGGGTAGGGTTAGGGTAGGGTTAGGGGTAGGGTTAGGGTTAGGGGTAGGGTTAGGGGTAGGGGTAGGGTTAGGGTAGGGTTAGGGGTAGGGTTAGGGTTAGGGTAGGGTTAGGGGTAGGTTGGGGTTAGGGTAGGGTTAGGGTTAGGGGTAGGGTTAGGGGTAGGTAGGGGTTAGGGTTAGGGAGGGGTAGGGTTAGGGGTAGGGGTAGGGGAGGGTTAGGGGTAGGGGTAGGGTTAGGGGTAGGGGTAGGTTAGGGGTAGGGTTAGGGTTAGGGTAGGGTTAGGGTTAGGGTTCTAAGGGCAGGGTCAGGGGTAGGTTAGGGTTCTAAGGCAGGGTCATCTTGGGGCTGAGTGGGATGTTCCTAGCCTGCCTCAGAGAGGCAGGCTAGCAACATCCAATCAGAAGTTAGAAAAAATCAAAATAAAATTTCTAATTTGTCAGGTCAGGCCAATATTTTGTAAATATTGGCTCTGACCTCTGTGATTCTCCCTCCCTCTCCTCACTTGTGTTTTGGTGAGCGAGAGAGAGAGATCAGATTTGACAGGTTAGAGATTTTAGTGAGATTTAGTGAGATTAGAAAAATTGAGGCAGATTTAGAGAGATTTTAGGGAGATTTAGAAGAATTGAGGCAGGTTTAGAGGGATTTAGAGAGATTTAGGTGTTTATTTGTATTTTCTTGTGAACCCAACGGTTCTTCTAAGAACCAACAATCCGCTTATATATATATAATAATTATAAAATTTATAATCTATTATATATAATGTCTGAGAGGGTGTACAGCGCCGAGGAGGCATATGCCATCCTGGCGTCAGAATCTGAGGCATCTGCGTCAGACTCAGACCCTCATTTCGACCCCGCTAACTGCTCAGAGGCGTCGCTAGATACATTATCTATGCTGGCTGATGTATCTAGTGATGTTTCTGATGCAGATCCTGGGTCACCACCTGCCAGCAGGAGACGCACAGCTCCAGCTGAGGAGTGGGTAGTGCCTCATCGCCAGAGGCCAGATATCCCTCCTTTCACGGCAAATCCTGGCATCAATATTGATGTTGCAGGATTTACCGCCACACAGTTTTTGCAGGTGTTTATGGGGGATGATTTGTTGGGCCACATCGTGGCCCAATCAAATCTGTATGCCCATCAGCATTGTGCTGCGAAGCCAGACTCCTACTTGGCAAGGCAGCAATGGACCCCGCTAGATGTGCCAGAATTTCTGAAATTCTGGGCACTTACTATGCTGATGGACATCATAAAGAAGCCCTCAATTCGCTCCTGCTGGAGCAGTAGCCCCATCTGCTCTACCCCCATTTACCTCCAATCAATGTCACGTAGAAGGTATGAAAACATTTTGCGTTTCATGCACTTCAGTGACAACAGCCTGTGCTCCCCTAGAGAGCATCCCCAGTTTGACAGGCACCAGACTTTTACATTTTATTCGTACATTTTTATGTTCTACAATTGGTGCTGTATTTTGCCAAAATCTTTGCACACCTATGCATGGGGGGCATGGGTGTACTCAGGAGATCTTGCAGAAAACAACCTGGAGAGTTTTCATGCAGTAACAAACAACAGTGTCTGCTAAGGCTAGGGTCAGACGAGCGTGATTTCTACGGACTGTACGTCCGTGCAGTACGGACATCGTCAGTACGGAAGACGCAGTAGTGGTCACACAGTCCGTTTTTTCACTGACATTTATTTTTTGACAGATGTAGGAGGGACAATAAATTCAATTGCAAAACCATTTTGTCCGTGAAAAATGCAGGACGTATAAATGCAGTCCGTCTGACCACGTTCCATCACTCACACACAAAGCTATGCAGACGTTGCGGACGCAGCGCACTTTGTGCGGCCGTTCTAGCGGTTCTACGTTCTTGCCTGCCTTGCGTCCGTGGGCCGCGGCCGTTGTGCGTCCGCAGTTCAGTGCGGACGTACTTCGTGTGTCGGGCTCCATTGGACTTTATGTCATGCTATCACGGACGTACTTTTAGGCGCGATCACGGACGTGAACACTACGCTCGTCTGACCCTAGCCTAAATCACAGTCCAAAACTACTGTGGGCGTAAAAATCTGAAATTTGAAAAATTACCGCCACACACCTTGTTGCCAAATGTTTTGGGCTAAAACCGTTGCATCCATGGCATCAAAGCACTCCATATGCAATACCTGGGGTGTCAACATAACAAATATAAACAATTTTCTGGCAATAATTCAAACTGGGGTATGCGGTAGACCCAAAACCAAAGATAGGCCTAGCTGAAGAAATAATCTCAATTTCAACTCTAATGACAAAGTCATAAAAATTGTATTTGAACCTTCCCAAAATCCTGGCAAACCTATGCATGGGGGCATGGGTGTACTCAGGAGATCTTGCAGAAAACAACCTGGAGAGTTTTCATGCAGTAACAAACAACAGTGTCTGCTAAATCACAGTCCAAAACTACTGTGGGCGTAAAAATCTGAAAATTGAAAAAATTACCGCCACACACCTTCTCAAATGTTTTGGGCTAAAACCGTTGCATCCATGGCATCAAAGCACTCCATATGCAATACCTTGGGGTGTCAACATAACAAATATAAACAATTTTCTGGCAATAATTCAAACTGGGGTATGCGGTAGACCCAAAACCAAAGCTAGGCCTAGCTGAAGAAATAATCTCAATTTCAACTCCAATGACAAAGTCATAAAAATTGTATTTGAACCTTCCCAAAATCCTGGCAAACCTATGCATGGGGGGCATGGGTGTACTCAGGAGACCTTGCAGAAAACAACCTGGAGAGTTTTCATGCAGTAAAAAACAACAGTGTCTCCTAAATCACAGTCCAAAACTGATGTGGGTGTGAAAATGAAAAATGACCACCAAACAGTATCTAATTTGTTTGGAGCAAACGGATGCATCCATAGCATAAAAACACTCCATTTACAATACTTTGGGGTGTTAGCTTACCAAATATATGCACGTTCATAAAACTGGGGTATGTAAAAAGGCCCCTAAAAAGAAGATAAGCAAAGAAGATACTGTATGTCAAATTAGAAAATTGACAAGCACATGTCAAAGATTGGCGTAGCACCCCAAAAACAACAGAACAAATCTATATATGGGTGGTATCAATTTACTCAGAAGATGTTGCTGAACATATTTTGGGGTGTTTTTTGGCAGTAACCATAACTGGATTTGACAATTCATGCCTAAAGTACAATGTGTGTGAAAAAATAACACAAAAAGTGACTACCTGAAAGTTTGACAAAGAGCTAGTGCATGGAAAGTGTTAAAATACAACTCTTTGAAGCACCCTAGGGTGTGCCCTTTCTAAAAATATATGGTTTGATGGGGGTAAATTACTTTGGCCGGCTTCAAAAATGTCCCAAATAGGACATGGGTGCATGATGACGAAATGTGAAAATTCCAAGTTGGAAAACTGAAATGCGCACCCCCCAAATAAGGCCTTTTAGCCCCAAATGACCCGACATACCTATACATGGGTGGTATCAATTTACTCAGAAGATGTTGCTGAACATATTTTGGGGTGTTTTTGGCAGTAACCCATAACTGGATTTGACAATTCATGCCTAAAGTACAATGTGTGTGAAAAAATAACACAAAAAGTGACTACCTGAAAGTTTGACAAAGAGCTAGTGCATGGAAAGTGTTAAAATACAACTCTTTGAAGCACCCTAGGGTGTGCCCTTTCTAAAAATATATGGTTTGATGGGGGTAAATTACTTTGGCCGGCTTCAAAAATGTCCCAAATAGGACATGGGTGCATGATGACGAAATGTGAAAATTCCAAGTTGGAAAACTGAAATGCGCACCCCCCAAATAAGGCCTTTTAGCCCCAAATGACCCGACATACCTATACATGGGTGGTATCAATTTACTCAGAAGATGTTGCTGAACATATTTTGGGGTGTTTTTTTGGCAGTAACCCATAACTGGATTTGACAATTCATGCCTAAAGTACAATGTGTGTGAAAAAATAACACAAAAAGTGACTACCTGAAAGATTGACAAAGAACTAGTGCATGGAAAGTGTTAAAATACAACTCTTTGAAGCACCCTAGGGTGTGCCCTTTCTAAAAATATATGGTTTGATGGGGGTAAATTACTTTGGCCGGCTTCAAAAATGTCCCAAATAGGACATGGGTGCATGATGACGAAATGTGAAAATTCCAAGTTGGAAAACTGAAATGCGCACCCCCCAAATAAGGCCTTTTAGCCCCCAAATGACCCGACATACCTATACATGGGTGGTATCAATTTACTCAGAAGATGTTGCTGAACATATTTTGGGGTGTTTTTGGCAGTAACCCATAACTGGATTTGACAATTCATGCCTAAAGTACAATGTGTGTGAAAAAATAACACAAAAAGTGACTACCTGAAAGTTTGACAAAGAGCTAGTGCATGGAAAGTGTTAAAATACAACTCTTTGAAGCACCCTAGGGTGTGCCCTTTCTAAAAATATATGGTTTGATGGGGGTAAATTACTTTGGCCGGCTTCAAAAATGTCCCAAATAGGACATGGGTGCATGATGACGAAATGTGAAAATTCCAAGTTGGAAAACTGAAATGCGCACCCCCCAAATAAGGCCTTTTAGCCCCCAAATGACCCGACATACCTATACATGGGTGGTATCAATTTACTCAGAAGATGTTGCTGAACATATTTTGGGGTGTTTTTGGCAGTAACCCATAACTGGATTTGACAATCATGCCTAAAGTACAATGTGTGTGAAAAAATAACACAAAAAGTGACTACCTGAAAGTTTGACAAAGAGCTAGTGCATGGAAAGTGTTAAAATACAACTCTTTGAAGCACCTAGGGTGTGCCCTTTCTAAAAATATATGGTTTGATGGGGGTAAATTACTTTGGCCGGCTTCAAAAATGTCCCAAATAGGACATGGGTGCATGATGACGAAATGTGAAAATTCCAAGTTGGAAAACTGAAATGCGCACCCCCCAAATAAGGCCTTTTAGCCCCAAATGACCCGACATACCTATACTTGGGTGGTATCAATTTACTCAGAAGATGTTGCTGAACATATTTTGGGGTGTTTTTGGCAGTAAACCTTAAAGTTCACAGTACATGTATTCTTAAATTGCGTTCAAAAAAAAAAATCACCAAAATTTTTTTTTTTTCAAACTTTGGCATAGATTTGTGGTAAAATGGTTTGCATGGAAAGAGTCAAAATACCCCAAGTTTAATACCTTGATTTGTGTACTTTAAAAAAATATGTATATGTGGAGGGTTATTCAGGAATTAGTGACAGATATCAGTGTTACAATGTCACTATCACTAGTTTTGAAAATAAACTCTTTTGAAAATGGCAAAGTGCTACTTGCACTTATTGTTGCAAAAATAAGGAAAAAAGCGAGGAATATAAACATTGGGTATTGCTAAACTCAGTACTAAATTTAGAAACTACTAAGGAATAAAAAATTTTTGACGGTTGTTGATACATAAGAAATTTTGGGGTCAAAGTTCGAAAAAGTGGTGTTTTTCAATTTTTGTGTCATATTCACAATATTTTTTATAGTAAATTATATGAAATGATGAAAAAAATGGTATCTTTATAAAGTCCATTTAGTGACGAGAAAAACAGTGTAAAATATGTGTGGGTTACATAAACGAGTAAGAGGAAAATTTGACGTAAACACTAAGAGCGCAGAAACATAAAAACAGCTGCGGTCACGAAGGGACGGATTTGTGTAAAACCGCCCGGTCACTAAGGGGTTAATTGGGGGCGTGTAGCCTGTCAGGTGATTTCACTTGTATGGCTACATAAACTCAATGGCAGCTCACTGAGCTTGCTCACAAGGGCTTGTCAGTGGTCTACTCCTAAGTGGGCTATTTTCAAGTGGAGTTTAAAAACAGGAATTCAAATAACAGGTACATATTGTGATATATATTCTCTTGTTGTGGGTATGAGTGTTAGCAAGCTTGAAGGTTTGACCCAGTGCACATCCTGCTGCATGTATGCATGTCTGGAGGAATCCTTCCAGGGTCCATATCTCTGTAGCAAGTGTAAACGTGTAGCTCTTCTGGAAGCTCATATTGGAGATCTGGAAGGGCAAATCGTAACGCTGAGGCAGATTGACTATCTTGAAAGGAGCAGCTTCTCACGAAGCAAAGTATAGTTGAGGAATCTAGGGGTGTGGGAGGAGTGGAGTTAACCGGGGAACAGGTTGGTAGCTGGGTGTCAGTGACACGAGGTAGCAGGGGGGCAGGGAAGATTAAAAGGTTGGTTAGTCCTGATCTTGCGCACACCAACAGATTTGCCCCTTTGAGCAAAGATGTTGGGTGCATCAGCTCAGGTGTAGCAGTACTGGAGGAGGCTGCTCCCTCTAACAGCAGGGGGATCAGCCCACCAAGTAAGGGAGGGATAAAGAGGGCAAGTAAGCCTAGACAGGTTGTGGTGGTAGGGGACTCTATTATTAAGAGAGTAGACAGGGTAATCTGTCGCGCTGATCGCCTTAACCGGACAGTTTGCTGTCTGCCGGGTGCCCGTGTAAGGCATGTGGTTGACAGAGTTGATAGATTATTGGGAGGGGCTGGAGATGACCCAGCTGTCATGGTCCATATTGGTACCAATGACAAAGTAAGAGGAAGATGGAAGGACCTGAAGAATGATTTCAGGGAATTAGGAAGTAAACTGAAGAAGAGGTCCTCCAAGGTAGTGTTTTCTGAGATACTACCTTTGCCACGTGCTACAGTGGAAAGGCAGCGGGAGATCAGGGAGGTCAATGCGTGGCTTAAAGCTTGGTGCAGGAAGGAGGGCTTTGGGTTTTTAGAGCACTGGGCTCATTTTGCACTGGGGTACAATCTGTATAGTCGTGATAGATTGCACCTGAATGGAAGAGGGTCTGCTGTGCTAGGGGAGAGGATGGTTAAAAGGTTGGAGGAGACTTTAAACTAGTGGAAGGGGGGAGGGATACAGTATCTTACAAAATGGAGACAGAACAGATAGCGGAAGGGTTTCAGTTCAGACTAAGGGGGTGGAGCCGGGGGATGGGTAATGTCAGAACAGTGGAGGCATGTAATGTAAAGTCGCATTCAGCATGTGTGGGTAGAGACAACATTAAATGTATGCTTGCTAATGCAAGGAGCCTCAATAACAAGATGGGGAACTAGAGGTAATAGCATACACTAAG